>CM033114.1:13088430-13688430 GCA_019321725.1 Paulownia fortunei
GCCATTGTTGTAGATTTTCTCCTTTACTTCAGTACATTGACAGTGTTCAGCCTCTTTCAACTAGTTTTTAACATCTTTCTAGGATGAATTATCTTTTGGTATTTTCTAATAATTGTATTTCTATGTTTTGGCTTTCCACAGACACTTGAATCAACTCGATATGAAATCTATGAAAAGAGTTATGCCTAAAATATCAAGATGTGTCATACCAAAAAAATTCAATCAAGTATAGACTTTTTAACATGATTTTTCTTATTGAAATCGAAAGAACTAGATTTTATGGTAAACATAGAAGTTATAGATCTCTCTCTTGAATTTCCAATGGTTCAAGAATTAAGTCAAAATAATATTAGAGTAAAGAGTTATGATTTAAATACGAACACTACCCTTAATAGTACCATAAAGTGAATTCTTCTAAATTTTAACCAAGTTTTATATTTCTTTCCATTTTCTTCTTCTTTTATCATTACCTATAAGATTTCAAATTAAATACATAAAAAGTAACATAATACTTGAAAATAAACCAAATGTTAATAAAAAAGCATACGAATTATTGAAATAAAACCAACTTAACCCCAATATATAGCATGGAAGTGTTGTGTTGAATATATTAGGAAAGGGGACAAGGGTGAGGATACAGATATAGACTATCTTAAAGAAGATAAAGAGAAGAAGAAGGGGATGGATATTGAGCCTTCACCTCATAACCATCCAAATGAAGAGTTGATGATCATCGAGCTGGTTGTAGGCTGCAAGGAAAAAAACTACTAGGATTATATCACATCTCGAGCCTAAACTAGTTAACTGTTGATCCAGTTCTTGAGGCAAAATGCATATATGTTTCCTAGTCAGCACAAGATTTTGTAGGAATAAGTCTAGAAGTGGCCATGCATTACCTAAATGTGGACCCAACTTACAAAAGCGACATTTTAAGTCAGAGAATGGTAAGATTATACAAGCAGAGATACAGAAGTTGTTGGAGGCTAGCCATGTTAAGGAGATTCAATTCCTTAAATGGTTATCCAATTGCAGTTATTGTACTTAAAACCGCAAGAAATGATCTTTTTGTGATTGAACAATGCATGCCCTAAGGACTATTATCCTCTTCTGAGAATGGATTAATTAGTAGATTTAACTTTAGGTTGTGAGCTGCTTAGCATGATGGATGTTTCTTATGGGTACCACCAAATATTACTTCACCTTGAGGATAAAAAAAAGTCAGCTTTATAACCTCGTTGGATATTGTTATATCATTATACTCTTTGGGCTCAACAACTCAAGTGCCACCTATTAGCGATTGGTAGACCACATGTTCAAATCCAACTTGGGCGAAACATGGAGGTGTATGTGGAAGATAAGTCGGGCAAAAGTAATAAGGTTGAATCTCATATAGCTGATCTGACTTAAACTTTTAAGGTGTAACTGCATAAAGCTAAAACCAGCTAAATATGTATTTGGAATAAAATCAAGAAAATTACTCGGTTATATGATCACCTTATTTTTTCTCTCATAAGGTGGTCACTCGCACAAAATTGCCATTAAAATAGATATTGGGTTAACCTAAGGCATCGAGTAGAATGATCAAATGGGTAATTGAGATAGGGAAGTATGATGTAAACTATCAACCTTAAGATGCGATCAAAGCTCAAGCTCTCACAAATTTTATTCATGAACTAACCAAGGGTCAGGATGACCAGAAGAAGTGGTGGTTATATGTTGATGGCTCAGCGTCAATGATGGGTTGTGGAGAAGGAATTATCCTTACTATCCCAAAAGGAGATGGGTTGGGATTCGTAGTCAAATATGATTTCAAGACTTCAAATAATGAGGCAAAGTATGAAGCACTAATTAGATAGTTGAAAATAGATTTAGAGATCGGAGCCAGGCATATTGTAGTATATCTAAATTCTCAACTTGTAGCCCTAGTATGTGGAGGGACGGACAGAGGGACAATTTAAGGTCAAATGATGGGGAAATATATGGAGTAGATAATCACCCTATGCAAATAATTTGAAACTTTTTAGGTCCATCAAATTCCCTATTCTGAAAATGTTAAGTTGAATATCTCTTAAAATTAGCTAGTTCCATGGTGGGTTGTAAGATAAGGAAGATTGCCTTGCTAAGAACTCATCAAAGCAGCACAGAAAAGATGGCCACTATGGCATCAGTGTTGCAAGGGGATCTCAATGGCTTGGGAAAAGCACTATCATCAGAAGTCATGGCTTATTTATAAGAAGGTACACTTCCATATGATATGAATGAGACAACTCGGTTGCACACCTGAGCTGCCAGGTTTTACATCATAGAGGGATTGTAGTATGAGAGGTCCTCCATAGCACCATATTTGAGATGCTTGTCAAATAAGGAATAAGCCTATGTACTTTTTAGGTTTTAGATTTTGGATGTGGTTCTCATCTTTGTAATAACTTGTAGGCAATGACAAGAAGCAGAAAGCTAAGTAGAAGAGAGACTACCCTACGACTAGAGAATGGAATAAGAGTTGTTGCATTAGCCATACGGACAATCCATTTAGCTTTAGAGGGTGGAGTTATGATAGATTTAAATAATTATCTTTACATTCCTAATTAATTTAGAACATTATCTATATTTTAATTTTGGATAGACAAGGATTTAGTTTACTATTTCTAATGGAAGTTGTTTCATTTTTTATGGCTCTTTATTTATTCATACTAGAGTATTAATAATTGATTTATGTTCTATCACACCCTAAAACTCCATCTTTCATGTTTAAAAAAATAAAAGAAAATTAGATAATTATTTGGTCCACATACTTATAGCATACTAGACTAGGTCATATCTCTAAGAAAGGTATTCACATATTGGCATAATTGTTTAGCCTTGAGGATGAGCAAAAAATGCCAACGTGTGATTCTTGCCTAAAGGGAAAGATGACCAAGTTACCACTTGTTGGACAAATGGAGCGTGCTATAGATCCCTTAAATTTGATCCATGCGAATATATGTGGGCCACTAAGTGTTAATGCTCAAGGGAACTACCAATATTTCATTATCTTTAGCGACGATTACTCTAGATTTGGGTATGTGTACCTTTTAAGGTACAAGTCTGAAGCTTTCGAAAAGTTCAAAAACTTTATGGATGAAGTAGATAAATAAACGAGCGAACAAATAAAACTCTTTGATCTGATCGAGGAGGTGAATACTTAAGTTTGTAGTTTCTTAATTATCTAAAAGACAATAGGATTCTCTCACAGTGGACTCCGCCTGCAACTCCACAACTGAATAGGGTAGTTGAGCGAATGAATCAAACACTATTGGACATGGTTCGATCTAGATGAGTTTTACTGGACTTTCTCTTTCATTATGGGGCTATGCTCAAGGAATGGCGGCATATCTATTAAATAAAGTGTCATCAAAGTCAATGCCTAAAACGTTATATGAGATATGGTACGGCAAGACCCCCTCTTATAAATATATTAAGGTGTGGGGGTGATCTACTTATGTGAAGTAGCAAGCGGGAGATAAGTTGGATAGTAGATCCATCTTATGCAAGTTTATGGAATATCTAAAGGAATCCATTGGACAGAACAAAACGTATTTATTTTGAGAAATGCCACCTTCCGAGAGTAGGTAATTCTATTGAATAGACATAGTGAGGTTGTAGAACTTGAAGAAATTTAAGAGCCACAATGAGTCCCATAAAAGGCAGTAGTGCCACAACCTCAACAAACTAACACTTCTATCATACATTCAACTAGGAGATTTGAAAGAATCTCAAGGCCTCCTAGAAGGTATGATCTTTTGTTAGAGAAAACTAGGAGGACAGCCCTTGGATACTAATCCAATGAATTATGGAGAAGTGATGTCTGACATTGATTTAGGGAAATAGCAGGATGCTATGAAATCTGAAATTGACTCCATGTACTCCAACAAGGTATGGACCTTGGTGGACCTACCATAGGGTATTATACCCATAGGCTGCAAATTAGTCTACAAGTGGAAGCTTGGAATAGATAGAGAGATATGACCTATAAGATACGATTGGTTGTGAAGGGTTATATTCAAGTATGAGGAAACCTTCTTACTAGTGGTGATACTTAAATCTATTTGAATCTTGTTGGTTATATCAATATATTTTGACTAAGAGATATAACAACTGAATATGAACACTGCTTTTCTTAGTGGAAATATTGAGGAGAGATCTATATACGGCAACCATGGGGCTTCATATCCAAAGAAAGTGAGCAAAAGGTTTGCAAGTTTAAGAGATTTATTTATGTACTAGGCCTAATGTTGCATATGCTTTGAGTCTCACAAGTAGATATTAGTCCAATCTCGATGAACTACACTAGAAAGTCATAAAGATGATCCTCAAGTACAGTTACAAAGGACTAATGATATGTTTTTGTTTACAGTAATGGAGAGATGAAACTAGAAAGCTTAGCAATTGCAATGGGAAAGAATCCAGTTTTTCACAGCCGAACAAGACACATATCTATCAAGTATCATTTCATTCGGGAAGCCATTGAAGAAGGTGAAGTGCAACTCACATTTTGCAAATCTGAAGATCAAGTTGCAGACATTCTTATCAAGGCTCTTCCTAAAGATAAATTTCTGAAATTGAAAGAACTTCTTGGAGTAATGGATCAGCACATTAAGAGGAAGAAATGTTGCAATTAATGAGCTGAAAAAGAAGCAAATTTGGAGTCACATCATGTTTAAATATTGCAGTTAATGTACAACAAATTTGGACTTAATGTATCATGCTTTTGTTGAAAATATTTCATCCTATGTAATTGTAGGTTGTGTTATAGGTTGGGCTAGTTGTGTCTATCATTTCTAGCTTAATAATGCTTCTGGATTTCCAAAAACTTTTCTTTATTTTGTCAAAATATGCAGCATGTTCATGTATTAATTATGTTGTATGAATGAAAAAGAGAAGTGTGTCATTACAAAAATATCACATTTTGCTCTTCATTTCTCTCTCTGTTTTTCAGCTTAACACATTTTTATGTAACAAATGCCAGCATCGATGCTAAATGTGATAAAAATGTGATATTTCTCTGTTTGATTCTATGATCCAGCATCGAGGATTTGATATGGCATCTAAGTGCTAATGTAGCCGTCAAGTGGAGTCCTTGTATCACTTATTCTTATTGGGCTATAGTGCTAGATATGGTTAGAATTGCTCTGAAACGGTATTCCATATCCATCACCACCAGAAGCTGGATATTGCTTCTATAATTGCTCACTGGTTTCCGCAGGCATATGGGAAAATACATGTGTGAATGGTGGTCCCCCTCCTCATCTTTTGGTACATTTGGTACGAATAGTTTGATGCTAAATATAGATCTTACCATTTTAGTCAGCAACGTATTATTAAGCATATTATCTACCATCTGCATTTGATGAACAAGGTTGTTAAAAATGATCTCGAGTTTTGGAAAAGGGATTATTCAACTATGCATCAATTTGATATTTGACTTCCAGTACAATCAAAATTAGCAAGGGTCACAATGGTTCGTTGGCTTTAGCCGTGCCTAGGTTGGTTCAAACTAAATTCTAATAGAGCTTCCAAAGATAATTCGGGCCCTTTAGGGACTAGAGGTATCCTTCATGATCATAGAGTTTCAATTGTATTAACCCTTTGCCATTTTATTCGGGAGGCAACTAGTACCATTGTGAAACTCAAGGTTGTGATTACTGGACTTGAATTATATATTCTTCAAAGTGTGGATGTTCAACGTCTTTGGATAGAAAGTGATTCAAAGTTGATAATGCATAATTTGCAAGGAGCAACTTCTGGACCATAGCATATTCAACACCATTTGATTAAGCTACGATGATTACTAAAGCATTTTGATGTTAAAATCACACATGTATTTCTTAAGTGTAATGCAGCGACGGATTTCTTGGCTAACTTGGCATGTGAGCGGCAATCAGACTCCTTTTTTGTGGCACAATATATTCCCAAAGAACTTAGAGGAATTGTTAAGATTGATAAAGTTTTTCCTAATTTTTGTTCTTAGTTTATCTTGTAAAAGGAGTTTTATTATTTTTAAATCTTCATGTACTCCTTATTTTGGTGAATTCTAAATAATGGTAGGGAATTTTGTCAAATCCCCTAAACACATATGGTTTTGATAAAAAAATAATCCTAATAGCTTGAGTAGAAGAGATTGGTAAGCACCTGACATGTATGATCTAATTGGTTATGGGTTCAAGTTATTTGAAAGGAAGTTGGAGAAGCGACCTATATTCTCCTTTTAACAAAGAAAAAAAATTTGAATAGAGAAACAAAGAACATCTGTCGGATATTTCTCTTAAATGCTCATTTGCTGACACTTTACGGCCACCCTCGACAGTGGCTGCTGTGATACCTGAGCCTCTTACTACTCACATGGCCAAATATGATTCATGCATTACGTGTTAATTTTATATGCTATTTGCATTTCTATTGACATTGCATAATTTATTTTATTTTATACGATATTCTTGAATATTAAACTTAATTCTGAAGCTCTTGCACGGTATTAGTTATTGAATTTCCTAATCTAAGTAGTTGATTTTATATTGAAATAATAAGAAAATGAGGTGGATCAATATTAGATATAGATGGGATATATAGGTTATAATTTTGGAAGTGTTAAAAGTGTTACTAGTAAATTTATACGGTTTAATTTGATTTGATCAAGTTATTTCAAAAGTATATATTTGTAAATTAGCATACTTGGGATATTGGACATGATATAATGTGAATTAAGTGTCATATTACAAGGCCCATATGTGCATATGATTTTAGAAATGCAAACTAGATAATTCTTTAAGAATCAGATGCGAATCGGTTTGGAGATCGAATGAACGGACATAGGAATTACCCATGGAAATGAATGGTGATTAAGATAGGTTGAACCAAATAAAAATAGGTGAGACACACAAGATTAGGGCTGCAAGATAAGGGCGAAAATCAGATTTTGCTATTTACTTGCCACCTCATGCTTTCTTATTAAGCTTAAGCTAACATCTCAAGCTAACACCTCAAACCCTTCACCCTTAAGCAACGACCAGACCCTCATTTCAGCCATTTTCATCTTCCAAACACACACCTTAAGGTCTCCAAGTGATCCAAATTGATTCCAACTTGAAATAAAAGCAAGAAAAGCAAAAGAGAAGTGATTACCATCAAGTTAACCTCAAAATCTGCATAGGTAACACTTATCTACGGTTTTGTCTTTGGTTTTCAGATTATTATGAATGGTTTTATTGTTTATTAAGATTTCAATATCTCTTATAAAAGTGTTAGGAAGTTTTTAGTTAGACTTTGGTGCACAAAGAAAGGTTTTTGATGACAAACACTTAATAGGAAATACTTGTGGCAGAAACTATCATCTTACTATTTTCTTATGTTTTAGGCTTCAAAAGTGTATGGTATGTTGAATAACACCTATAATTATTACCATTTACATGACCATATATGAGTTAAGAGTATTGGAATGAAGTTTTATCAGTTGGAAATTGAAATAGAGAATGATATTGGAGAAACACTCAAACTGCCAAAATAGCAAAATCTGTTTTGGTGTGCTGTGAAGGAAACTGAATTAAGGGAGCTAAATCCATTATTTTTGGTAATATTATGACCTATTTATCTCCTTATATATGTTATCTAAGTATGGTGAAAATGTTGGAGTGATTGAATATACTAAATGGTGCCAAAACCATTAATGTCATGAAGTGTGTAAAACTGTCACGGTAGGAAACAATCTGTTTCAGTATGTCGTGAAGAGAGCTGAACTTGGAAAGCTATATCCATGATTTTTAGAAATTATATGATATGGTTACATTTATATACATGTTATTTAAGTGTGGTAAAAATTTGGGAGTGATTGGATATGCTTAGGGATGTTAAAATTATCATGCAACTAAACTTGATAGCAAAAAAATATGAAAATGTGAATCTGCCACATTTGATCACTTAACATGTTTCAACCTAGACATGTTACTATTGAGTGTTAACAATTAGGCACATGCTGTTAGAGTTATAATACTTCAATTACATGATGTTTGCATGTATTTAAGATGAGAAATTGAGGTATTTGAGGGGCTATATTGGGTTCTAGTTTGTGAAAGCTTGATTGTTAGCTTATAGCTTGGTGTTTAAGGTCTAGTATGAGATTTTGTGCTTTCAACTTGCCAAATTGGGAATGGTGCTTGATGTTGGGTAATATTACAGGCTATTTTACATCTAAGGTTGGAGAGGAATACTAAACAAATTTAGACTAAGCCACCAACCAAGTGAAAGGTAAGTAAAGATTCATTTGCAACCACAATGCATAGACATAGTAGATGTGTGAATTATATGTAATATCATAAATCATATGTGCATAGTAGAGGGCTCTCCATTGAGCATACATACATGGGCATTGTCATTGGCACGTGCATGCATCATATACTAGCATTGTGATAAATCTTGCATTGCACGGCATGATTCAGAGAAAGGAAAATATTTTGTTGACCACTACTAGTGCACCGAAACATGCATGGATTTGCATGGTGTTATGTATGGATTTGCAGGTTCGCGTGCATGGATTTTCATGCGTATGAGTATGCATGGATTTGCATGCTAATATGATTATTGGCCATTGGATTATGGCGGTGTACAGAGCTCTTTTCCGGTGCATGGGATAGTAGCGTTGGTCAGGGGCCCAAGAAAGAAATGATTTTGAGAGAAATATTTTGATGCATAAAATTGCATTGTGAGCATAGCATTTTGAGTTGCATGACTTGATATTGTGGATTATTCTTTGACATGCATAATCTTTACTTGCTGAGCGTTAGCTCATATAGTTTATGCATTGTAGGTGAGTACGACGATACCTGAAGCATCTTTTATTGGCTGGACGGAGGTTGGAGCTTCTGCAGGTGTCTGAGAGAGTGTGTACATGGATGACGACCTGTTGGGCTATTTTGTTGGCTTGTTATATTTTTAGACTGGTACTATATTTCGCTTTTAAAACTTTACTGTAAATAAGTATGTAAATATTGGGTCGTTGTGGGTGTTGAGCTTTTATATAAATACCAATCCTGCTATATACATGACATGTGTTATAAAGTATTTTAAACAGGGTTGTGCATGTAAGAAGTGATTTATCTTTTCTTAAAGTGTTAAAAAAAATATTCCATGCATGCACATAGGTTCTATCGTGTCAAATTATAATATATATCTAGTTGTGTAGTAATAGGGGTGTTACAGCTGCTCTGCCATCTCCGCGGGCAACAAAGAAAGGCCTTACTGAAGTTGTGTTTGGGTTTATCAAACACATCTCTTACAAAGGCGAAAAAGCACTTTTCCTTATCGAGAAGGGAATCAATATTCTGGTAGCCCTGTTTAAGTTTGTGTGTGTTAGGAAATTATCCCACTGGATATCCAGATTTTGTTCGTATTAAGAAATTTTTCATGGCTTTAGGATTAAAGGTGGGTACGAAGTGGGAGTTTTTAATATTAAACATTTGATTATCCTTGGAAGAAGACTATTGTAGGCTTTGGTTGAAATAGACATTGTTTATTGAGCGGTATTCCATGAGAATCTTCAAATGGTCTCTATTTTTTTATCCTAAAGAGGGGTCACCTGTGAGCCTCCCGGATTGCCCAAGCACTTCTTTGACAAAAAGAGTGGTTTTCATTATTACAAGGCTTATTAGAACACCTCTACGCGTGGATGAGGCTACGGCGGATTTTTCAAGAACTGAAAATGAGCCTTTAAGCAAAAAGTTTTGTATATAAATTTTTAGAGTATGGTGTCCAACGCTCCAATTACATTGAGCGTATTGTACTCTTTTTCTTCTGCAAAGACAATTTTATTGAAAATCATATTAATAAAAAGGTATTCTCTTTATCTTATATCTTGCATTTTTTATTTATGTATATTAGATAAAGTTCTTAGACTAAATTTAGCTACGGGGCATGGTCGCGCATATGATGACAATCATGGAACATGTCTTTAAGGCTTTGGTCTTAAATAAGTTTCGAGTCGAGAGTTTTTTGAGATGGGATATCAAATTACTCAGTAGGACTCGCACATATGATGTATGCTCGTAAGATGAGGATGTCACATTTCATTGGCATTAGCATAGAGATGCAAGTGCATGTATGTGGGTGCTTGTCAGGGAACAAGTACACCTAACATGGCCTGCAAGAAATTCTATTTTGTGATAGTACATGACTAGTCCTCATACTTGAGGCATGATGGTAGCCTTGTGTGCATTCTGCAACACTTTGATATATCTTCTGATTGCTTGACAATCACAAATGGGGTATGTTGGGTGTTGCACTGGTGTGCATAGAGGTTTGTTAGTAGCCAACATAGAATTCGACACTTGTCTTTTTAAGCAAGAGAATCTCCTGTATTTTCATAGTTCATAATTCAAAGACCAGGATAAATCGTGATTCATCAAGAATCATTGAAACTTGAAATAGAATCACAATTATTAAATCATTTAGGGTTTCGACATATAATCCATGCCTAGATTCAATCGAGAGATTAGTTGTTGAAAGGACCTTACGTGTATGGTACTCATAATTGAAATGGGTTTACTCGGTATTTCATCTAAATCTAGTTTGTCATGATTACTTGTTAGGTGTTTTCATGGATAGTGAGGTTTTAGAATTCAGGAGTTAATTTCAGGTGAATTAATTAATTGGATTAATTAATTAAAATAATTATTATTGATAAGTTGCAAATATTGCAAGCCCACTACTAACTTAGTAGTGAACCTAAGAGGGTCATACATCTTTATGGAAAGTCATTTCTAATTTTGGAATTTATCCAATAGTTGAAATTTAATTAATTAATATTGATTAATTAATTAATTGTGAGTTCTATTTAATTTAATGTTTAAATTAAATTATTCAATTAAATAATTAGATTATTTAATTGGACCTAATTTGATTAAGAAGCTCAATTGGAGTAAATTAAATTAATCAATTGGATTGATTAAATTGTGATTAAATAAATTGAATTGATTTGTAAATTTTTTAATCCAAGCCCAAATATTAATGTGAGTTACTTACGAACCCCATTAAAATATGAAGAAAATAAATTAAATAAATATAATTTATTTAATTAACATATTTATATATAGATAAATAAAGTGACCAATTTTATGGGATAAAATTGGCCATTAAGATTTAATTTATATATAAATATAATTTTAGTATATATATTTGATATATCTATCTTGATATTATTTAAAAAATTTAAATTAATATCAAGAATATATGTGGACAATTTTGATGATTAATGTATTATAAAATAAGTCCACATACATAGGAGAGAGAGAAATAGAAGAGTTGTTGAATCCTTCCAATATAAGGTTTTGAACTAGTTCAAAATTGAAAAACTTTTCAAAAGTTGGAAAGGGATTAAAATTACATAATTAATTTAGAAAATTTGAGCAAAAATTATTTTGTTTAAAATCTTCTATTTTACTCTCCAAGAAAAGAAAAGAAAGAAAAAGAAAATCAGTTTCTTATTATTCTCTTCATATTATTGTTTCAACAACTTTAAGAATCAATCTTTATTGTTCTTGAAAATTTACTCTTGTTCTACATTAGTAAAAAATTAAAATGATACTAGTGAATCCTTTTGAACGGTGTTCCTCTTCCGTATTGTGGATCTGATAGAGGGGAAATACTTGGATCCCTACGCGTTCTAATAGTGCAGGATAAATGATTGATTGCTTCATTCCCTATAATGATCGGAATGCATGGAAGATATAATCTAAATATATATACTCACTTGAATAACCATGATCGTTAAAATCGCTTTCGAATCAAAGAGGTTAAATTTTTATTTGATAAAATTTTAATTTTTCGCTACGTATACCCCTCCGATTATAGTGAACTCTACAAAAATTCCCCAAAGTATTGTGATCATTGTATACATCTTGGTCACATATCGAATCAGGAGCCACTGCTTAAGGTGGGCGAGGATTTGAGAGTTAAATAGAATAAAAAAAAGGCAAGACAATTCACGATGAAGTTTTGGGGGTGAAAGAAACTGGCCAAGCTTCTAGTCATGCTCCACAGGATCGTGATCCATCTGTTGAACGTGGACATGGGGGTCATTGAAAATTTTGGTCATATGCGAAACTGAAATTTGGATATTAAGGTTCCATCCCCTTTAGTTGAGGGTATTGCTAAAATGCCATCTGCTGGAATAATTCATTTCAGGACATATGAAATAAGGGTTAAAATAAAGCTAGGGTTTCAAAAGATTTATTTAATGAAGCGGCTGAAGTTAGGGTGGTTGATTTGGAAAAAGGATTTATTGCAAGGTTTCGATTGATAATTCAGAAGTTTGTGGTTTCAATACAGAATATTGATTTGCCGCATTAGCTGAAGATTCAGACTTGAAGGATTATGAGGAAATTACTTCTCAAAATCCTGATTTATGTCTAGATTAGCAGATTGATTCTAAAGCTATTATGGATACATAAACACAGATTGAACATCAACTAAGTAGTTCTGAAGTGAATATTTTATCTCATGTTCCTATTATTGTGCAACATGATAAGATTGATCATAGCAGATAGTCCCAACATCCGAAACTTCAGGTTCGTACCAGAAATTAGGCTAAATGCCTAGTAAGAGAGTCTTCTAATGTTTCAAATATTTAATCATTTCTTAAGATGATGTTTAAAATCTTAATTTGGAACATTCTTTGGGTGGGAAATAAGTTTTCTTGAAGAACATTAAGAACTCCTTATCATGAGCATCAACCACGGATTGTGGTTATTCCGGAGCCTCGAATTCAACTCAATGAGCAATTTATGTTACATTCTTTTGGATTTGATAGGGTTGTAATGGATTGTTTAAACAAATTATCATTACAAGAAATGTATATTTTAGCGACGAAAATATTCGTCGTTAACAAAGACTTTATGGCCCGTAATAAGACCATCACAAAATTTTAGTGATGAAAATGTTGGAAATCATCGCAAAATTCAGCGATGGAAATTTCCGTTGCTAACATATTTTTTTTCGTTGCTAAAGAATAACTTAGCGACGATATACATAAGCAATTTCGTCTCTAAAATATTTAAAAAAATTAAATATTAAATTGATAATTTTAGCTTTAGCGACGAAATTATATTTTTGTCGCTAAACTTAGCAACGAATTCTGGATGTTCGTCGCTAAGATAATAAAATATTCAAAAAAATATAAAAAAATCTTAGCAACGAATAATTTAATAAAATATTTAAAAAAAAATAGCGATGAATTCTGAAAATTCGTCGCTAATATAATTTTTTTTAAAAATAATTTTTTTATTTCGATCTTTTTACCCTATTTTAAACAACAAATCCACATTATACCCTTTTTTAAATAACAAATCGACAACCTGTTTGTCACAACCATTCACAAATATTCAACAACTCCCCACAATATATCCAACAACCATTCACAACACATTTATCATTCCAACAATCTAAATATCATTAACTAAAAGATATTTCATTAAAAAACTCATCGTATATTAGGCAAACCATCATATACACAAATTATACAAATGAATTATTAAACAAACCATAATAAAAGTCAACATTAAAAGTAAAATATCTCCATATATAAATTAGACAAAAGTCTAATACACCTAAATGAGAATCTTCAGGTGTTGTTCCAGCCATAACTGCAGAATAACAAACCAAACATGTAATTAAAAAGAAATCAACACTATATATTAAACATAATTGTATATATCAAAGAAACTACAATGACTAATATGAATAATATTGTCATAACAATTAATCTAAGAAAAAATGTATGAATAACTATACAAAATTGAAACATTTACACAAAACTAAGTCCGAGGCGGTGGAGGTGTTGGTAGAGCCGAGTGGGATGGATGCTACTGGCTCAGTGACTGTATCACTTGCGATGCACCGGGAGACACCCTATCAAGAATTTGCATAATCATGGCTTGTTGTGACTCCATGACATGCAGTCCATCTTTATAAACTAGTAGATCAGTCCTGGTGTCTGCTAGCTCGGTCCTCGTGTCTACTAGCTCATCCTATGTTATATGAAGTTGATCTCTAAGCGCTGTATTAGTCGGCCTAGATGATGCAGCATTGAAGTAGTCGACCTGAGAGGCTTGGGCCTATTTCCAAACCCACATACATACCCCGAATGTGTACCGAGGACCTGATCACACACTCTATCTGCAATTTGTACGTTGTTTAAGGCGTTAGCATATCCCCGGTATCTGTATGAGCCTATAACTCTCGGTACTCCTATTGAAATCGCACCATCTCATCCTAAAATTAATAAATATGTCAACATATTTAGATTCAAATAAATTGAAAAAAAATAATTAAATGAATTAACTACATACATATGTGCTCTGAGCTCTATCTCTTACCCTGCCCTTCGTAGTGCTTGTAGTGAGTTTTATTAAAAATGATAATCCGATCTTTTCTACTAGTTCCATTGGTCTAAAAATAACATATGCATATGTTACTTATCGAATAAAGTAATTATTTAAATAAAACTTAAGATTTTATATATTTACACCATCGTAACTATACTGCACAAAGGACTTTGAACCTCCGCAATGATTATAAGGCACCTTTGCTCGATTTGCAAAGTTCGTCGTTGTCCGTTTCTACAAAAAAAAGTTAAAGAAATAAACATCACAAGATTAAATTAATAAATATAAGAATTTATTAAATAAATTTGCTAAAACTTAGTATTAAATTTACCTTAAACTCCTCTAACTTGAATAATGTACACATGTACTCCCAATCTGCCTAAGTCTCACATAAATCATGAGGCATGTGTTTTTGTCGCTCCTCCCAAGGTAGGTTTGTGAGACTTTTATAGTGTTTGTGTATCTTCTGGCGGTTGTCCCTCTATCGAGCACTCATCAGCCTATCGGTCTCTTGCTTAACTGACTTTGGTCCAAGCTAAAGTCAACAGTAAACATAACTTACAAAAAAAGGGTGTTAACATTTAATATATCAAAGAGAAAGCAAACCAACAAAAAAGATAATTAATTATACTAATTGATAACTAATCAAATATGGGCCTCTTATGCTCCTCTGTAATGTACCTCCAATCAGCCACTTGTAACGGTGCAAACTTCTTCACTGCTACACCGAGCTCTGTCATAAAGAAGGATCCATGCTGCCCTGTAGGATGGCCATCACATTTGCAAAATGTAACTGGTATCCTCCCCATCTCCTCTATATAACATCTGAGTTTCTCTCCACGTGTGGCTCTCGTATCTTGATGCTGCCTCTGCGTAGAAGCTGTAATAGTAAAAAATATGTTAGATCACTGTTCAATATAATTATTAAATAATGATAATATAAAACAAGTTAAAAAACAAAACAAACCACCAAATGTACCCTCCTCCATCGGAATGTCAGTAGTAGCTCGATCAATAATGGGTTGCTCCTCAATCCTTTTAGGGGGTATACCTATAAAATACAAATATGTGGTTAAATAGATAATATAAATAAGATTATTTATAAAATTTACTAACAAATTAGGAATAGTATTAATCAATTTAAAAATCTTAATGTAAGTAGAAGTCGGAAGAGTGACTGTAGTAGAAGGTGGCTAGAGGGCACTAACAGTTGCTAGCGAATGACTGAAAAAATAATAATAATTAGTAAACACAATCAAAAGATATAGATATTAGGATTGAAATAATAATTATTAACATTCACAATTAACAATAATAAAGGATTGAAATAAAGTTAGAGATAAAATAAATAATAAAATAATTCCAAAAAAGGAAACCATACATGTCTATTGAATTTCTGTTATTTTCTTATGAGAAGTTTATAATATATATGGGAAAGTTCATAAGTTCATAATATCTAAGTTAATAATGTCTTATGATTTACAATGTGAGGATCACAATTTCTTAGTGTGAAGATCTTAATTTTTCTTAATTTCTTAACATTAGAAATTGAATGAAAAAATAGAAAATATGTAGTATAAATACTTAATAAAATGAAGTAAAATAAAAGTTAAAAGTTCACACCATGGTTATTGATAAAAATTAGTTACTATCATCATCAGACAACAATATTTCTTCTTCTGCCTCACTATCTATTTCAATGTCTTCATCTTCATTATTAATGAAATTATGCATGTTCTGAGAGAAACCTTCTTATATATTCAACAATTCTACATGCTGAGATTAAATGTCTAGTCTGTAGAGATCTAAATTTTCTAAATCATCACGAACACCTAAGCTTATCTCATCTAATAAAATCTCTTGATTAGGCTCATTGTTGAATAAACTTTCAAATTCATGTTCCTTGCTATTTTCGTCTTCCTTTTCATTTACTTCATATATTTCTCAATGTTGAACCTTTTGCACAACTTTCCATCTTCATATCATCTAAGTAATAAACTTATCTTGTCTGAGTTGCCAAAATAAAGGGATCATCCTCATACCATGTCTTCGACGTGTCAATACATGTTAGACCAAACTCTTGCATGACTGATTTCTTTTTGGGGTTACACTGGAACCAATCACATTAGAATAAATGTTCCTTATATCCAAACGTATAAAAAATTATAACAATATCCTTGAAAACTCCAAAAAAATCTAAGTTATCACCGTCGTTGGATAATGGTACGCTAACCCCACTATTTTGATAGTCCGATGAGTATCACAAGAAAGTGTATAGTATTAAACACCATTAACAATAAAAGCATCATATAGTCAAACTTTAACATCAGATCCCAATGCTAGAGAGTATAGTTCATCTGTGGTTGCTGGATTTTGTAAATTTATTAGCCTAATCATTTTGTCCCTAAACCAATGTGGAAATTGTTCATCGTGACATTGTAGAATATAGTTTGAAGGAGTTCTTAATGAAAGAATTTATAAATGTTCACTGCACACAAATATATATAACTATTATGGACTCAATCAAAATTAGGAAAAAAAATAGAATAGAATTTGAAAACATACTTTCTATATTGATCGACTTCCTTGCAATTGTTGAGAACATACCAATGTGCTTTCTTACATAAAGCAAGAGGCAATTTTTTATTTCGTTGGCTGCCCATCACTCTTACTTGTTGATTAAAAACACTTAAGATGAATGAAATGGATTGACTAACATCTTTGTTACATTCCAGTATAGTAAATCTTGTTTCAATTTGACTCATATATAGAGATGAGAAAGTCAATACTTCATTCATAACATATTCCTCTACAATAGATCACGATCAATTTGAGGTAATGATATTGAGGTTTTAGTCGACCACGATCAATTTTTGCATGTTCATATTATTTTTTCAAGCCTTAATCACCCTCAAGATCGTGATTCATTTATCCAAAAATCATGTTAGATTTGTCTGCAACAGAGGCTTCTAAAACTTCTTTAGTCGTTAACGACAACTCCTCAACAATGGATTTGCAAAACATTCAAGCAGCATATAGATTGAACAGAAAAAATTATTTCAAGTGGTCTCAATTGGTTTGCACCTTTTTGAAAGGAAGAGGTAAATTAAGTCACCTACTCGGTAATGGTCCTAAAGAGAGAGATCCCAAGTTTGATGCTTGGGATGAACAAGATTCGCTTGTCATGTCCTGGTTATGGAACTCTATGGTGCCAGAAATCAGTGACACATGTATGTGTTTGAGCACAACAAAGGAGATATGGGATGTTGTCGAGCAAACTTACTCTAAAGTGAATGATGCTGAACAAATTTACAAAATCAAGACTAAAATTTTAGCCACCAAGTAGGGAAACTAGTCAGTCACAGAATATTCTAATCATCTGAAAGGTCTTTGGCAAGAAATGGACCATTACCAATGTATTCAAATGAAGTGCAGGGATGATGCAATCATTCTTAAGAGATTCATTGAAAAAGGACGAATTTATGATTAAACATGAAGTTTGATGCAGTAAGAGTACAAATACTTGGAAGGAAGATCTAACATCCTTAAATGAGACAATTGCAATTGTTCTTGCTAAAGAAGGTAGAAGAGGTGTTATGATTGAAACAAACACAGTCGAGAGTTCCGTTTTAGTATCAGAGACTACAAATATGAAGGGCTTTGGCTACAAACAGCGTCTGAATGTTGATACTAGGCAGGCTGGCGCATCAAGACAATCAGACAAGGATTCCTTATGTTGTACATACTGCCATAAGCATAATCACATTAAAGAAAACTGCTGGAAACTTAATAGAAGACCCCCAAATATGAATAGAAATTTTGCAGATACAAATGAACAAGGTCAGGCTTATGTTGTCAGCACTCATTCCAGCAGTGAAAGATGTCCATAGAATTTAATTCCTAACTTTAACAAAGAAGAAATTGAGAAGTTGAAGAATTTTTTGGGATCTCTCGAAATACTATCCCCCGCAGGTACATGTTCACTAGCATTTTTACATATATCTTCTTTTTCTTGTATTGCTAATGTCTTGGATAAAGTTTCTTCAAACACATGGGTTATTGATTCCAGTGCCACTGACCATATGACCTGTTCCTCCAAAAAATTCATCTCTTATACCCCTTGCCCTAGTAATAGGAAAATAACCATAGGTGATGGCTCCATTACCACTATAGCAGGATAAGTAGACATTTGTATAAACAACTCCCTCACACTTAAAAATATCCTTCGTGTTCCCAATATGTTTACAAATGTTGTTTCAATCAACAAACTTACTAAAGATTCAAATTGCAGTATGATATTTTATCCTTCTCATTGTGTGTTTCAAGAACAGGGCACGAAGAGGATGATTGGTTATGCTAGTGAAAAAGATGGTCTTTACTACCTGGAAGAACTAAGTGGCAGTACTAGAGTTGGGAGTTCCTTACCTATATCATTCATTTCTGAGTCAGATATTTCCAATAAAGATAAAATTTGACTTTATCATCATCATCTAGGTCATCCGTCATTTAGTTTTCTTAAGTTGATATTTCCTTCATTATTCAAAGGATCAATCATGAGGAATTTCATTGTAGTGATTGTGAACTTGCCAAGCACAAGCATACTTCTTTTCCAATAAGTAATACAAAAAATATTTGTTCATTTCGCTCTTATTCATAGCAATATATGGGCACGATCTAAAGTTCCTAATGTTTCGGGTACTAAGTAGTTTGTGTCATTTATTGATGACTCCACTCGTGTGACATGGATATATCTTATGAAAAATAAATCTGATGTTAGCACAGTGTTTCTCAATTTTTATAACATGGTCAAGACTCAATTTGATATGGGAATTAAACGATTTCAA
Source organism: Paulownia fortunei (assembly GCA_019321725.1). Taxonomy (NCBI): domain Eukaryota; kingdom Viridiplantae; phylum Streptophyta; class Magnoliopsida; order Lamiales; family Paulowniaceae; genus Paulownia; species Paulownia fortunei. The sequence continues at coordinate 13,107,680 of CM033114.1, forward strand.
TCTGATAATTCAAGGACTATTTTAACCAATTTCTCTCCTCATTCTTTCAAAATTAGGGAATTATTCATGAATTCTCTTATATTAGCTCACCTCAACAAAATAGGGTGGCCAAACGAAAGAACACTCATCTTCTTGGTATCACAAAATAGGGTGGCCAAACGAAAGAATTCTTGACTTTAAAAGCCCCGTGCAATACTTGCAAATTTTTTTTCGAATATCAACGTGTCAAACAACCAAATTCCTAAAATTTTTAGAAATGTTGTCTTTGTTCATGTTCACTCTCAAAACCAAGGAAAACTTGATCCACGTACCCTTAAATGTGGTTTTGCTAGCTATTCATCAATTCAAAAAGGGTACAAATATTTCCATCCACCAATAAGAAAATTCTTCGTTTTTGTTGATGTTACCTTTATTGAAACTGAGTCATATTTGCATGTTCGGATGTTGGATGTTGGGACTATCTGCTATGATCAATCTTATCATGTTGCACAATAATAGGAACATGAGATAAAATATTCACTTTAGAACTACTTAGTCAATGTTCAATCTGTGTTTATGCATGCATAATAGCTTTAGAATCAATATGCTAATCTAGACATAAATCAAGATTTTGAGAAGTAATTTCCTCATGATCCCTCAAGTCTGAATCTTCAGCTAATGCGGTAAATCAATATTCTATATTGAAACCAGAAACTTCTAAATTATCAATTGAAACCTTGCAATAAATCCTTTTTCCAAATCAGCCACCCTAACTTTAGCCACTTCATTAAATAAATCTTTTGAAACCCTAGCTTCATTTTAACCCTCATTTCATATGTCCTGAAATGAATTATTCCCAGTAGATGGCATTTTAGCAATACCCTCAACTAAAAGAGATGGAACCTTAATATCCAAATTTCAGTTTCGCATATGACCAAATTTTTCAATGACCCCATGTCCACGTTCAACAGATAGATCACGATCCTGTGGAGCATGACTAGAAGCTTGGCCAGTTTCTTTCACCCCCAAAACCTCATCGTGAATTATCTTGTTTTTTTTTATTCTATTTAACTCTTAAATCCTCACCCACCTTAAGCAGTGGCTTCTGCTTCGATATGTGACCAAGATGCATACAATGATCACAATACTTTGGGGAATTTTTGTAGAGTTCGCTATAATCGTAGAGGTATACGCAGTGGAAAATTAAAATTTTATCAAATATAAATTTAACCCCTTTGATTCGAAAGTGATTTTAACGATCACGGTTATTCAAGTGAGTATATATATAAATATAAAATTTAGATTATATCTTTCATGCACTCCAGTCATTGTAGGGAATGAAGCAATCAATCGTTTATCCTGGACTATCAGAACTCGCAAGGATCCAAGTGTCTTCCCTCTATCAGATCTATAATACGAAAGAGAAACACCATTCAAAAGGATTCGCTAGTATCATTTTAATTGTTTACTAATCTAGAATTTGAGTAAATTTTCAAGAACAATAAAGATTGATTCTTTAAGTTCTTGAAACAATAATATGAAGAGAATAACAAGAAACTGATTTTCTTTTTCTTTCTTTTCTTTTCTTGGAGAGTAAAATAGAAGATTTTAAACAAAATAATTTTTGCTCAAATTTTCTGAATTAATTATGTAATTTCCATCCCTCATATATATAGGGCTGAAAATTTTAATCTTTTTCTAACTATTGAAAAGTTTTTCAATTTTAAACTATTTCAAAACCTTATCTTGGAATGATTCATAATCTTACAACAACTCTTCTATTTCTCTCTCTCCTATGTATGTCGACTTATTTGAGAATACATTAATCATCAAAATTATCCGCATACATTCTTAATATTAATTTGAACTTTTCAAGTAATATCAAGATAGATATATATCAAATATACATATACTAAAATTATATTTATATATAAATTAAATCTTAATGGCTAATTTTATCCCATAAAATCGGTCACTTTATTTATCTATATATAAATATGTTAATTAAATAAATTATATTTATTTAATTTATTCTCTTCATATTTTAATGGGCTTCTTAAGTGACCCACATTAATTTTTAGGCTTGGATTCAAAAACTTACAAATCAATCCAATTGATTTAATCACAATTTAATTAATCCAATTAATTAATTTAATTGACTCCAATTGAGCTTTCTAATCAAATTAGGTCCAATTAAATAATTTAATTTAAGTGTTAAATTAAATAGAACTCACAATTAATTAATTAATCAATATTAATTAATTAATTTTCAACCATTAGATAAATCCCAAAATTAGAAATAACTTTCCATAAAGATGTGTGACCCTCTTATGTTCACTACTAAGCTAGTAATGGGTTTGCAATATATGCAACTTATGAATAACAATTATTCTAATTAATTAATTCACTTGGATTTAACTCCTTAATTCCAAAAACTTCACTATCCATAAAAGCACCTAGCAAGTAATCATGGCAAACTAGACTTAGGTAAAATAACGAACAAACTTATTTCAGTTGCGAGTACCATACACGTAATGTTCTTTCGACAACTAATCTCCTGATTGAATCTAGAGCATGGATTATAAGTCAAAATCCTAAATAATTTAATAATTGTGATTCCATTTCAAGTTGCAATGATTCCTAATGAATTACGATTCATCTTGCCTTGGCTAAGGTCTTTGAATCATGAACTATGAAAATATGAGAGATTCCCTTGCTTAAAAAGACAAGTGTCGAATTCTATGTTGGCTACTAACAAACCTCTATGCACACCAGTGCAACACCCAACATACCTCCTTTGTGATTGTCAAGCAATCAGAAGATATATCAAAGTGTTGTAGGATGCACATAAGGCTACCATCATGCCTCAAGTCTGAGGACTAGTCGTGTACTATCGCAACACAAAAATTCTTATTTCGACAGGCAAAGCCTCTAGCTAAGAATTTCCTATGGGCCATGTTTGGTGTACTTATTCCCTAACAAGCACCCACATACATGCACTTGTGTCTCTATACTAATGCCAATAGAATATAATATCCTCGTATTACGAGCATACATCATATATGCGAGTCTTACTGAGTTATTTGATGTGCCATCTCAAAAAGCTCTTGGCTTGGAACTTATTTAAGACCAAATCTTTAAAAGCATGTTCCATGATCGCCATCATATGCTCGACCATGCCCCATAGCTAAATTTGGTGTAAGGACTTTATCTAATATGTAGAAATAAAAGATGCAAGACATAAGATAAAGAGAATACCTGTTTATTAATATGATTCACAATAAGATTGTCTTTACAGAAGAAAAAAAGTATAATACACCCAATCTAATTTGGGCGTTGGGCATCCTACTCTAACAATCTCCCACTTACCCTAGCTCCAATTGCCCATATATCTAAGGCCTATCTTCTCAAGATGTCCGTTGAATATCTTTTGTGCTAAAGGCGTAGTGAGTAGGCCTGCTATATTTTCTGCTGAGGCAACTCGATCCATAATGACGTCGCCTCTACCAATGATCTCTCTAATCAAGTGAGATTATCTCATTATGTGCTTAGATCTTTTAATGAGATCTTAGCTCTTTTGCTTGCGCAATGGCTCCATTATTATCACAGTAAATCATAACTGGATCAACAACGGATGGAACTACACTCAACCCTTGGATGAAGTTTCTAATCCAAACAACTTCTTTTGTTGTATTTAATGCAGCAATATATTCAGCTTCGGTGGTAGAGTCCGTAGTCGTCTCTTGCTTGGAACTCTTTCAACTAACCGTACCACTATTCTGGGTGAATGTATATCCGGATATAGACTTTGAGTAATCTATATCGGACTGAAAACTAGAGTTTGTATATCCCTCCTGTTTTAGTTCTCCACTGCCGTATATTAGAAAGATATCCTTAGTCCTTCTCAAGTACTTGATGATCATCTTAACAATTTTCCAGTGTTTTTCCCCTTGATGGGACTAATATCTGTTCGTGATACTTAGAGCAAATATTATATCAGCCCTTGTTCATAACATTGCATACATTATACTCCCTATTGCGGAAGCATAAGGTATGCGAGCTATCCTTTCTCTCTCTTCAGGTGTCTTAAGAGATATAACCTTAGAGAGTGAAACCCCATGACTCATAAGCAGGAATCCTTTCTTGGATTCTTCCATACTAAAACTTTTTAGCACTTTGTCTATCTACATAGACTGGGATAGTCCAATCATCCTTCTAGATCTATCTCTATAGATCTTTATCCCTAGGATAAAAATGCATCTCCCAAGTCCTTCATGGAAAACTGATTAGATAACCAAGTCATCGTTGATTGCAATATCCCTACATCATTCCTAAAGAGAAGGATGTCATCAACGTAGAGCACAACAAATGTAACTGCACTCCCACTAACCTTCTTATAGACACATGGTTCATCCGGTTCTTATGAAAGTCAAACATTTTGATTGTTTCATCAAACCAGATGTTCCAACTCCTCGAAGCTTGTTTGAGTCTATAAATGGATCTATGGAGCTTGCAAATATTTTGCTCGCTTCCACTGGATATGAAGCCTTCTGGTTGCTTCATATATATCTTTTTCTTAAAGTTTCCATTAAGAAAAGCGGTCTTCACATCCATTTTCCATATCTCATAGTCATAATATGCAGATATGGCCAGCAGTATCTGTATAGATTTAAGCATCGCTACTGGTGAAAAAGTTTCCTTATAATCAATTCCTTACTTCTGAATATAACCTTTTGCTACCAATCATGCCTTATAGGTCGCTACCTCTCCATCTACTCTAAGCTTCCACTTGTAGACCCATTTGCAGCCAATGGGAATAATTCACTGTGGTGAGTCCACCAAAGTCTATAACTTTTTGGAGTATATGGAGTCCATTTTAGACTGCATAGCTTCTTACAATTTCTCCAAGTCGATGTCAGACATCGCCTCTCCATAGCTTCTTGGATTATTATCTAAGGGGAGTCCTTCTTCTTTATTCTCTAACAACAAGTTGTACCTCTTAGGTACCCTTGATACCCTTTCGAATCTTCAAAGATGTTGTGCCTCAGAGAGTCCAGCATCAGCTGGTGTATAATTTACTACGTCAGTTAGGGTGTTATGTGGTTCTTAAACCTCTTCAAGTTCTACGACATTACCACTTCCATCTGAAAGAAAATCTTCTTTAATGAAGGTAGCATTTCTTGAAACAAACACCCTTTGATCAGTGACATCATAGAAATAGTATCCAATAGACTCATTTGGATATCCCACAAACTTGCATAAGGTAGATCTCATATCCAACTTATCTCCCACTTGCTGCTGCACATAAGCAGCACACCCCCATAACCTTAGGTATTTATAGAAAAGTGTCTTTCCATACCACATCTCATATGGTGTTTTGGGCACGACTTTAGATGGCACCCTATTTAATAGGTATGCCGCCATTTTCAAGGTATAGCCCCAGAATGAAAAAGGCAATGAAGTGAAGCTCATTATAGATCAAACCATGTCGATAAAGTTTGATTCCTGTGTTTTTTAACTCCATTGAGTTGGGGAGTAACAAAAGGAGTCCACTGTGAGAGAATCACATTCTTTTTTAGATAATCTAAAAATTATGTGCTTAAGTATTCACCTCATATATCACATCGAATAGTTTTTATACTTAATCTAGTTTGTTTCTCTACTTCGATTCTGAATTCTTTGAACTTTTTTAAATACTTCAGATTTGTACCTTAAAAGGTACACATAACCATACCTAGAGAAGTCATCGGTAAAGATTAAGAAGTAGTTATAGTTCCCACGGGCACTAATATTTAGTGGCCCACATACATCTGTATGGATCAAATCCAATAGATGCTTGACTCACTCCATTTGTCCAACAAATGGAGATTTGGTCATCTTTCCTTTTAGACAGAATTCACATGTTGACAGTTCTTGCTCCTTCTTTAGATCAAGCAATTGTGCCAATTTGTTAATCCTTTTCTCAAAAATATGTCATAATCTTGCGTGCCACAGGCTCATGGAACTATGATTATCTAATTTTCTCTTATTTTATTGAATTGTGAAAATGGGGTTATGGGGAGTAATAATATATAAATAATTCATCAAAGAACTAGAATATATAAAATCAGAATATTTGAAAATGGAACAACTTCCATTCTCAATGGTAAATCTAAAACCTTTTCTATCTAAAAATAGAATAGAGATAATGTTCTTAATAATATTTGGAACAAAAAGACAATTGTTTAAAATTATTACAGAACCATTTTCAAAAGTAGATTAACGGTCCCTATAGCTAATGCAGCAACTCTTGCTCCATTTCCCATCCTAAGGATCGTCTCTCCTCCATTCAGCTTCCTACTTCTTGGCATCATCTGGAAATCATTGCAAATATGTGAGCCACAATCGGTATCTAATACCCAAGAAGTATTGTTAACTAAAAAGTTAATTTCAACAAAATATATACCTGAACTTTTCAGGCTTGCAAGATACTCCTTGCAATTCCTCATCCAGTGCCCTGGTTTGCTCCAATAATGGCACTTGTCATTGGCTTGAGAAGAAACCTTTTTGACATCGCCCTTAGCTTTCAGCTTGTTGGGTTTAGAGGAACTATTTCCTTTCTTCTTTCCTATCTTGGGCTTTTTAGCCTTTGATCTGGAAGAAGATCCAACAACCAAAACCAGTTTGTCCTTTTTCATGGTGGACTCGACCGTCTTTAACATGTTCACAGGCTCAACGAGACTAGTCTTCATATTGTCAATGTTAAAGTTAACAACAAAAGTGTCAAATAATGGAGGTAGAGACTGCAGCAGAAGGTCTGTATAGAGTTCGTTCTCCATAACGACTCCAATGGACACTAGCCTTTCAATGAGGGCTATCATCTTCAATCCATCATCATGGACTGAAGAGCCCTCAGTCATACGACATCTAAAAAGCTCTTTTTAGATCTGATATCTTGTCTGCTGAGTTCTTTCACCATACAACTCTTGTAGGTGAAGGAGGATCCTATAAGTAGTATCTTGATCCTCGTTCTGCCTCAACAGTTCATTTGATATTAATCCATGTATGTAGCATCGAGCCTGTAGATTGTCATCGATATAACGTAAATAATCTGCATAAGTCTCTCTGAAGTAATATCCTTTGATGGAACCAAAGGAGGCGTAGTGTCGAGGACATATGCCATCTTCTCCATCTGAAGAACCAAAGTGTCTTTCCATACCACATCTTATATGGTGTTTTGGGCACGACTTTAGATGACACCCTATTTAATAGGTATGCCGCCATTTTCAAGGTATAGCCCCAGAATGAAAAAGACAATAAAGTGAAGCTCATCATAGATCAAACCATGTCAATAAAGTTTGATTCCTGTGTTTTTTAACTCCATTGAGTTGGGGAGTAACAAAAGGAGTCCACTGTGAGAGAATCACATTCTTTTTTAGATAATCTAAAAATTATGTGCTTAAGTATTCACCTCATATATCACATCGAATAGTTTTTATACTTAATCTAGTTTGTTTCTCTACTTCGATTCTGAATTCTTTGAACTTTTTTAAATACTTCAGATTTGTACCTTAAAAGGTACACATAACCATACCTAGAGAAGTCATCGGTAAAGATTAAGAAGTAGTTATAGTTCCCACGGGCACTAATATTTAGTGGCCCACATACATCTGTATGGATCAAATCCAATAGATGCTTGACTCACTCCATTTGTCCAACAAATGGAGATTTGGTCATCTTTCCTTTTAGACAGAATTCACATGTTGACAGTTCTTGCTCCTTCTTTAGATCAAGCAATTGTGCCAATTTGTTAATCCTTTTCTCAAAAATATGTCATAATCTTGCGTGCCACAGGCTCATGGAACTATGATTATCTAATTTTCTCTTATTTTATTGAATTGTGAAAATGGGGTTATGGGGAGTAATAATATATAAATAATTCATCAAAGAACTAGAATATATAAAATCAGAATGTTTGAAAATGGAACAACTTCCATTCTCAATGGTAAATCTAAAATCTTTTCTATCTAAAAATGGAATAGAGATAATGTTCTTAATAATATCTGGAACAAAAATACAATTGTTTAAAACTATTACAGAACCATTTTCAAAAGTAGATTAATGGTCCCTATAGCTAATGCCGCAACTCTTGCTCCATTTCCCATCCTAAGGATCGTCTCTCCTCTATTTAGCTTCCTACTTCTTGGCATCATCTGTAAATTATTGCAAATATGTAAGCCACAATCGGTATCTAATACACAAGAAGTATTGTTAACCAAAAAGTTAATTTCAACAAAATATATACCTGAACTCTTCAGGCTTGCAAGATACTCCTTGCAATTCCTCATCCAGTGCCCTAGTTTGCTCCAACAATGGCACTTGTCATTGGCTTGAGAATAAACCTTTTTGACATCGCCCTTAGCTTTCAGTTTGTTGGGTTTAAAGGAACCATTTTCTTTCTTCTTTCCTATCTTGGGCTTTTTAGCCTTTGATCTGGAAGAAGATCCAACAACCAGAACCAGTTTGTCCTTTTTCATGGTGGACTCGGCCGTCTTTAATATGTTCACAGGCTCAACGAGACTAGTCTTCATGTTGTCAATGTTAAGGTTAACAACAAAAGTGTCAAATAATGGAGGTAGAGACTGCAGCAGAAGGTCCGTATAGAGTTCGTTCTTCATAACGACTCCAATGGACACTAGCCTTTCAATGAGGGTTATCATCTTCAATCCATCATCATGAACTGAAGAGCCCTCAGTCATACGACATCTAAAAAGCTCTTTTTAGATCTGATATCTTGTCTACTGAGTTCTTTCACCATACAACTCTTGGAGGTGAATAAGGATCCCATAAGTAGTATCTTGATCCTCGTTCTGCCTCAACAATTTATTTGATTTGATCCCTATATGTAGCATCGAGTGTAACACCCTCATTACTACACAACTAGATATATTGTATAATTTGACATGATAGAACCTGTGTGCATGCATGGAATATTTTTTTTTAACATTTTAAGAAAAGCTAAATCACTTCTTACATACACAATCCTGTTTAAAATAGAAGGATCAGTATTTATATAAAAACACAACACCCACAACGACCACAATATTTACATACTTAACTACAGTAAAGTTTTAAAAGAGAAATATAGTACCAATCTAAAAACATAATACACCAGACTCAAAATATAACAAGCCAAAAAAATAGCCCAACAGGTCGTCATCCATGTACACACTCCCTCAAACACCTGCAGGAGCTCCAACAGCCGACCAGCCAGCCAAAGATGCTTCAAGTATCATCGTACTCACCTACAATGCATAAACTATATGAGCTGACGCTCAGCAAGTAAAGATTATGCATGTCAAAGAATAATCCACAATATCAAGTCATGCAACTCAAAATGCTATGCTCACAATGCAATTTTATGCATCAAAATATTTCTCTCAAAATTATTTCTTTCTTGGGCCCCTGACCAACGCTACTATCTCATGCACCGGAAAAGAGCTCTGTATACCGCCATAATCCAATGGCCAATAATCATATAAGCATGCAAATCCATGCATACTCATACGCATGCAAATCCATGCACGCGAACCTGCAAATCCATGCATAACACCATGCAAATCCATGCATGCTTTGGTACACTAGTAGTGGTCAACAAAACATTTTCCTTTCTCTGAATCATGCCGTGCAATGCAAGATTTATCACAATGCTAGCATATGATGCATGCACGTGCTAATGACAATGCCCATGTATGTATGCTCAATGGAGAGCCCTCTACTATGCACATATGATTTATGATATTACATATAATTCACACATCTACTATGTCTATGCATTGTAGTTGCAAATAAATCTTTACTTACCTTTCACTTGGTTGGTGGCTTAGTCTAAATTTGTTTAGTATTCCTCTCCAACCTTAGATGTAAAATAGCCTGTAATATTACCCAACATCAAGCACCATTCCAATTTGGCAAGTTGAAAGCACAAAATCTCATACTAGACCTTAAACACCAAGCTATAAGCTAACAATCAAGCTTTCACAAACTAGAACCCAATATAGCCCCTCAAATACCTCAATTTCTCATCTTAAATACATGAAAACATCATGTAATTGAAGTATTATAACTCTAATAGCATGTACCTAATTGTTAACACTCAATAGCAACATGTCTAGGTTGAAACATGCTAAGTGATCAAATGTGGCAGATTCACATTTTCATATTTTCTTGCTGTCAAGTTTAGTTGCATGATAATTTTAACATCCCTAAACATATCCAATCACTCCAAAATTTTTACCACACTTATATAACATGTATATAAATGTAACCATATCATATAATTGCTAAAAATCACGGATATAGCTTCCCAAGTTCAGCTCTCTTCACGATATACTGAAACAGATTATTTCCTACCATGACAGTTTTGCACACTTCATGACATTAATGGTTTTGGCACCCTTAAGTATATTCAATCACTCCAAAATTTTCACCATACTTAGATAACATATATAATGAGACAACCAGGTCATATTATTACCAAAAATAATCGATTTAGCTCCCTTAATTCAGTTTCCTTCACAGCACACCAAAACAGATTTTGCTATTTTGGCAGTTTGAGTGTTTCTCCAATATCATTCTCTATTTCAATTTCCAACTGATAAAAATTCATTCCAATACTCTTAACTCATATATGGTCATGTAAATGGTAATAATTATAGGTTTTATTCAACATACCATACACTTTTGAAGTCTAAAACACAAGAAAACAGTAAGATGACAGTTTCTGCCACAAGTATTTCCTATTAAGTGTTTGTGATCAAAAACCCTTTCTTTGTGCACCAAAGTCTAACTAAAAACTTCCTAACACTTTTATAAGAGATATTGAAAGCTTAATAAGCCATAAAACCATTCATAATAATCTGAAAATCAAGGCAAAACCGTAGATAAGTGTTACCTATGCAGATTTTGAGGCTAACTTGATGGTAATCACTTCTTCTTTGCTTTTCGTGCTTTTATTTCAACTTGGAATAAATTTGGATCACATTGAGACCTTAAGGTGTGTGTTTTGAAGATGAAAATGGCTGAAATGAGGGTCTGGTCGTTGCTTAAGGGTGAAGGGTTTGAGGTGTTAGCTTGAGATGTTAGCTTAAACTTAATAAGAAAGCACGAGGTGGCAAGTAAATGGAAAATCTGATTTTCTCCCTTATCTTTCAGCCCTAATCTTGTGTGTCTCATCTATTTTTATTTGGTTGCAACCTATCTTAATCACCATTCATTCCCATAGGTAATTCCTATGTCCGTTCATTCGATCTCCAAACCGATTCGCATCCGATTCTTAAAGAATTATCTAGTTTGCATTTCTAAAATCATATGCACATAAGAGCCTTGTAATATGATACTTAATTCATATTATATCATGTCCAATATCCCAAGTATGCTAATTTACAAATATATACTTTTGAAATAACTTGATCAAATCAAATTAAACCGTATAAGGTTACTAGTAACACTTTTAGCACTTTCAAAATTATAACCTATATATCCCATCTATATCTAATATTGATCCACCTCATTTTCTTCTTATTTTAATATAAAATCAACTACTTAGATTAAGAAATTCAATAACTAATATCGTGCAAGAGCTTCAGAATTAAGTTTAATATTCAAGAATGTCGTATAAAATGAAATAAATTACGCAATGTCAATAGAAATGCAAATAGCATATAAAATTAACATGTAATGCATGAATCATATTTAGCCATATGAGTAGTAAGAGGCTCGGGTATCACATCGAGACCGCAGATTGTCATCTAATACATACTTAAATAAATAGATGATCATGAACCTCCAAAAGGAATTAAAACATTGTAATTGACCTCATATATATATCAAGTACCCTATCCAGTCTTATTACATACGTTACATACGTAGTGGATAATAGAGAATATGTAGCTCTAAAGATAGAATACCAACCATAAATTTTGTACATGTTACTACTGATGAGTCTGCCTTAACATTATTTTATACAAAATCTTAAAACACTTGGCCAATATTATTCATGCAATACAAAATGAATTATACAACAAATAAAACTTACTGGCATGGTTGTGTTCCACCAGTTTTAGATATCATGTACATGGACAGTCTACAGAACCACAAACCGGGCTCTAATACTACTCTGTAACACCCCCACCACTAAATATAGATATTGGTATAACAATAATTTTGACAATGTAGCATATGTGTGTGCATGTGTATATATTTACTTACGTCAAATGTAACACTTTGAGAAACAGTAAAGTATTTTCTCACATATAACCCTGTATATAGAAAAATCACTATTTATATATAGTCAGCACTTTACATAATAATAATGAATGTAAAAATTAGAATATGCCCACAACACAACACAACAAGTCGTCATTCTTGTACACTAATCCTCAAAACTTGTAGGAACCCCAACAACTTGCCCAGTAAGTCCATGGTATCAAGTATCACCAAAATCACCTACAATGTATAAACTATATGAGCTAACGCTCAACAAGTAAAGATTACGCATGTCAAAGAATAATTCACAACATCAAGTCATGCATCTTAAAATGCTATGCCTACAATGCAATTCCATGCATCAAAAACGTTTCTCTCAAAATCATTTCTTTCTTGGGCCCCTGACCAATGCTACTATCCCATGCACTGGAAAAGAGCTCTGCACATCACCATAATCCAATGGCCAATAATCATAAAAGCATGTAAATCCATGCACGCGGTGCAGTAGTAGTGGTCAGTAAAATATTTTTCTTTCTCAGAATCATGTCATGCAATGCAAGATTTATCACAATGCTTGTATATGATGCATGCACGTGCCATGCCCATGTATGTATGCTCAATGGACATGAATAACAGTAATGCGTGCCCTCTGCTACGCACATATGATCTATGGTATTACATATAAATCACACATTTACTATGTCTATGCATTGTAGTTGCAAATGAATCTTTACTTACCTTTGATCGGTTGTGTGTTACTTGTAGGTTTCTTAAGTATTACTCTCCAACCCTAGATGTGAAACAATCTGTAAAAATACAAGGATCTTGAATCCCAATTAACAAATTCATTATACCTAATGTAGTATAAGGATCTTGAATCTCAATTTAACTAAACAACCTTACCACTTAGAAACTATAACCAAATGCAACCTTCTACGTACTTTTATTCCACATCTTAAATGTATACTAACCTCATTTAATTGATGTATTATAAATCTTACAACATTTCCCTAAATGTTAAGGATCAAATGCACCACATCTATGCTGGAATATGTTAATAAACCAATGGGACAAATTCACAACTCCACAATTTCTTGCTGCCACATTAATTTGTATGATAATTTTGACACCTTTAGACATATTTATTCACTCCCCAATTTTTATCACACTTAGCTAACATCAAAAACAATGTAACCATATCATAGAATAGCTAAAACTTATGGATATAGCTTCCCAAGTTCATCTCCCTTCACAGCATACTGAAATAGATTTTTCCTATGGTGATAGTTTTGCGCACTTCATGACATTAATGGTTTTAGCACCCTTACGTATATTCAATCTCTCCCAAATTTTTACCACACTTATATAACATATACACAGAGACAACCAGGTTATATTCTTGCCAAAAATAATGGATTTAGCTCCCCTAATTCAGTCCCCTTCACAGCACACCAAAATAGATTTTGCTACTTTGGCAGTTTGAGTGTTTCTCCAATATCATTCTCTATTTCAATTTTGAATCGATCAAAATTCATTCTAATAATCTTAACTTATATATGGACATATAAATGGTAATAATTATAGATTTCATTCAATATACCATACACTTTTGAATCCTAAAACACAAGAAAATAGTAAGGTGATAATTTCTGCTACATGTGTTTCCTATTAAGTATTTGTCATCAAAAACCCTTTCTTTGTGCACCAAAGTCTAACTAAAAACTTTCTAACACTTTTGTAAGAGATATTAAAATCTTAGTAAACAATAAAACCATTCATAATAATCTAAAAATCAAAGGCAAAAATGTAGATAAGTGTTATATATGCAGATTTTGAGGTTAAACTTGATCGTAATCACTTCTCATTTACTTTTCTTACTTTTATTTCAACTTGAAATCAATTTGGAGCACTTGGATACCTTAAGGTGTGTGTTTGGAAGATGAAAATGGCTGAAATGAGGGTCTGGTCATGGCTTAAGGGTGAAGGGTTTGAGGTGTTAGCTTAAGCTTAATAAGAAAGCATGAGGTGGCAAAGTTTGAGATGGCATGTAATGGTGTAATCTGATTTTCTCATTTATCTTGCATCCCTAATCTTGTGTGTCTCACATATTCCTATTTGGTTGTAACCTATCTTAGTCACCATTCATTCCCGTAGGTAATTCCTATGTCTATTCATTTTATCTCCAAACCTATTGACATCTGATTCTTAAATGATTGTCTAGTTTGCATTTCTAAAATCATATGCATATATGGACCTTGTATTATGACACTTAAATTACATTATATCATATCCAATATCCCAAGTATGTTAATTCATGGATGTATACTTTTAAAACACATCGATCTAATTAAATCAAAATCATATAAACTTATTAGTAACACGTTTAACACTTCCAAAATTATAACATATAACCTATGAATATCCAATATATCGATCAATCTATTCTTTTTATTATTTAAATATAGAATTTTTTAATTAGGTTATAAGATTTCAATTACTAATATCATGTGATAGCATTACAGGTCTAACGATTAAAAATGCTATATAAGATACCATGTAAATGTTAATGCAAATTAACATATAAGTAGCATGTAATGCATGAATCACATTGGCCAAGTGAGTAGTATGAGGATTGGGTATTACATTCTCCCCTTCTTTTTAAAATTTCATCCCGAAATTTTACTTACCAAAAAAAACCTCTAGATATTTATTTATAATTTTATGCTTCATTTTCCAAGTAGCTTCTTTTGTTGATTGACTTCTACTCAGTACTTTAACTAATTTAGGAAACAAAGAGATAAAGATAGAAGGGAGGGAATTCATAATAGGATTAGGAAAGGGTTTTCTAATGGGATTAGGGACTCTTAATGGTGTTTAAATACACCATAAATTACTGAAAATTTTCAGCTTTGGTGCAACAAGAGAATACATCCCCCTCACTCCCTCTTCTTTAGTCTTACTTTTATTTTTCTCTCCAAATGTAAAACTTGTTCAATCAAAGGTTACAACCTTTTTGATTAAAAATCAATTTTTCTATTCACTTGTTGATTTAAAAAAATTTCTTCACTCTCAAATTAGATTCAAAACAAGAAAGGTAAATTCACTAGCTAGGATTTAGTAGTTGCAGATTTGCTCGAAGTGTGGATACCATTGGAGGAACTACACTTGGAGTTCTTGGTAAATCTTTTTGAGAAGCTTGTGAAGGAGCTTGTGGGAGCTTGAGGAATTTGAATTATTTCATACCCTTCATCAACCAGATTGCTTGAAAGGTATAATCGTGAAACTAAGTTGTTTACTTAATTAAGCAAACAATTAGAAACGCAAACCAAAAATCACATCGAATCTGGGATTTGCCTTTTAATGCATGTGTGTATGTTTTTATTTCCAATTGTTCAAAAATTTTAAATTTCCACTATGTAGGCAATTCTGCAATTTTGCAAACCCAACATTTATACTACAATCTTTACGCTTCTCCTTAAAGTAATATGGCTAAGAAGAATGATTTATCATCATTATAACCATATCCTTTATGGTATGATTTCATCTCTCAGCTATGCCATTTTGACTTGGAGTCCCCGGCATGATGTACTATGGAATGATGCCACATTATACAAAATATTTTGCAAAGGTCCTAAATGTTGTTCACCTGATCCATCATAGCTACTGTATTATTCACCACCACAGTCAAATTTGATTTTCTTGACAAGTTTTTTTTCAGCTTTAGCTTTATGAGCTTAAAGCATTCAATGCTCGATATTTCTCAAGAATTAAGTACAAGTACTTATAACGAGAATAATCATCTATGAAAGTTATAAAATGCTGATGACCATTCCAATGAGCCGTAGGGAATGGACCACAAATACTAATATAAATTAAGACCATAAATATCAATATAAATTAATTCCAAGAGGCTTGATCTCCTTTTGGCACCTATTTTCTTCATATTTATTTATTTTTCTTTGATGCATTCAATACAAATTTTAAAATCCAAAGAATCAAAGGAATCAAGAATTCCTTCCATCACAAGCCTTTGATATCTCTATTGAGAAATATGACCTAAACGCTTGTGCCACAAAATGGAAGAATTCTTTTTAAATAATTAGCATCTTACACCATAGTTACTTATTTGTAGAGTTTCATTAATATGTGAGGCATGATGATCCAATTTATATTGATTATCAATTAAAGAACCATGCTACAACTTTAAGGTTGAAAACCCAAATGCAGGTTGTGTCAAGCAATAAATTTCTCAAGAGTCCGAGGTCGATCCATAGGAAGTTGTTTAAAGTTTTTGGGTTTATATTTCTTAAAAGATAGGTTAAATATGATTTAGAATATAAATAAAAATTTGTGCTATAACTAAGAAATCAAAGTAATAAAAGTACTATAGATTAAGGATTCGCTCTTGAGATTTGGATAGAGGAATGATTATTTATTTTTTTTTACCTCTTTTAAATGCCATAATTAGAATCCATACATAATGAAGGTTCCAATGGAAAGATGTTATCAAATAGCTCATGCATTAAGGTAATCAGATATTGTCATATTGTTTGTAAATTATCTCTTAACACCAATACTTGTTTATGGGATCAGATATTTATGCACACCTTTGTTTACAATAAATTAAGGTTTTACATTAGCAGTTGATGGGGTAGAACCGTACAATAAGCTAAATGAACCCAAGTATTTGTTGTGTCATTGGAGATACATAAATCTAAAACCACCACAAAACAAGAAAGGTTTTAGTACCAACACTTATTTATGAAATCAAGTATTTATGCATACCTTTATCTACAACAAATCAAGGTTTCATATTAGTAATCGGTGGGGTAGAACCATACAATAACTTAAATGAACCTAAGTATTTGTTGTGTCATTGGTAATACATAAATCAAGAATCACCACTAAATAAGGAAGGTTTCAATCAAAAATTAAAATAATAAAACAACACACCTAAACATTATGCACATTTATAACCGTATCCCTTTCTCCATCAAGAGCTTCACACTTTCTTCTCAGCTTAAATAAAATATAGACATAATGAAAGTAGAAAAAACTAAAAATAGTAGAGAAACTAAAGTGCATTTCTATTACTATTAGAAAACTTTCATTACTACTAGAAAATTTAGTCTAAAGAAAGACAACGATAAAAAAAAATTCACCCTCTAAGGGTTTTTATGTCTCTTGAATGCCATCCAACAGCCCATATTTATGGTAGAAGAGTACCTAAATTTGCATCTCCAAATGCACTCCAAATTAACTTCAAATGTGCTCTAAATTCATATGTCCTTTTCAAATTTGAATATTGTCACATATTGTTCTCTATACAATCAGCTGAAATTGAAAAAGTGATCAATAAGAACATAGTAGATTCTCTGTTAGCTTTATTTTTTAACTTGAATCACCTAATTCCAACCACTAGGGAGAAAGTTATGCTTGATTTAAAGAGATGTGTCAACATAAATAGATCTTTTCTAATGCACATACTTGGACAATTTTCTGCTATAATTAAGGTTGAATTGGGCTAAGCTTTCAATAGAAAAGTTATAGTTCTATCTTGACTTTCAAATGAAGCAACAATCACGTCCATAGGACTTTTGAGCATTGAGATATGCCCAAAATACAAAAACTGCACAAATCTGCAAATATGTTTATTTTGAGTTTAATGTAAGCCCAATAATCACTTGCAAAGTTCAAGTAATTTCTTACATATATTTTGATCTACACATGATGGACTTACCAAAAAATGGCTCTTGTCTTCTAATTGTGATGTTTCTTTGATATAATGAAATATTATCTTTTAACTTGCTTACGAAATGTGTTGTCTTCTTGGATTTTATTTTGACTCTTTTTTATCTCTTTTTGTTTATTGATTCCCTAACACAAAATATTATTAAAACTATAATATTAACAAGAATAAAATAAGAAAAGTATAAAAGATTTGATACAAAAATATATCAAAATATGCACTTATCAAACTCCCCTACACTTAACCCTTGCTCACCCTCGAGCAAGCCTAAAACAAACCTATACTAATCTATTTTCATAGGAAAACACAATTATATTTAGTATATGCAACAAGCCTTTAAACCCCTGGGTGACCCATAGAGGACGAATTTTAGTCTCGTGAGAGTTTCTAGTGGTGATACCCACAAACACATATAATAACTAACTTCCAATCATTATTCTTAAGAAGCAACAAAGTAATATGAAAATGAAATCAAACAAGTATTGAATCTAAAAGTCAATACATTTCCACAATAAGTATACTCAAGTGTGTGTGTGTGTGAGTAGTAAATATCAACAGTGACGAAACCATGCATGCTTCAACCAAGTGAATTCTCACATAACCTCACAAAACCATCACCCAATCTCTAATAGAAGAGTTAAACATCATAGGCTCTTCCTTTGGTATAAATGTCCACTACACCGAAGGCACCACATGAAATCATAAGATATTCGACAAAGATTGTAATAGGGTCAAAGGGTAGTAATGTGGCTAAAAAATAAAATGATAGAATGCAATAAAAGTTTTAAAAACTTCATGAAATTAGAGACATAGAGTTTATCATTGAAGAATTCTCATACTCCATGAATTTCAACACCGGGGCCTATTCTTTTCATTTTTCTACTTACATATGAATGTACATATAGTTATGACTGTGCCTCACATCTTCCTCTAGTTTTATGTCCAGTAATGACTTAAACGCCCTCTATGGGTCGAGGATATGCTTCCCATCCAATTTTCCTATAAACTAGTAAATATGATCTTTTAATGTCAAATTCTCAAGACTATAATGCTCATATTCATTCCGAAAGTTATTCCATAAATCAAGAATTTCACGTTGTACTAATCCACATGAATGCATCTCAAGAGTCAATATAATGTCATCTAAATGATCCTTACTTAGTCCATCCATAATGAATTAAATTTTGTCTTCTCAGTTTTTAGAAATAATTTTTAAAGTACGACACTTTGTGTTGTAAGTCAATCGAGCACATTTGTGACAAACTTGTATTTTTTTTGCCCTTTGTTTTTTTGAATATATGCTTTTACCAAAACCAGACATGTATCTAGTAATCAAGTTTGAAAACTCATGTTAAAAGTCGCCTGTTACACTTACCTTTGCTTCAATTATCTATCGCATATTCCCTGGGATGCCCTTGTGCATAAGTATCATTAATCTTTCAATCGTGATTTTATAAATTTTTAAAATTGCATTTTTAGAAAGAAAAAAAATCGCTTCTTGAGAGTTAGAAGAATCTCATCCATTTTGAAGAACAAGAAAAAAGAATGAGAAAAGGAGATAAAATTTGTATAGAGATTTCAGTTGTTTGGAAAACTAATAAATCCGACTTCAATAGTCACGGAGTACTATTATCCGTCACTTAATTAGGAAAAAAAATAAAAGAAAGATAGCCTACAAAACAAACAAATTAGAGAAAATATGTATATATAAACACATACTAATCATAACAAAGGTTAGAAAAAAAAAATTCCTCTTGTGAAAATTGATTCTCTATAAATGGTTTAAGTTTTTGTCCTCTAGGATTCTCAATGTCAATCGCCCCATAAGGATATACCTCTTTTACAACAAAAGGACCACTCCACCTTGATCTTAATTTTTCAGGAAATAAATGCAATCGAGAATTATAAAGCAAAACCTTTTGACCAACCTCAAATATTTTTCTTGAAATTTTATTATCACAAAATTCTTTGAATTTTTCTTTATAAATTTTAGGGTTCTCATATGCATCATTTCTCAATTCTTGAAGTTCATTGATTTGCAATTTACACAATTTTGAAACTTCATCAAGGTTGAGGTTAAACATTTTGATTGCCCAATATGCTTTATGTTCAAGTTCAAGAAATAAATGACAAGGTTTTTCACAAACTACCCTACAAGAACACATGCCTAATGATGTTTTAAAAGCAATTCTATATACCTAAAGTGTATCAATAAGTCTAAGAGACCAATCTTTACG
The DNA here is from genome assembly GCA_019321725.1 of Paulownia fortunei. Taxonomy (NCBI): domain Eukaryota; kingdom Viridiplantae; phylum Streptophyta; class Magnoliopsida; order Lamiales; family Paulowniaceae; genus Paulownia; species Paulownia fortunei. The sequence continues at coordinate 13,127,891 of CM033114.1, forward strand.
ATTTGGGATAACTTTTTTTTCAAAATTTATTTTATATCCCTATTTTCAAGTTCAACTTGTCCATTTGTTTGAGGATGATAAAGGGTTACAAATTTATGTATGATACCATATTTTCTCATTAAAGTTCCAAGAAATTTGTTACAAAAATATTTTTCCCCATCACTGATAATGGATCGAGGAATTTCAAATCGACTTAAAATATTTTCTTTTAAAAATTTTATCACTATTTTGTGATCATTGTTACGACAGGGAATTTCCTCAATCCATTTTGAAACATAATCTATGACTATCAATATGTTAAAAAAACAAATGATAATGGAAATCGTCCTGTAAAGTCAATACCCCAATAGTCAAGGATTTCAATCACTAGGATGGGGTGTAGGGGCATCATGTTTCGCTTTGAAATAGATCCTAACTTTTGACAATTTTTACAACTTTTGCAAAATGTGTAAGTGTCTTTGAAAAGAGTTAACCAATAAAATCTACATTGTAAGATCTTTGCAGCTGTTTTCTTTGCCGAAAAGTGACCGCCACACGCTCCTGAATGATAAAATTTAAGAACATTACATATCTCATTCTTGGGCACGCATCTCCGAAAGATTTAGTCAGGACAATATTTGAATATGTATGGATTATCCCAAAAAAGTTTTTAACCTCGGTCAAAAACTTCTTTTTTCTTAAGAATTCCAATATATTGGCATCTTTCCTCTCACAAGAAAATTAGCAATGTCAAAAAATCAAAGTAAAATAAAAATAGTAAATAGTTGTTCATTAAGGAAAGTGTCATTAATAGGTGTGGTTTGAAATAAGTCATCACAAACAAGTCTCGACAAAAAATCAGCCACCACATTCTCTATTCATTTCTTATCTTAAATCGTAATGTTGAAGTCATGGAGTAAGAGAATCCACCTAATCAGTCTAGGTTTGGCATCTTTTTTTTGACAAAAGATATTTCAAAGTTGCATGATCACTGAAAACAACAACTGGTGAGCCAACAAGATAAAATCTAAATATGTCCAATGCAAAAACTATAATAAGTAATTCTTTTTCAGTTGTTGAATAATTTAATTGAGCACTATTTAAAGTTTTACTTGCATAGTAAATGATATATGGTTTTTTATGTTTTCTTTGTCCTAAGAAAACTCCAACACTATAGTCACTGCATCACACTTTATTTCAAAAGGTAAAGTCTAATCTAGAGGCTACATGATTGGAGCATATGTAAGCATACTTTTAAGTTTAACAAAAGCATTTTCACAATTTGCAGTCTATTCAAAAATAGTATTTTTTGTTAGAAGATTACACAAAGGATTAGATATTATACTAAAATGTTTGATAAATCTGCTATAAAAACCAGCATGTCCTAAAAATGATCTTACATCCTTCACAAACTTTGTTACTGGTAAATTAGCAGTTAACTCGATTTTAGTTTTGTCTACTTTAATACATTTTGATGAAATAATATGTCCAAGAATAATACCAGTTGTTACCATAAAGTGGCATTTATCCCAATTGAGTACAATGTTCTTTTCTTCACACCTGATCAAAAGTTTTTCTAAATTGGACAAGCAATCATCAAATAAATTACCAAAAATAGAAAAATCATCCATGAAGACTTCAAAAAATATGTTTAACCATGTCACTAAAAATACAAAGCATGCATTGTTGAAATGTAGATAGTGCATTACATAATCCAAAAGGCATCCTTCGATATGCAAAAATACCAAAAGAATATGTAAAAGTTATTTTCTCTTGATCTTCAAGTGCAATTGCAATTTGATTATATCCAAAATATCCATCTAAGAAGTAGTAAAATTAATATTCCACAACTCTTTCTAAGATTTGATTTATGAAAAGTAATGGAAAATGATCTTTTCTAGTATTTGAGTTGAGTTTTCGATAGTCAATGCACATTCACTAACCAGTAACAATCCTAGTTGGAATTAATTCATCATTCTTATTCTTAACTACAATAATTCCAGATTTCTTTGACACAACTTGAATAGGACTTACCCATTTGCTATCAGAAATAGGATAAATGATTCAATTATCTAAGAGTTTAATGGCTTCATTTCTCACTACTTCTTTTATATTAGAACTTAGCCTTCATTGCATTTCTTTAGAAGGTTTAGCATTTATTACTTGAAAAGTCTCATTCTCACCCAAATAAGAGTACTTCAAATCCGGGAGCTTTAATACTTGATGGAATATATTATACTATTATTAATGATGGAATTTCTTCAAACATTGGCTTCCAACAATATTTTTCTTGTACCTGCGAAAATTCAAAAAGAGTATTAGAGTGTGTCATTTTACAAATAATTTTACTTTCAAAACAAGTTTTCAGATGATTAAATGAATTAATGAAAGTGAAATTTCATGAACAAGTTCCTCAATTGAATTCACTTCATGTAATTCGACATCTTCTGTAGGTTGTTTACAAACATTAAATACATTTAGTTCAAAAGTCATATTTCCAAAAGATAACTTCAAAATATCATTCCTACAATTAATCAAAGCATTTGAAGTTGCAAAAAAGGGACGACCCAAAATGATAGGAATCTATGTATGTGTACGTGCAACAGGCTCTATGTCTAAAATAATGAAATCCACTAGAAATTAAAACTTATCAATTTATACCAACATATTTTCTACTACTCCCTTTGGACTTTAATCGAACGGTCAGCTAGTTGGAGTACAATGGTAATTGTTTTAAGTTCTCCCAAACCTAGTTGTTTATAAACTGAGAAAGGTAGAAGATTTATACTAGCACTAAGATCAAGCAAAGTACACTCTATTATAATGTTTCCTATGGTACATGAAATGGTTGGACAATCTGGATCTTTGAACTTGGGTGGAGTGAGATGTTGAATGATTAAACTAATATTTTTTGTTAAAAATACATTTTTTTGTACAAGTCTTCTTTTGATTGTACACAAATCTTTCAAAAATTGGCATATGGTGGAACTTGCTTGATTGCATCCAACAATGAAATATTAATTTTAACTTGTTTAAAAACTTCAAAAATTTCAACTTTTGAGTCAGTTGCAATCTTTGAGGAAAATGGAGCTAGAGGTGAATATTTTTTTATTTCATCATTTTCAAACTTACCTTCATTAAACTTGCCTTTATCATCAAGACTATTTTCATTCTTCATTTCTGAATGTGGATTAGAAACTTTCTCCTTGGAATAGATAGTCTTGTCAATAACCTTTTATTAGCCTCCTTGATTGAATTTCCACCTGAAGAAGAAACATGATATTGAGTGGAAGGATTAGGTTGAGGTTGAGCAGGAAATTTACCTTTTTCATGAGTATGCAAAGTAGCTGTCAGTGTTGAAAGTGTGTTTTTGATCTCATTGACGGCTTGTAAAGTCCGGTTATGGATGTTTGTTTATCTATGCATAAATTCTTACAAAGTCTCCTTAAGGGATTTTGTATGTGGAACTAGATAAGAAGGAAAGTTTGGTAAATTTTGTGAATGTAGCGGTTAGGCACGGTTCCCATCTCACTAACTAAAAATGAAATGATTTCTCCATTGTGGATTGTAAGTTTCAGAATATAGAGAATGAAAAAGCCTTTTTAATATGTTCATGACATTTGCTTGTACTGGAATATTTGAGCATTCATTGGTGGAATGTCCAATAAGTTCACAAATGCTACAAACTTCTTCATCTTGCACAAATCTAATTTTTTTTTCTTTTTTAAGTTTTATGGCCTCAATTTTCATGTTAAACTAGTAATCCTAGCATTTAGATCATCTTCTTTACTAAGGTAATATTTTCCTATATTACTATTAGCAAGATTAAACCCAATAGAACCTTTGGAATAATTAACACTATGTCATGATTGAAAGTTTTCTGCCAAATGGTTTAGATATTATAGGGCTTCATCAGGTTCTTTATCAAGAAACTCACCATTACACATTGTTTCAACAAATTATTTTATTTCAAGAGTTAAACCTTCATAAAAAAAACTAATTAAGCATTATTTTTCAAAACCATGATGTGAGCATCAATTCAATAAATCTTTAAATCTTTCCCAACATTGAAAGAAAGTTTTATTAGAATTTTGAGAAAAAACTTGGATTTGTCTTTTCAAAGTATTAGTCTTATAAACTAGAAAGAACTTTTTTAAAAATTAACCTTACATTTCTTGCCAAGTGCCAATTGACCTAGGTTTTAATGAGTTTAGCCAAGTTTTTGCTTTATCTTTTAAAGAAAAAGGAAATGATTTGAGCTTAACGATCTCATTTGTATAAGTTTGATCTTCAAAAGTTGCACAAACTTCATCAAATTCTTTCAAATGCAAGTAAAGGCTTTAAGAGTCTAAACCATGAAAATTAGGAAGTAAAGGTATCATACTTAACTTGAATCAAAAGTTATTTGCATTAAGAGGAAAAATGAACAAGAATGAGAAGAATTTTGAAGAGGTTGCAAGTAATAACGCATAGTACGCACCTATTAATTCTCATTTTCATCTTAGACATTTTCATTTTCAGCCATGGTGGAAATGTGTTTCAAACAAATTTCCAAACAAAGTTTGATAATTATTTCTAACTAAACAACGAGAATTATGACTATGATACCATATAAACATATAATCATAGAATATTTACAAAGGGAAAATATTTATAAACCTGAATACTTACCTTGCCTTCCCCAGTAATGGTACCAAAAACTTGCTACAACTTTAAGGTTATAAACCCAATTATAGGTTGTATCAAGTAATAAATTTTTCAGGAGTACGAAGTCGATCCACAGGGAAGTTGTTTGAAGTTTTCTGGTTTATATTTCTTTAAAAATGGGTTAAATGTGGTTCAGAATATATAAAAAAAATTATGCTATAACTAAGAAATCAAAATAATAAAAGTATTGAGCATTAGGAATTCAATCGCCCATGAGTTTTGGATAGATGAATAATTATTTATTCTTTTTACTTCTTTTAAATGTCACAATTTGAATCCATATATAATGAAAGTTTCAATGGGAAGATGTTATCAAATAACTCATGCATTAAGGTAATCAAGATATTATCTTTATATTTGCAAATTATCTCTTAACATTAATACTTGTTTATGGAATCAAGTATTTTTGCATACCTTTGTCTATAATAAATCAAAGTTTCACATTAGCAGTCAGTGGGGTAAAACCGTACAATAAACTAAATGAACATAAGTATTTGTTGTGCTAGATACATAAATTAAAAATCACCACAAAACAATAAAAGTTTTAACACCAACACTTATTTATAGAATCAAGTATTTATACACACACCTTTGTCTACAATAAATTAAGATTTTATATTAGAAGTCAGTAGGGTAGAACCGTACAACAAGCTAAATGAACCCAAGTATTTATTGTGCATTGGTGATACATAAATCAAGAATAACCGCTAAATAAGGAGGGTTTCAATCAAAAATTAAAACAATAAAACAACACATCTGAACATTATGCACATTTATAAATGTTCATCTTTCTCCATCAAGGGCTTCATCCTTTCTCCTCACCTTAAATAAAATTTAGAAAGACAAAATGAAAGTAGAAAAAACTAAAAATAGAAGAGAAACTAGAGATTACATTTCTATTACTTTTAAAAAACTTACATCACTACTAAAAAAATTAGCCTAAAAAAGACAACAATAAAATGTTTTTCTCCCTCTAAGGGTTTTTGTGTGTCTTGAATGCCATCCAAGAGCCCCTATTTATAGTATAAGAGTGTCTAAATTGAAATCTCTAAATTCACTCCAAATGCACCCCAAATTAACTTCAAAAATTCACATGTCCTTTTTAGATCTGAATTTTATCATACATTTTTCTCTATCCAATCAGCTAAATTTGAAAAGGTGATAAATAGAAAAGTTGTATATTTTCTGTTAGTTTCATTTTCCAACTAGAATCACCTAATTCCAACCATTGGAGAGAAAGTTATGCTTGATTTAAGGAGATATATCAGTATAGATAGATCATTTCTTATATGCACACTTAGATGAATTTTTTGTTATAATCAAGGTTGAGTTTCCAATAGTAAAGTTGTAACTCTATCTTGACTTTTAAATGAAGCAATAATCAGGTCCATAGGGCTTTTGAGTAAGGAATTATACTAAAAATACAAAAACTGCACAAGTCTCGAAACATGCTTATTTTAAATTTATTGCAAGCCCAACAATCACTTGCAAAGTCCAAGTGATTTTTTGTATATATTTTGATCTGCACATGATGGACTTAGGCAAAAAATGGCCATTTTCTTCTAATTGTGATGCTTATTTGATTCAATGAAATATTATCTCCCAACTTACTCACGAAACGTATTGTCTTCTTCAGTTTTATTTTAGCTCTTTTTAATATCTTTTTGTTCATTGATTCTCTAACACAAAATATTAATAAAACTATAATATTAACAAGAATAAAACAATGAAAGTATAAAGGATTTGAAATAAAAATATATCAAAATATGCACTCATCAAACCGACAACCAATAATATTTAAATTCTTAAAGAGACTAGATTTTCCATTTCTAAATGAGCAAGTATAATCGTATTTGTCCAAACAGGAAATATAAATTAAATTATATTCTAAATAAAAATATCATGTAAATTCAAATAAAAGTTTAATTCTAATTACAATCTAAATAATCTAATCACCTCAATAGGTTTCTTGTTGCCATTTTCAACCTAGACGCATCTTTCAACATCAATTGGCACTCAATTCCTTAGACAACCCTGCATTGTCACACTTAGTTGTACATGTATCTACCCACCAAGTGTAATAGGTGCTAAACCCAAATTAACTTCAAAACAAACAAAGTTGAGAAGTTTACCCCTTTTAGTGATCCATTTAGCATATTTGGGAAATTCATTCTTCACATGTTCAGTCCTTTTTGCAGAAGAAATAGCCCACAACCTTATCCTATTTTTGTTGTACCTTAGGCTGTGAAATCCCATTGTCTGTAGCTCATTTTCTTTATGATCCCTTTTTCTTTTTCTTGTTGGCAGCATTCTCTAAGTGAGTGTAACACAAATTTTTTGTTTGCAAAAATTATCAAGATAAGAAAATGATACAAATTAAAATTTATTAAATTTGATGAATATATGTGGATACAATCTCTCTTTGATTCTCTGATTGTTTTTCAAGAATAAGAATTTTGAGATTTAACACTTCCAAGGTAGACTTGGTGATTTAATCTCCAATAACATTGATTCGAGGGTTTACTACCGTAATCTCAAATTAAATGTTATTATTTTTATAAGCTCCAGGATGAAGGCCTTGATATTTGTCTTGAACGCTATGGATCTAGTTTAATTTGATAGACTTGAGTTGAGAGAATTTCAAAACCTTCTCCAACATCTCTCTTGCTTGAATTTAGAATTTTTATTATTCTAACTTCTTGGTGATGACCCCTATTTATACTTGTAGGATAGGGTTGCCAAAATTATTTGATGAAACGGCATAAATTGATTGACATTTACTTCTTTATTTGTTAGATGTAATTTAAATTGCCAAAATATTGGTATTCACTTAACACAATTTCCAAGATACGATCTTTATTACCAAAATATTATAACTAAATACACATGGTAATATTTACTTTCTCTATCAATTAAATATCTTATTTAATTCTAGAATTCAATGATAATTCTAAAAATAATTAAAAAAACATAAAATAGATTAGTAAAAAAAATTACAGATATCAATGTATAATTGGCAATAAATTTTTCATATCTACAAATAACCCCTCGAGACTTATTCATGTGCATTTATTTTTGATGAATGTGAAAAGTGAATAAGTCTCAAAATCTTTCATCGCGAGGATCAAATCACAACACTTACTTTATATGAAACATAGAGACAATTTAAACTCATATCAGGGAGTCTTCATTTCAATTTGAAATTGAAATTTACAAATAGTTTATACTCATATCAATGAGTCTTCATTTCAATTTGAATTTGACTTCTAGACAAGAAGTGCTTTATTTGATTTAATTTATAGATATTTTATATTCTTGTTAAGGAGTTTTTGAATTTATTTAAATTTGTTGATAGTTTATACTCATGTTAAGGAGTATTACTGATAATTGTGCTACTATCCACGAGCATAACTGATAGTTTAGCTTCATATCAATGAGCATTTGAACAAAATATAATTTAATAATTTTAGAGAGTTTATGCGCGTATCTAGGAGTATTGAAAAGTCAATGGGCGACCCATCATCGATCGCATGCTAGAGCGGCCAGTCGCGGTCAGCTACTTTGCCACCAGCAAGCCCAACTGCTAATTAATCATCCAGCTGCTACCATAACTTCAATGGGCAATAGGGGGAAGGTGAGGGGGAGGAGAAGGAAAGGCACGCGGATGGGCAGCTGCCGATCTTGATAGGTCGCTCGTTACCTCCTTTCCCCATCATTTTTGTTCACCACAACACTAACTTTGTGGCTAATACGAATGAGGGAGAGGAGCCATATTGTTGGTGCTTGATGGGGCGGTGTTGGGGCAGGACGGTGGTGGTGTTGTTGGGGGCGAAGCTACGGTGAAAACTAGATCTATTGTTCGCCGCCCCTTCCCCATATCCACTAACGTTGGAATAACTATATTTTTCCTTTTTGTTATAGCAACACAAGAGCAAGAAAAAGCTTGAAATGAGAAATTTCACAAAATTGAATTTTTCACGAAATTATTATTTGATTAAAAATAATTATGAAAAAAATAAGTGTAATTTTCTTGATGATCTAACATCTCTGAGCCACTTGTTGGAATTAAACATAAAAATATATTTATACATTTTATGGTAAAATATTAAATCACCCAAATGGGATCTTACTAAATCATTCAATAAAGAATTGAATACTAAATCGAAAGCGTACCTGAACTTACTAGAATATAGAAATACTTTTGTTAGAATCTTGAAGAAGTCCTAAGGTTTCGGGTTCCAGCTCTAAATAAATTTTGTAGTGTATGTATTTTACCAGTGATGAGATCTGGGAAAACAACTGTAGATATATTTTTAGACGGAGGACCTCAATCTAATATTATATTATATTTTATTTTATAATGGCCTATTATAATAAATAAAATAAAATATTGATCTCGACATATTAAAGCCCATACCATAAAGATGTGTCTTTGGCCTAATATTTTATTTACTTAATTAATTACATTCTTAATGGCTTAACAACGTTAATCAATCAACGGACAATATACAACATGTAAAAATGTTAATTTATTGACCTACTAAAGAAATCCCAAGAGAATTTTCCCTCTTCAACAGAGATTTCTCATTTTTTGTGTTCAGGCTATGGACCAAATTTGGAAAGCTATGAAGAAATTGGTTCATAAAAATTTGCAATTTGGTGCTTCAACTTTAGCCAAAATTGGACAACCTTGAAATAGAACATTGGAAATCTCAACAGGAAAAATGGTTGAGAAATCGTGCCCTCTTACTTGGACAGGCTTGGTCCACCTCTTTTGGTAGTTGGTGGAAGGTAAAAAATGCAGACGCCAGATTCAAAGACAACAAAATGATGATGGTTGTTGTGATTCTATATTCTCATGGACTATTTGAGTTTATTTTGGAGTGTTTAGAAAAAGTATTTTATAAAAATATATTGAAGAATGCGAGAAGGATTGATTTTATTTTGAAAATATTTTAAAGTGTAATAATTAAGATATTTTGAAAATATTTTAAAAAGAGAAGATGTATTTTAATTTGAGAGAATAAAAATATTTTTGTTTTTAGCCTCAAGTCTTTCATTTTTGTTTGGGCTAAATCTGATTGGGCCCATAAAACGTGTATGGCAAGGATTTGTGCTCTGAAGGAAGCTTTTACTTTGGTGAGCCATTTTAAGCTTGAAAAAGTCATTTCTGAGTCAGATGCTTTAGTGGCTTCCAAAATGATCGTGGATCATGAAGCCCTACTCGACTGGACCGCACAGGATTGAATGCTACTATCTAGACACGATACTCTTTTCGATTTCTCAATAGAAATTGACATTCACTCCCTGGAAGTTTGACGTTTGGTTTCATTTCCAAATGTCCCTTAGTTTTCTACTATTTTAAACATTGAAAACATATTTGTATTTATCTATTTTCAACAAGAAAATACATTTCTCCTTATTTTCATACATATAACCATCAATTTAAATATTCATGCCTATTTAATCAAAGTGGGACCCATTATATTAATATTTGATTTGAAGTTTTACTAATTTTAAAATATATGATATCTATTAAATATAGTTTCTTAGCATAATAAATTAAATAATAATTTTTTAATTCAACATAATTTGATTGATGAGACATAAAGAAAATAATAGGACCCATTAATAATCACTTTTATATTAAAATATTATTTTCAAATCAATAAAGTCACATTTATAAATTATATTCAAATGCATTCTTATTTTCACATAAAAACTAATGGGAAGATAAAAATACACTTTAAAACACTAAAAATGAAACCAAAGGTCCTTATTACCCATAATCTTGCCAATCTTGGCATTTGGGCGGATGATTAGAATTGGATTGGATACCCATAGACGTTTTGCATGCTGATGTTGATGTTTTCTCTGATAGTGGGACTCCCTTTTGAACTTTTGTTTGCCTCTTTATTCGGCAAGAAAAAAAAGATTACACTTTTGTCAAAATATAATTTTTTGAGTTGCATTTTAGTCCTTAGTTCCACTTTAGACTCTCAAAATTGTTGCTTGTTTCTCCATTGGAAAATGATTAAACCATGCAATATAAAAAGTAGCAACAATAATTACTCATTAGTACAACTAATTAATTTTATATTAATTAATTTTCACTTACATGACAATACTTATTGATATAAATTGAAACAAATAAAAATGAAATTAGTTCATATAGTAATTAAACAATTTATATTTATATATTGCTAGTTAGTCGAATTGATAGTTATCATTTTTTTCTCATTTGAAAATAAATTAAAATACAGTGTTTAAAAAAAAGAAAAAGAAAAAATGGGTAAAAAGTGGGTTTTTTTTAATTGAATATTGTATTTTTTTAAAAAAATTATACAAATACCGTGAAAATGAAAGAGGTAAAATTTTATGTAAAGTCGCGAATGGAGGGGCAACTTTGTTGAAAGTCGCCCACAAAATGGGCAAGTTTGCTGAAAGTTGCCCACAAAATGGGCAACTTTTGCTTGCTTTGCAGTCTGCTGCAGCTCTTTGACCAAAAATATCGCCCCTACGGGGGCGACTTTAAGTCTCATTTTCTCCGGCTCGCCTCTATAAATACTTTCTTTCATTCCTTCCTCATTATGTTTTCTCACCACTATATTCATTTCCATTCCTTTCCTTTCGACTCTCATTTTTTTTCTCTACCATCATCTTCCATTTTTTTCTTTTTTAGTTATTTTTTATAAAAGTATAATTACATTATTTATGTAGGGGGCGACTTTTGGTCTCATTTTCTCCCGCTCGCCTCTATAAATACTTTCTTTCATTCCTTCCTCATTATGTTTTCTCACCACTATATTCATTTCCATTCCTTTCCTTTTGACTCTCTTTTTTTTTTCTCTACCATCATCTTCTATTTTTTTCTTTTTTAGTTATTTTTTATAAAGGTATAATTACATTATTTATTTTTGTTTTTTTCTTTTTAATAAATTTAAAATTTATTATTGTTTCTCATTTTTTTAATGTGTTTAATAGTTTGTTGATTTTGAGAACGAGGAGCATTTCAACCTTGATAAACTTTAAGTACAGGTACGAAACTTTAATTATATCTAAATTATGTAGTTTTTGTATTATTTTAGTTGTACATACTTTAGTTGAAAAGAATAATAACTTGATCAATTAGTATGTTGATTAGTTGATTTGACATGTGTAAATGATTATAATCATACTCTTAGATATTATATGTAATGATGCATATTTGTTATTTCAATTATTTGATGCATGATTTGAAAATTATAATTAAGCAACAATTGAAATATTAATAATAAATAAAAACTACTTAATTATTATAATAAAATAACAAATATTTTAAAATTCAAAAAATTAAATTAATAATTATAAAATTAATTTTAATGAATAATAATTTTAGTTAATTAGGAACGATAAGCTTTTCTACCCACTAACGAAGGAGCTCAGAGAAGATTACAATTAGAGGCAGCCCTCAAGTGTGAAGTTGAGACATGTCAAACTGAGGTATTACAAACGATAATTATTAGAAACTTCTTAATTATTATAATAAAAAATAATTAACTAACTAATTAAAATAAATAATTATTTGTGAATGCATTTGTTCAAAATAAGTATTATAATATTCAAAATTTTAAATTAATAATTATAAATTTTAATTTTAATGACTAATAATTTTAGTTAATTATGAATGATAATTATTAGAAACTTCTTAATTATTATAATAAAATAATAATTAACTAGCTAATGAAAATAAATAATTATTTGTGAATGCACTTGTTCAAAATAAGTACTTTAAAATTCAAAAAATTAAATTAATAATTATGAAATTAATTTTAATGAATAATAATTTTAGTTAATTAAAAATGATAATTATTAGAAAGTTATTAATTATTATAAAAAATAATAATTATCTAACTAATTAAAATAAATAATTAATTGTGAATGCATTTGTTCAAAATAAGTATTTTAAAATTTGAAAAAGTAAATTAATAATTACAAAATTAATTTCAATGTATAATAATTTGAGTTAATTAGAAATGATAATTATTAGAAACTTCTTAATTATTATAATAAAAAATAATTAACTAACTAATTAAAATAAATAATTATTTATGAATGCATTTGTTCAAAATAAGTATTTTAAAATTCAAAAAATTAAATTAATAATTATAAATTTTAATTTTAATGAATAATAATTTTAGTTAATTAGGAATGATAATTATTAGAAACTTCTTAATTATTATAATAAAATAATAATTAACTAACTAATAAAAATAAATAATTATTTGTGAATGCATTTGTTGATGAATATTAGTTTTAGTTAATTAACCTTATATATTCTTAATTTTGAAGTTATGTCAAATCCGAGCAAGATCGGTGTTGTGGTGCATTTTAGTGATCAAATTTTACAGAATGGTATTTTGTGACATATGATCGTCCTGCAGTTGGAGCTATGAGGATATCTCGTAGGACAAACTATTTGGAATTGTTATTGATGTTGTATCATATGACAGACATTGATAATAATCAGTATTTGTTGAAAATATCCGCCAAGTACTATAAAAATAATATGTCACATCTAATATCAATCAACAATGATAAAGATTTGTGAGTTTTTTTTTATCCGGAGGTCAAAAATCAATCTGTACACCTTTATGTTCAAGCTGAACAATTGCAGCCTAATATTATGCCGGATATCCCGACAAGCAATGAGTATTATCAATATGCATCCTATTTAAGAGATAATATCGTTATTGATTCAAGCTCCAGCCAACATCAACATGTTTAATTTGAAAGTACATATGTAGAAACTACGGATGTCGAATCAACCGATGAATTACCTGACCCAATGGTCGATAGTTTTGGTGCTGAAGAATATGTTGATTCTGAACCCGATGAAAGTGGCTCTGATGATGAAGTCAATGGTGATGATGAGGTAGATGTTGATGACATGCAAGAAATGTATAACCAATACAACGAAGACACCTCATCCCAACAGCACGTACCAGTACCAGTATATACCTCAATGCCCTCAATGACTGTTGATTATGTGATGTATTTGACTTCTCCATTCTTCAACACAACACATCCGGAAGTACTTGTGTACTCTATTGATATTTTGAAAAAAATAAAATTTTATGATTCCATGAAAGGAGAACTTGAGAAGGATATGATTTTCAAAGATAAAAAAAATTACAGTCTGTGGTGAAAGATTTTTCTGTGCGAATCGCAAAATGAGAATATTGAGTGGTTGAGAGTACACCAAAGCTATGGAAGGTCGAATGCAAGCATAGCACATTGGGATCGTGGTGCAGCTGAGGGCTTCAAACAGGTTTCAAAGATAAGCTCGATTTATGGAAAATCACCAAGTATGGAGGCCCTCATATGTGCCTGATGAATGCAATATCCGTAGATCATCGTAATCTATGCAAAAACATGATTGCTATATTACTTGCAGGCATGGTTCAGTGTGATCCTACATTTGAGATTAAATATGTCTAGCAGATAGTTAAGGACAAATATGAGTATGAAATTTTATACTATAAGGCATGACATAGCTTGGTACGAGCAAGGGAGAATGTTTGTGGAACATGGGAGAGTTCTATAAAACAGTTGTCTAAGTACTTGGGAGCCCTACAGAAATACAATCCAGGCACAATTGTCTAGTGGCATCACATTAACAATGAAAACCCTGAAATCAAGATGTTGAAATGTGTATTTTGGGCTTTCAAGCCATGTATCGATGGATTCCAGCATTGCCGCAAGATTATAAGTGTTGATGGAACCCATCTTTACATAAAATACAAGCATAAGATGCTGGCTACTATTTGGGTAGATGCAAATCAACATGTTCTCCCTCTTGCATATGTAGTTGTTGATGAAGAAACCTTTACATCTTGGAGATGATTCCTTCACATGTTGTCTAAACATATTGTTCAAGGTGTTGAATGTGTATGTCTTATTTCTGTTCGGCACGCTGGTCTTATTGCAGTAGTTGAATACATACCTGAGTTTAAGCCCCCTCGTGGAGTGCATCATTTCTGTTTAAGGTATGTATGTTTAAACTTCAACAAGCAGTTCAAAAGCATCAAGCTGAAAAACATGGCATATAATGTTGGTTCAACATTGAGACCTACACAATTCGTGAATATCATGGAATAGATCAAGAGTCTCAGTGAGGATGCATATGCATATTTGGATAACATTGATAAGTCTCAATGGACCCTTTCTCACGATGAAGGATAACGTTGTGGCATAATGATAACAAATTTATCAGAGTGCTTTAATGGAGTACTAAAAGGTACTAAACGGCTCCCAATCACTGTATTGTTGGGATGATATTTCATCGCTCTGCAAAATATTTTTTGGATCGTACATCAAAGGGTCGTCAAATAATTGAGAAGAACCAACCATGACCCGATGAAATATTAAGATAATGATACTTTGTAGAAGCAGTCCATAGACCATACTGTACATTTATTTGATTACACTGAGCAATTTGCTTCGGTAATAATGTGCCAAGCCGGATCATCAAGTATTTATATGCATGTTGTGAAACTGAAGTTGTCGGAATGCTCATGCGGATGGTGGAGACACATTGGAATTCCATGCTCACATGCAATGTAAGTTTGTCGCCATTTTGGGATTAACCCAGCAGTGTTCATGAAATCGTACTACAACACTGCTTCTTATGTGGACACATATAGTAGCATGTTTGAGCCATTGCTAGATGAAGATTGTTGGGACACCCCATATTTCGAGTTGTACCACAATCCATCTTTATGAGTTCAAAAATATCGTGGACAATATACTACTACTCGAATCCCAAACGAGATGGATTAGCCTCAAACACGTGCTAGACAACAATATTGTGCAAGCCAACAGGGTGATACATTATAACGTAGGACAACTAGTCGACAACGTAGATGATGTTGTTATGGACTAGTATAAATAATTGTTAGTTTGTATTATTTTGTGAAGATTAGTCGATGACTTATTAAATAACTTTATTGCATATGAATATTTATAATTTTTATCTATGCCATCTGATTTGACTTGTTTACCATATGATTCATGATTTGACTTGTTTAATTTATGCAGTTATTTAAATTTTGTACATCATTATGAATGATATGTTTATTTCACAATTTGAGTTGTTAATTATGATTATTATTATTACAAGATGGACATTCCTAAAATTTATGGTCCCCGCGATACAACAGTTCTTTGTAAACAAGCATATCACCGATCTAAGGATGTGTTTTTGGGTTCTGTAGATAGCATCTTATCTGCTAGACATGGAATTAGATTATTTTGGAGACTTAACGATGGTGATGATAATCTTCATCTCTGACTATATTATCGTGTCATTCATATATTATTTGACATGGATTTTATGGAGTTTATAGGTATGGATATTTTGATATTAATCGTTATTTGATCACTACACTTGTTGAGAGATGACGTTCTGAGACCCACACCTTCCATTTTCGAGTTGTGAGCTGAATGTTACATTACATGATATAGTAGTCATTTAGGGGCTACCAGTTGAGGGAGAGCCCATTACTGGCACGGATATTAAGAGATCGAAATGATAGTGGCAGCAGTATTGTCTCATTATCTAGGATTCACACCTAATGAGGACCATTTGTATGGTTCACGTATTATATTGACCGCCATCAGGGATTATCTGATAGTCCATCCGGTAACTGATGACACCCCAGATGTAGATGTTGAGAGATACGCTTGAGGATGTGTTTTGATTCTTCTGGGCAGTATTATGTGCCCGGATACATCAGGCAACAAAATGTCATTGCTGTATTTACATTATATGGAGCATATTGCAGACTGTGGTAGATACAATTAGGGTAGTGCATTCCTCAGTTTTTTGTACCGTGAGTTATGCAACGCGAGTGGTAAAGAAAAAAAAGATGTTGGTGGAGCCACGTATCTTCTACAGGTAAATTTAATTTTAGTACCTCATACCTATATATACTTTTATTATGTCATAATTAAAGTAATTATATAGTGTTTACTTTCTAATTGAATTGCAGATTTGGGTATGGTCGCGTATTACTACTTTGGTGCCTAGACAGTTATGCAGTCGGATTAATATGGGACCAGTTGTAGGCGATGATGAGCATGAGCTTCCTATTTCTCCATATGGTGCCAGGTATCACTTATAATAATTAATATTAAATTATAAATAATGTGTTTATTTCTTAAATCAACTAGTTCATATATACTCTCATATGTTATATTGACATAATTTATATTATATAGATGGATACAGTGTTATATCTACACACATACCACGAGGCATTCTATTAGGGTCGTTAGGAATATTCTTGACAGAATGACTAATAAGGAAGTCGGTGAGCTCATTTTTAATTAATTTAATTACATAGCCATATTGTAATTACTAATTTAAAATTATATGTTTTTTAGCAGTTTATTTGGCAGCCGTATGACCTTAACTGGCCTAAAATTCAAATTCTTGGAGATATGTATATTACAAATATGTGGAGATTATCATGTCCATTGATTCACTATGCCATTATAGAGCTCTATCTTCCTGAGCGAGTTATGCGACAGTTCGGCATGACCCAGTATATTCCTTCAAATATACATGCTCATCATAGGACATTATACGATGTTGATCGCAGGGGACGCTCTTCTCAAAATTGGTCTCTTTATCATCAACATTATGTGGCTCAATGGACAGATAGACATGCACTGGTTGTATCCACCCCTTATAGTATTGGAGATGGATATTTATTATGGTATAATCGCATTACACGACATTTTATATCTCCTACGTACTTGCTTATGCATCAGGGATATCAACCTTTGGATATAGCTACATTGGCTGCTTTGGTACGCTTTTGTACATATATCTTCAGCGACATTTATTTTTATTATATAATTATATTAATATTGATAATTAATAATAAACTTGTTTATTCGTATTTCAGCAATGAGCAATTGAAAGAATGAGGGTGAGTGTCGATGAGGATGATGATGTTAGGGAATCTCTTAGGAGGTCTATTAATGAGATTTATGCTGATGTAAGACCTTTCTTTTAACCTCATCGACATTTAGTTCATGTGGCTCCTCAACAATCAACTTTGCTTCAAGAACAAAATGCTCACCAAGGTACAGGGACGAGAAGATGTAGTAGTGCAACAGAGACAGATGTGGCAGGTCCATCTACTTCTCGGGGTCCACCTGCAGTTACTAGTCATGTCTCTACGTCTTACGATATCCCTTGTCCATATACTACAGCTGATATGACAGGTCCATCTACTCGACACTTTCTATATTTCATAGTATGGACAATGTTGCTGATTATTACGTGCCTTAAGAGGCACAACCAAATGAGTCTTTCACTCCATTTTAAGGTATGCCGCCGTACACGCAGTTATTCTCAACACTTTTTAGTTCTAATCTTGGTATGGGGTATCCATCTACACGGCACCAGCCAAGATATAGTACTCATTGTTCAGAGTTTGTTGTTTCTCCTATATCATATCCACCTACATATAGTGGGTATCACGATTGTGGAGAGTCGAGCTCCACCACATCATCAGGTCGTCCATCTTTTAATTTAAATTATATTACAAATGATGATGGTAACAGACAACAACAAATACATGAAATTTCTATTGCTGAAAGTAGACGTAGAGGTAAGAGGCATCGACATCGACCTCGTTGTGGCACGAGAGGATATTTTTATGATTTTTTTTGTTAAATATTCATTAATTGTATTATATATTTTTTATGTTTTTTGTGTTAAACATTCAAAAAATTTATTTTGTATATAATAATCATTGTACAACATTATTTATAATATTGTAAATTATTTTTTTAAATTTTAAATTATCTCATTATTATTTAATTATTTTTTAATTACTTTATCATTATTTAATCATTGTTTAAACTAATTAATTATTATCTAATGATTATCTAATTAAAATATTTTAAAAATATAATTATTAATTAAATCATTACCAATCAATCATTGGTAAATTATTATTTAAAAATTAATTATTACAACATAGCATAAAGTTGCTACACTAGATACCTAATTTTTTATTGCAATTTACGGTATTCATAATTTTTTTTTAAATTACAATATGCAATTAAAAAAGCCTGAATTAGAAATGTGAAGAAATTAAAAAAAAAGAAGAAAATAACTCCAAAATCAAATAAAAAATATTACAACAATTAATAAGATATATATTATTATATTGTTGCGATTATATCAAATAGTCAACTCTTGATTGTTAATATTAACAATTTTATTGATTGTATTCTTTCTATCACAAATTTAAGTCATTTTAATATACAGCAAAAATTCAATTGAAATAGAAAAAACAATGTTCAGAGTACATAAATAAAAATATATAAAATAAAATTCGTCCATTTAAAATTAAAAAAAAAAAAAAAAAAAAAAAAAGAAAAGAAAATGAAAAAAATAAAAGCTTGCTATCAATGTCATATGAGTCGAGCTTTGACTGCCAAAGCTGCAGCATTTGCATTGCAGCTTCAAAGCAAGCAAAAGTCGCCCCGACTGTGAGCGATTTTGCATAAAATTTTAACTCCTCCATTTTTACGGTATTTATATAATTATTTTTAAAAATCACAATATTCAATTAAAAAAGTCTAAAAAATACTTGTTGGATCTTCCACCATTACTAATTAACAGAAGCATTATTTTTAAAATTGAATTGAATAGATCGATTTAATCAAAAATCGACAGTCGATCCGATTTTGGTTAGTCTTAAATAACCGAACTTCTGATTTAACTAGTCAAAATCTGTAAAATCGTGTTTTATTTTTATTTTATTTTTAATTTTTTAAGAAATTTTTAAACTTGATATTTTGTTATATATATGTGATTATTTGAACTTTATGTTTTGTTATTTTTTTTACCTTTAAAATATATTTCATAAACATTAACCTATTATATTATCATTTTACAAAATATAAAAAATATAATTAATTTTCATCACATCGATCCTATCGATGATTGAACTGATAACCGACAGTAAAATCAATTTGATAACTGATCTAATAATGAAAACACTGAATAGAAGTTCTGCTAATTTAAAGGAAAACTATTTGGTGAGAGATCTACTATACCAATGTTGATGTCAAAAAATTGACAAAGAAAGCATATTGTATGAAATAAAAGTGAATAGTGGTCAAGTGTCATTTTATTTAATAGGTTAGTACAATTATATATTAAATTTACACCCAAATAATTAGAAAATGTTATCAATCTATCATTTGAGGGGAGATAAAGTTCTAATCACAAACTCTATGTCTAAGTGATTAACAAAGAGTTACAAGATATAGAAAATCTTGAGAAATAAGGGAAATGCTCATCCTAATTCTAACTGGAGGCCATATATATATATCTAAAAGATTAAAAAAAGAAAAAAAGAAAAGAAAAAAATAGAAGATATAGACGGAGAGTTACTTATTGCCATACTACTATGAATTTTGGTTAACAAAGTAATAATATTTATTTATTCATCATAGTTATGAGTTTTGCTGAGAAGAAACTCAAATTTTAAGTTCTGTATAAAAACCTTGAAGTAAGCTGAAAAGAACCAGATAGAGAAACACACACACACACACACACAACGGGAAAGCTGCTACAAACCAAATGAGCAATAGAAAAAAAAAAGAGAGCTTTGCCGGTATATTTGGTAAAGCAAAGTTTTGAAAGATTCAAGAACCTAACATCCAAAGTATTAAGGCTGGTTTGGTTTCTTTTTCAAATTTTATTTTTGCCTTCTTAAACAAAAATACAACTTTTTTTCATTTTCATAGCTATACAGCCATCAATTTCAAACCGATACATCTATTAGTTAAAGTGAAATCATATTTAATATAATATTTTACTATTTTCACAAAACTTTAAATCCACCAACTAATTAATTAATAAAAGTTACTCTTTTTAAAATGGAACACATCAACCCAATATAATTTGATTGATGGGATATAAAAAAAATAATTAAGCCCATTAATTATTACTGTTATATAAATATTATTTTCAATTTAATAAAGTCAATATTTTTACACTATATTCAAATACATTTTTTTTTTGTTTCACATAAAAAGCAATGCAAAAATATAAAGTGCACTTGAAAATATTGAAAACAAAAAATAAAAATAAAAATAAAACCAAACGTGCCCTGATATGGAGATGCTAAATTTAGCATCTGAATCATTATATATTGGGTGTCAGATTTTTTAATCTTTCAAAAATATTGAGTTGGCTTGGTGATGTTAATTTCTTTTCTTAGAGTTAAAATCGGGATATGAGCTCCCGCATAATTTGTGAAAAAAGAAAAGAAAAGAAAAGTCATTTAATAAACAATGTTTCTTTTTCTCCAATTCCCTTTTATTCAGAGTCCAAGTGTTAAACTAATTACTGACTAATTAAGATGATGTTTGTTTTCTATAGATGTGAATTGGTGTCTTATTTAACTTATTAAACATTTATATTGTCCGCAACACAGGAACAGTTTTCGATTTTAAGCTTTTGCTAAATCGATTATAGTGAAGGAACCTCTTTCAAATTGTTCTAAAAATTGCTAAAAATATTTTAGTTCAAGTGGTAAATCGAAGTCCCTTAAGATTTTAAGATTTTGAGTTTGATTTCCACAAGCTGTGTGGCCACTAGTTTGTATTTATACTGGTTGGGTTGTTGTTAATTATTATTTATAAACTAACTATGGTTATTTGGTAGTATATGATGCATTGATCCCTTTTAATTAAAAAAATAAATTATAAATATTATTGCTCCGATTCTTCAAAATAAAATGGTTTTAATGTTGAAACTTGTAGCGAATTAAATACCCTTAATTAGCAAATATATAATGAAAAATGAATTAAAATAATTGATCAAGGTGTCCATAAATTGATCATATAGCACTCAGAGAGAAAATCTTTAGCATTCCTGTGTTGGCAGTTTGGTGCCAAGTGTTGTTATAAGCTTAGCTTGGTATATTGAAAAACACGGAGTTGGTGTCTCTTATTTTTGTCCTGTTATTTCTTTGTGAATTCAAGTATATTTTCGATTTAATATTTAATTATTTCTTGATTTAGCATGACAATCCTGATTCGATTTTTTAATGTAAAATTTATAAAAATATTTTTATGTTTATAAATGTGAATAAATTCCATTATCTTTTGACAGAAGCTTGAGAATCCAGTCCTTAATGTTCAGATTATTGAAAATACAAAACCTGAAGCAGCATCTAGAAGCAAACCAAATGCTCTGTGTGATGTCACATTGAATAAATAAGTTTTCCAGAGACTCCTCTGCATTAGCATACAATGGGCATACCGTGTCCAGGAGGGTGGAAAAGTCTTTAGAGTTGAATTCTGATCAGAATGGCCCTTATTAAATTCTAGAGATGATAACATTATAATCTTATATTATGTGCGAAAGTGAAATAAAATTTAAATTTCAGGTGCTATAAATGTGATTTGCCCAGTTTTATTATTTTAATAATATATAATATAAATATATTACTAGACAACTATTTAATATATTATCAAATAATTAAAGATTTTTTGCAACCAAAAATCCAAATACATAAGTGAGAGAATAGCATTTCGTCTGTACCATACCACCAAAACTTCCCTTTCTCATTTCTCAAAAACCTAGAGTCTATTGGTTATAATTTCAAAAAAGGAATTCTAATTTTTACTATTTAAAAATTTAAGGTAAATTTTATTTTACTTTCCTTTATTTTTGTTTAGTATCACTTTATTCCTTTATAATTTTAATTGTCTTACTTTATCCTCTTATATTTTTATTCTATTTTACTTTGCTCCCTTGTACTATCATTATTTCATTTTACCACCCTATACTTTAAAATAATTAATCGAATTATCCTTAAATTTAAATTTTAATTAACCAAATCAACCAAATTACTCTAAAATACTTTAAAATGTTTTAAAATTAATATATTTATATTTATATTCTAATAAATTTTTAATTTGATTAATTAATACTTGATATTAAATTAATTTAAGATTTTATTGTACTTTAAATTTTAATAGTTAATTTTTAATTTAACATAGTTCCTATCAAATTATTATATAGTAGAATATTTTTTATTAACTAATATACTTTACATATGAATTTTCTACTTAATACAAATTCAAAAAATATAAAAAATATTTTCAAATAATATCTTACTAAATACATAAAATATTAATAATAAATTTTTTATTATTAATAGAATTATCATAAGTTTACAGAAATTATGTTAAATTTAAAAATAATTATTATAATCAAGTAATTATAATAAAATAAAAAATAAAAAATAAGTATAAAAAAATAAAATAATACTTCATAAAAATAAAAGAAAATAAAGTGATATTTATCCAAAATTTAAATATATATTTATTTTATCCACTTTTTAACAGAACCCCTACTTACGTTTTAGTTCTAGAATTTTAAATTATAAATGGAAATGCCTTTTTCTAGATCTGTCACTATCAAACCTATCCATAATTTGTCAAACTAGACCCTATCGTTAAATGTTTGATATCATATTTTAATAATTCATAAAGAGCTTTTTAAGCCATTTGAAGAATAATATGTTTCTTCAACCCAATTTTTATATTTATCGTAATATAATTTAATTGATAGATATAAAAAATAATAAAAAGATCCATAAATTGCAAAATTTATATTAAATTATTATTGTCATGTAAATTTCTTTTTAAAAATAATTATAATTACATATGTTATAAAAATTATATGTTTCTCATTCGCAAAAAATTATAAATTAATAAGTTTTTATTATTTATATAGCTAATATTTTCATCTAATTAATTTAAATATACTCTTTTATTTTACCAAATGATCTTTTAAAAATATTTTAAACTTGTATGTTGGAAACGTAAGCAAAACGGTCCCCAGCCGCCCAACCCTTGTCGGACAGCCTCCTCCTGCAGCCGGTCTCCGCCTCATCTTCCAACAATCGCAGCCCAAAGCCCAAGCAAATCTACCTTTTCACTCGTCATAAACCCTAGCCCACCACACCCGACGCGTCAGTCCCCTAGATCCCTGGCTGTGCCGCCGTCTCCTCCAGCCGCGCACCACCACCTCCTCCTCCTCCTCCTCCAACCAGCGCAGCACTTCCGGCTTCTGCAGCCGCGCACCACCACCGTCCACCGATTTATCGCTGGCAATTGGTAATTTCGTTTTTGAAAGTGCAAAAGCCTGCAAAGATGGTGGTGTATGAATTTATTTTTTCTAAACACAAAACAAAAAAAAGCTAGAGTTTAGAAGTTTTGAGCTGGTTCAATCAATACTGTTTTTAAGCCAAACAGAAGCTAAGCCTATGTACTAGACTGATCTTTTTTCCTCCTGATTTGTTTGCTTGCACATTATTAGAGGTTATGGTTGCATCTCTGGCTCTACTTTGCAACTGACCTTTGGAAATCCATGGGTATTATGTTATGCTTTTTTGAGTTCGAGTCTGGGCTAGTTTAGAAGAGCTAGAGCTCGGATTCGAGCTCAAGCTCAATCAAGTCTTGGCTCGTTTAAAATCGAGCTAAGCTGGATCTTGAGTCTCGAGCTCGGCTCAATTTTAAGCGAGCCAGCTAGTCGATAGCTTGAGTTTCAAATTTTGTTGATCTTGGCTTGAGCTCGACTCGTTTACAACCCTAGCCAAATTTAATTGCGGTTTCTTTATGCAGACATGCCGAAATGGGGACAAGGAATGTTGGCAAGAATATGAAGTAGTAGTTTTGAGAAAAGCTATACTACATGCGGACACCCTTTTTGACAATTAGGGTTATTTGTGGCTGAAACAATACGCCTCTGCAATGAATGAAGCTACTACTGATCCGTCTCATCTTTTAAGCAATCTGGAGGATATTTTGGATTCCGACCCTCACATGTAAATAGTTACTGATAACAATGTTTTTCATATTCTTTAATGATTGAACCAGTGAAATAAATAGTAACTGATAACAATCTTTTTCATATTCTTTAATGATTGAACCAGTTAAATGATGATATTTTGAGCTATAAATCCTTTAAATTGTCTGGGATTTTGGAAAAACTTTCCCCTTCTTTGCGCTAGCACCACAAGCAGGTTGTGTAAGATAAAGATGTGTTGAATTGTCATTGGTGTGTTTATCAGTTGATGTAGTTATCCATGATGAATAATGTAGACTTGATTTTCTCTGTGCGCTATTCTTTTTTCTTGTCATTAGACTAGTAAATTTGTAGATACTATTTCTTCATTACCTATAATATTAGTAACTTTTTCTGCTTATATTTTGCACCCAGTGATGAAGTGGGGTTTATTCATCCAATGCAGTTTGCTGCATTCAATGAAGAGGTCCATAATTCTCCTTCCTCGTCTGCTGGTGCTGGGTCTAAGCTGGAAGATGAAATCACTAAACCAAAACCAGTACGAGATAGTAGCTCTGATACTTTCTTTTGGTATAGTGAACATAAGCTGGCTATCTCCACCCTTGTTCTAGTTCCGTTGTATAGTGCGGCTAAAGATGCATTCACGGATGCTTATAAAAGATACAGAATGTTGAGTGATTCTCAAGTACAGAAGGATGAAAAACTAGATAACAATGCATTAATGTATTTGACGTCTTCCCTAGACATTGTGGAAAGTGAAGTTATGAAACATAGCAGGGGACTTCTTCTACTAAGCTGTGATTTTGGCACTGCATGGAATTCCAGGTACTTTTTTTTTCTTCTGTTTGACATAATGTTACCTGTGTTCATTTGGTCATAATGTAATTTGTATATTCTGTTGACAAGTTGTGATCAATTTTCTCAACACCTGTGTTAGTGATGGGTATCCCTTCTGACATATTTTGGTCTACCCATTAGCATCTCTAGAAACCAGGTTGAAGCCCTAAATTTGATCTTGGGAAGCGGTTGAAATATAAAATTCATATCAGTTGTGTGGCATATATTGATGTTTAGTGTCTCCAAGATATGAATTCTTTTCTTCAGAGAAGTCTCACAAGTTTCTATGGCCATTCCAAAGTTCTGTCTGAGTCTACTGTACACTCGGTGTACAACAATCATTTTTGTTTTAAATAAACTTTTTTGAGCTAATGTAGTTTCTCAAACGTCTAGATTTGATGGACACCAGGTTATTGAAATAATTCTTAGAACTCTTAAGAAAAAGGAATTTTTATATGTAAAGGTTAAATTGTATGGACCTAGAAAGTGGAAAGCACGGTTCATCTCTTAATTATTAGAAATTATTGTATAAACTCAACAATGATGCTGGTGGCCATCATAAATCCAGACAGTTGAATGTGTTCAATATTTGGGAGGTATCTCCTGGACTTCAGGTGAGTTTTGTGAATGCCTAGACAGTTCCCTGCTGGATTTCTTTTTCTTCAGTGTGATGGAACTCTAAGTTAACCTGTAACTGACCTGATCATTCTGGTGGCTGTTTAGTTTGTACGTATCTACTGAAGATAAGAGCTTGTTCTGCATATACTTTTCCCTTCATACTCCTTCCTTGGAGCTCTAGTGCTTAAGAGTGAAGTTGAATTTTTAAATTATCTTTGTTTTCTACAACGTCCTATCAATCTACTACCACTTGATAATGCTGTAGACACATCTTGTATGATTTTCCTCTTGTAGGAAGTTAATCGTGTCAAAGAAGCTGCACTTCCCAATGTTTATGGATGAGCTACTCTTATCAGCTTTAGTTCTATCCTATTCACCTAAAAGTGAACGCGCTTGGAGCCACAGGTAGTAAACTTGCTCATTTATCTGTACTCTATCAGTCGGGTAACTGCCACTATAGCTATGTTTCTACTCTTTCTTTTACATCCAAAAAATAAGATGTTATTGACCTCCTTACCTCATAATATACAATGGCTATATGCTTTTTGTTACAAACACGCACACCCACACCCCTACCCCTATTATATTGGTGTAATATGTACATGATGACTATGTGCTGACATGCTAAGTATACTTGTGTTCATGTTATATTTACATAATATGCTGAATCTACCTCTTAATGATGTCCACACTGATAGGAGGTGGGTGATCAAGATGATAGCTGGAAAGTGTGCCAATCTACAAGAGATTGTGGAAAGAGAATCTGAGTTAGTGAAAACCCTAGCGGAGGTTTAATTCTGGTCCAGGATTGTAATGCATTATTAAAATTTATATGATGCATCTGCTGCATTAAGGCTCCTTTATGACCAGTCCTTTTGTTTTGTTGGAGTTGTACTCTTTCTCCTTAAGTTACCTGAAATCATATTTAGTATTTGGGTTTCTAACTATCATGTAAGAAACATACTTCAAATATTTAGTAAAAGAAAATTTGCAGTCGTAGGCTTACAGCTACATGTTTATCTGGTGTACTTTGGCCTGTGCCTATTCAATTTGTTGTAGATAGCTCTGCTTAGTATTAGTCTGCTGAATCTGTTGATAATGAGTTGCCCACATGAGAAACAATGTAAACATTTTTAACGTGTTGGCTAGTGTCACTTGGACCCCCTAAATTTGGGTACTTTCACTTGGGCCCAACAAGATTTAGCACACTGATGATTACACCACTTCAGTTAGGGATTCGTAGGTCAATTTGATGGGTTTAGGGACCAATTCATCCCTTAACACAAGATTAGACTTTCACCTTACCCTTCACACGAACCTCTCTTTGCAACCACTGGGAGAAATGACATGATTCTGCTTTGTCAAACTGTCCATCCTTCTGAAAACTCTATTTGACATGCTGCTATTTTATCTGATGGAGTAGAATCTCTTTGGAAGCCTAAAATTGGAAGCATGTTTCCCCTGTCAAATTAGAAAGATTCCTGTTCAAACAGAAGTGACCTTGGATTTGATCTAATATGCTCGCTGTCAAGTTTTTGTAATCGAGTCTATAATTAATGGGTACTTTGACAATCTTTATAATTGCTGGAGATGTGGTCACAATTGTAACACATAGTTCTCTTGTTCGTTATCAATCCAGTTTGTCTATTGGATTAATATATTGTGAGTCCAATATGATACAGCCAAAGATAGGTGGTGAAACATTGTCTCGAAGTTTGGTTGGTCTGCAAGATTGTGCTTGGCCTCACAGTTTAATGTTCCATAAGTTTGTAACATTATAGTTATATTAAGAGAGGAAATGTTAGTGGAGGTGTTTTAACTCCATATGGAACCTCTTTCTTGTTTTTTTTCTTCTTCATCCTACTTCCTTACCTTTGTTTCATTGCAGCAGGCCTGAACTGGTCTGAAACCTGTCTTTTATCTATAAACGAAATTCATGACCCTGTTCAAATTCTGTTTCTCACTATACCTCATAGCAGACATTAAAACTTTGGTGCACAGAATTGATGGCCTTATTTTTTCACCAATGCAACCACAAATTTCTTGAATCTGTAATTCTTCAGTCGCTATTATCTGAATCAATGATCATTAAATCCAACCATCCTGAAGCTATGTCATTTTTCTTTAATTCTTTGGGATAATAGTAAACTGGAGATGGTTTGATCCTGTTCCATACTAAGAGTTGTTTAATGTTTTCCCTTTAATTGTCTATCATTAACATTTTAACATGTTGGGCTTCAATTTAACTCGTCGTTGATTATCTATATGCTTTCATCAGCAATGATGAGGAGGTAGCCTGATTAGCTATGCTTTAATTATTATTGTCTTTTTCTCTGGTGAGGAAGATAAAAGCTTTTAGAATATGTTATGATCCAGACACTTTATGTGACAATTTTCCTTTTCAAATGAAAATATGATGTTTATTTTGATAAAGCTTTAGAACTTTGGGTCTGTCACAATCGTTTATTAAGAATATTGTTCTATCTCCAGGGCATGAAATTAGACTTTTCTTTGTCTGCAAGTTGTTTGAACTTCCTTTCCTGGCCCATAGGTTTATTGCTACTCTTTGCTGTTTGATATTTGGTTTTTGGGGTTTTATTTTTGGAGTACTGCTAGTTAAAATCAGTTTTCTATCTGCTAATTCTTTGTCCACAGTGAATGGATTCTTTTCCTTTTCCTTTTCTGGATCAATTCTTCCATGTTTTTCCCTCTCTTTAATGTCCTAATGTGCTGTATTTTGTCACAAGACTCACAACTAATAAAATGCATTCTATCTTGATGAAACATGGGTATTATGGCGCAACAGGTGACGTAATGAGATACTGATATTCTTAAAGATCTACATACAAATGAGACATTAGATGTTAACAAAAAAATATTTAGTATATAGAAGTTTATGCTAAAACTTCGTAAGCATAAAATTTCATTCAATTAAAATGGGGGACTAACGAGTGAAATAAACTTTAAGTTACAGATAAATTTTTTATAATGTTGTTAAGGTAAGCATTTGAAACATCCGAGTCTCTATCCTAATATCATTTGCTCGAGAAGTTTTGGCTTCACCTGTTTGGCCTTTCACCTTTGCCATCCACACACTGAGAAGTGTTGTAACATGGCTGATAAAGATCCTTATTCAAGTATTGGCATAATATAGAATGCAGTTAGTTCCTCAATGGTTCTTATGGAATCTCGATGTCACTTTAATAGGGCTGCATGAGGGTATGCATGTGGATGTGCAAAACAAAAGGAAGTTGCTTAAATTGGCCAATGAATCTGGAAATTGGTTACAAATAACCATGGAAATGGCAATGATGTGGTCAAGTACTCAATATCATTTGGTTTTCTAAACCATTTCCTTAATTGCATTGCTTAAGCATTTGGTTTTCTAAATCATTTCCTTAATTGCATTGCTTAAGTTACAAGCATGCCCCTACATTCTAATTTTTCTTATGCTTGTTTTGCATTTGTAAGTAATGATCTCTTTATTTTAACCTCGCTAATCATAGGATGCATTTATCTACTAATTTTCCTATGCAAGAAGGTACTTCTTAGAACTATTCTCATTTTTGTATCTCAGCCAGTGTTGTGAATCTAAACTTGATTTGTACTTAAGCAGACTGTGCTTCCATGGTATTCATCTGGATGGGTTAGAATGCCTTTTGTTGAAAGAATAATGGGAAATGGTAGAGAAAGTATTTGGCTAGGATACAAGTACGCAGGTTGAGGAATTTGGGGTTTCCTCTTTTCTTCAGTTAGTAAACACCTAATTGTCACATAAAACTAACTAATGACAGATTCTGATTCATGAAATTTTTTTGGGAAGGAAGGAATTGCTAGGATCCTTTGATTACTTCCTTTTCCAGTTTAAGGTCCCTCAAGGTTGAGAAGTTTGTTCTCGTTGCATGTTTCTCTCATATCTTTTGTTTGTATCTGCTAAAAAATTCAATGAGTCAACAAACAGCATTTGCTGTAATTTTCAAAACACAAACATAATTACAGTTGCTAATTTGCTATACTATTGAAACTACCTATAATGACCTCTGCACATTTTTTTTCCTTCATCGATATAGAGGCCAAGGCTTTACACTTTTTGGTCAGAATAGAATCTACCTGATAATTCCACAACTTCAGCACATCATTATATTATTTGAATCACATATTACTGGCGTAGATGAGTATGCATGGATGAAAAATCTTGAACTGAAGATCAGTAAATATTGTTTTCATTTTGTTGCAGAACTCTAAAATGAATTACCGTGCTTGGAATCACCGCTGCTGGTTAGTTTCCTACATGTCAGACTCACAGGTCAGATTAAAGTCAATAGCCCGTATTACTGGTTTCTTTTCTTTGTTGATCCAATTCCATTGCACTGACTCTGAAGGAATAGCCATTGATTACCTAAACTGCAATACTGCTTACCATATTGGCCAGCAACAAATTTCCTTTCTAATACCATCTCTGTTTTGATTGAATAATTCATTTTATACTCTTTGCAGTTCTTGTTGTCTTAACCAATATGAGTTTAGTATCCCCTATTGTTCCCTATGCGCTATATTATTTCTGTTTTTTGAGATGGCTTCCATATTTCCATATTTGGCTCAGCTTGAATGATTTTTAGTTCTTCGATTCAGGTGCGACTTGAGTTGCAGAGTTCTCGAGATTGGGCCGGGCTTCATGTTGCTGATAACTCTTGTTTCCATTACCGAGTTGTAAGTTTCAAACTCTTTATTTAGTGCAGATGCCTACCATTCTGAACAAACTGTAATGAAAAGAGGCAAGCTTTATGATTACCTTGAATGTTGGGTGTTAGTTAATACTGTAGCTGGTGATGTTTTTATAGCTATACTGCTCCAAAAAAGGAATAAAGATATTGAACAATAATTAAGAAAGATTAAGCATAAGAATGTTACTCAACTAATATATGTAGGTAGGCAGATTATGTGGCCCTGTGAAAAGTCAATCACTATAAGTTTGCTAGTAGAATCAACTAATTGACAGCAAACAATAGTACAGTAAACTATGTAAACAAAAAAAGTTTCCTAATTATATCTCTTTAGTTCTCGAAAATCATATAAAGAATTGAAGTAAAAACCCATTTTAAATAACTGAATATTTTTACGCCCTGATTGCTATGGGTGAGATTATGTAGGATTGATAGAATGAAGGATAAATACTCTGGAATGATACGATACAGTAGGATTCATAATTAATCAAATGCTTGGTGCTTGGTGCTTGGATTTAAGTATTGGATATTTCAAGTAGAATATTTGATTAGACAAATATATATACCCTTACGAATCACTATAAGCAGTGTTAATTTTATTTCTGTCTCAATTTTCGCTTTTTTTTCTTCTTCTTCTTTATTCTCTCTCTTTCTCTACTCTTTGCTATTGGCAGACAATTTCTTCCCCCGTTCCAGGTGGCGGCTTTCATGAACCAAATCTCCATCAATAATGTCAAGATCTTTGAACCACTGCCCTGTCCCCAACCTCCAACTAGACCTAAGATCTGCCTCGCTCTGCTGTACTCTGTACCATTTGCAGACAACCTCTGGCCGCCTTTTCAGGAGGCCTTCATCAAGGACCAAACCTCCATCAATAATGTTAAGATCTTTGAACCACTGCCCTGTCCCCAACCTCCAACCAGACCTAAGATCTGCATCCCTCTGCTGCCACATGATCCAATATACACCTCCCTCCACCAGAAGTTCAGGTTAAAGAGCTGGCTCCTCTAGTGGTGTAAAACAGGAAAGCATTGGTGGCGGTGTAGATTCATCTGGTGATGGGAGGAAGAAGTCTCATGGCTTGTCTATTTTTGTGTCATCAAGCAGCAAAAACCATAAAAAGACTGTTTTTTTTGGTGGTGAGGAAACCAACTGTGGCTGTAGTGAGTACTTCAAGTGAATGAAGTAATGGTGGTGTGCGATATGGGACTAAAGGAATGGTGGCGGTGAAGGTGGAGGTTGTGATGATGGAGGTGGCAGGTATGATGGGAAAAGTGAATGGAGGTGTTGAAGTGGCTACTGGCAGCAGGGGAGGGAGCTGGGTTGAGGGGGTTAAAGTTGTGGAGGGTATTTTAGTCTTTTCATGCTACTCTGATCTCACAAATTTGCCAAGATTAACAATCTCTCAATATGGTGAAATAAGAAGCCCATTTTTTGTCAATGGCAGGCCTCTCAAAATGCAATTAAACGTTAGATAGGGGGACTGTTTTACCGAAATCTCATGTAATCACCATAGCCAAACATGCTTGTGGTATAATTTTTCATTATATACATGACGAAATGATGGCAACAAGTAGATGGCACTTTTATTTTGTGATGGCATGATAGTAAGTAATCAAAAAAGATGACAACTTGCCACCTTTTGTCCAGTTGAAGGAGATTGCCTGTAAGCTAGATCGCAGAGATGAATCTAAGACATCTTTGGCTGGTACTGAGTCATATCTAAGACTTGCCAAGTCATGTCTATTTTTACCGAGTCTAAACGTATTATATTTTTCCTAGTATTGCATAGCTGCTATAGATACCAGACTGGTAAACCCATTGTCATTAAGAGTTTGCCTAGTTGCTCGGACTTGACCAAGACTTCAACCGTGCCTCTGGTCTCTCCTTCTCATGAGCTGCCAATAGAAGAAGAGTAATATTCCAAAAATGCATGCTCATTTATGATAATATTTTCAATATTCTTACAGAAATATAATGAAATGGCCTGTACAAAACAATTAATGACATTTTGTGTAATGTCAGCGTTTACTACTCCAGATGATAGAGAATTCACGGCATAACAACGATCCAGATGGTTTGTCAGGTGCAGAATTTCATCGAACATGGAAGGTTTGGTCTTACATTTGTTTAGTTTATTTAAAAAGTGAAACTATTGCAAGCAAATTTTGTTTTCATGAAACTGGGCGTATTGTATTCAATTCCGGAATTATTCTTTTTTTCTAGTCAGGATAAAAATCCACAATCTAGATGATCTGGCTTTAAGTTTGAGAAGTTGGTTGCATCTTATGTCTATTTGATAAGAGTAAGTTTTTCATTTTGGTTCGTGTGCATCTATCTGCCTCATGCATTTGAAACTGCTCACTGATAGTTTAGCTTATGGATTGTGCGGAATGGTTACTGCTGGGACTTATCTAATGTACCGCAACGCTTAAATTATGACGAGTAACTGGAGAATTTTTTCAGCAACCTTGAACGATATCATCCATACTAATATTTTTCTTTATTAGTGTAATTTGATCATTGAGGTGGGTTGAGCTTTATCTTAGTAATTGTAAGTTTGCAGCAATAAATACTGTGCATTGTTGTTGGCTGGTTTGATGATTTGTTATGCGTCATCATATATGTGGGCCTTTAATTCTTTTGACATGAAAGGAGCATGCAAGAGATATCTCCCCTTTTCCTGTTCTCAATGATTCTGGAAGAAGAGTGATAAAGTAATCAGAAAGGGATACATAATCTTTATAGATTTTGAAAAATTTCAAGATAGTCTTACCAGTGCTTTGATATGTTAACTGACTAATATGGGAAATTCTTTGATATGTGGTATTTTTCGGATCAGAAAAACAAAAAAAAAAAAAAAAAAAAATTTAGTCCAAAATGTTACCCAGTAGGAGTTATTACTTTTATGTAATCTATATTTTAAGTTATCTAATCTTTGTATATTGTAATTTCTTAAACCTGATTTTCTCTAATATTGGGCAATGGATGTATGACAGGAGGAGCTAGACTGGGTTGGGATGTTGATAAGGCGATATGTGGGAAGAGAGGTATGCAGTCACTGCAGTATTTCTGATACATACTACTTTATAAATATGAGAATAATATGGTTTATAGAAAGAAGCTAAGAATTTCTAATTGTTGCCTCTTTTAGTTTGTGTCTGTTATATCAAAGGGTATGGGTTCATGATGTTGATCATGCATCCCTGAGGTAGTTGCACGGATTAATATAAAGACCAAATTTAGGGACATTGGTGTATTTGATTCTTTGGATGAGTTTCTATGTGTGTGTTTTTCTGCATCTGTCCAGCGGCACATGAGCTTTGTTTCCTAAAAGAGAAATACCCATTATAAGGTTGTTGGCATTTTCTGCTTCTTGTTTCACATGGCTTCCAAGAGTTACTACCACGATAGGCTGGCCATGTTTTCAGTTGTGTGAAAAAGTGCAAATCATTGCCTTGTTGTTTTTGAAACTCTTATCATTACCTGCAGTAGTTTTCAAATTGTCTGATACCCCACCCGCCAAACCCACCCCATGGTTCAAGAACTGGGAAAGTTCCGAGAGAACCCTGCAATAAGTTCTTCATGAACTAAAATTAAAACCTTATTCTTATCAGATATACATAAATTTTGCTAATGAAGTGGGTAAATTAGCTAAAGTTGTGAACTCTAGGGGTTGACTTGCATTTTGCCCAGGTTGTCTCATCTAGATATGGATCTCAGTATATAGAAAAAAATTATCTACTTGCACCACCAGCTTCACTTCGCATACAAGGTCATTGATTCTTTTCTTTTTTGGTACTTGTTTTCTCAAGGCTTTATGGCTTCACCGTCGCTTCCTCTCACTGATATGGATGAAACATTTAGCAATTGATGATCAAAGTATATCCTGCCATTCTTGTTGCAGAAGTTCTGAGATTTGTGACATTAGCATGTTTATTAAAAATGAATTAATGCTGCTCCATTCCTGCACAATTATCCGTGATAATGATTTTGGGGACTATCAAGCACAAGCGACCTATTCTGCTACCTACATTATGTGGCTTGCGAAGGTAGATAAGTTCCTTACTGTTCCTGGTATTTAAATCTCTTTTCTCTGCTCATCCCTGTAGTTATTCACGCTTTTCTGTTATTGTTTGTGTAGCAAAGGCCCATGTCTTTTGGTGTCGAGCTTCAAAAAAGTTCACAGTATGAGACACTCAAACTGCTGCTCAGTGATGTTGGAAAGAGCTGCCTTTGGGATTCTATGATTGCAAGTTGTGGAAGTATATGATAATTCAGCTAGAAACACCTTTATAGGATAATGCTTGGTTTACCCAGTTTGTGATGGTTAGGATCACGCTGCCTTCGTAGTTATGGAAGTATGAGTTTAAGAAATAAAAACTATTCTGGCAGACAGTTAATTTGGTGGAGCTAGAAAAATGACAACTAATCAAGTTTATGTTTTCCCATCTTCAGAGTAGCACAGAAACCCCAGGTCTCATGCACCTGGGTTGAGACTCTGCATTTGAGTTCCAATCACTATGATTTCTCACTTTTCTAATCATTTGAAATCCCATGTTCAATAGCTAATGACGGTGCCATCTTTATGGAAGTGTCTGTCATATGCAGAGCGTGCCTACTATTGTTGCTACTGCTGTTTGTAAATCGTTATTTTACATGGGACATTTTGCAATCATCTTTTGGAAATCTATATGAAATGTTTGGTATCTCAACTTCATCACTTAGCTTCCTTAGACTATTTGCTGATATCTTCAAACAATGCCACTCGTCAACAATGCCATGATGTTCTAATTGATTTAAGTTTTTCAATTCACATGAGTTAATCTGCAAGTTTATCTGACCATATTTAAGATTATGCTTTGATAGAGCTAACAATTGTGAGTATAATGAGCTATTATATTTCTTTGCTCCAAGTATTTGCATTAAGGAAGTTAAAAGGCAGAGACTAATTAGTTTACTTCTGTTGTAGTTGCTTGTTCATAGTTGGAACTTGCTAAGTGTTGATATAGTTGGTACTTGTAAAGTGATGATTGATGATTGTTGATCCGTTGTTTGTTTATGTCTAATGCAATGATATATTTGATCGCTTTACTTAGAAAAAAAAAAAAAAGAAATACTAATTAGAGCATCTCTCAACTTGGATCTAGAGTTTGAAGCATCTTTTTGATGTGAATCTGTAAAATTGGATCGAAATTGCTTAGGTATGTAACTTATGAGGTAAACAAGCGCTTAGATGGCCTATGCTTTATTGCCCCAATGTTGGACTTAGTTAGCAGTCTCCTTTGACATCATTGCCACCTTTGTTGAGGAAGTTGTCGCCATCTATCCAATGGTTGAGAGAGGGAGGGGGTGGTGGGGTGTTGTTTACCTCCGCAGCCGGTAATGGTCTACTGTGCATTGTCGTTGCTTCTACCCAAACCTCCTCTACGTATATGCATGTTTTGTATCTGTGGCAATCAAGGCATATAACTATCTATGCTTAATTTGATGGCTGCGATTTGAGTTTTGATACTAAGTTTGAAAATTGAGGAAAAACTGTGGTGCAGTTATGGCACTGATGGATTTGTTTTGTGTGTCTTGGGGGATCACGCAATGGATGATGGGTGTCGACGGCATTGGTTGATGATTGATTATTCTTAGAAAATTGTGGGATTTGGGTCTTGAAGAATCGCAACTATGATAGAATTCATTTGGGATTCACAATATATGAATGGATGGAATTGACCCGAACTTCCTATGAATTAAATGTTGCTTGTCATGTTTTTTTTTATTTTTTCGAATTCGGTGATTAAGGGGATGAGAAGCACTACTAATGTCGATGGCATA
This sequence comes from Paulownia fortunei, assembly GCA_019321725.1. NCBI lineage: Eukaryota > Viridiplantae > Streptophyta > Magnoliopsida > Lamiales > Paulowniaceae > Paulownia > Paulownia fortunei. The sequence goes on from CM033114.1 coordinate 13,164,482, forward strand.
TGCAATTGAGTTGATGATTTTTCCCATCAATATTCAATGTGAGTTCTCCCTTCAATTTGTAAGGGAGGGGAAAGTGACCAATGGCCTTTATATTTTCACTTGTCAAATGTGAGACGACTAAAATTGGAATCGGCAGAAGTTATTTGACAAAAAATGAAAATCTCCCAAGTAGAAGAAACAGAGTCTTGGGAAAATTTTCATTTTGCATCCATACTACTTGCGGTTGGCATAGCTCAACAATGAAGAAAACGCTCAATACAATCACGCACAAAAAGTATAAGAAAATAAGTGGTAAGGTGATGAATGAAAAATATGAAAATTAGAGAAACGCAAAGGAAGAAGGAAAACTAGAGAGAAAAAAAATTATAGAAAGAGATTACTTGTGTGCATTCCAAGAGAAATAAAAGGGAAGAAAGGGGAGAGAAAAATGGAAAGAGGAACAATATTAGCCCATTTCGTTGCATGTGAACCTTTTGTTTTGGAGTGCTTTGGAAAAGATATTTTAAAAAAATATATTTTGAGAAAATGTATTGGGGATGTGTAGTTTGTGTGATTTTATTTTGGAATATTGATTTGGCATATCTTTGGATGACTGTTTTTTTTTTTTTTCAGGTGGATACTATAGATGTCATGTGATTTAGTAGGATTTTATAATGCTAGTGGTGTTATAAACATTATTCTATATTGTTATATGTTATATTTATTAATATGAAAATTGAATGTTTATAATAATACTACGATTAAAGATGTAAATATATTTTTTAATTGATATAATAATTTGAATATGTATTAAAATATATATAATTTATACAAAAATTGAAATATGTATGTGTATATATGTGCATAGTAGTGATTAGGACATTTTGAAAACATTTTTGAAAAAAATAAATTGTAATTTCGAGGAAATGATATTAGAATTATTGGTTTTATTTTTGAGGAATGCATTCACCCAAGAGAATGCCCTTGTGTCTCAAACTCAACTTTTAAATTTTTCTAGTTAGAAAAATGACCATCATACCCTTAAACATATAGTAATGAGTTTTTTACTTTAATTTTCATGGTTCATAATCATTAAAATTAACGTTTATTAAATTAAACATATGTTAATATATATTTATAAATAATATGTATATCATTCCAAAATATTTAAATATTATAAATATTCTTTTAGTTATAGACTTTATTTCTTATATTCAAAATAAAAGTAAAAAATATTAGCATATCAAAGTTCAATATGTTTATGTAGTATAATAGATTTTGACATTTTTCTTGACTTTTTTCATATGAGATAAAAACCTTAAAGTTTATAATATTATATTTTTATTTAATTATTCAAATTATCTTGAATAAAATAAGAAGAATATTAATAAAAAATATTTTTCATATCTTTTGAAATAATATATAAAGTTAATAAGTATATATTCTACACGTGTATTCAACAATAACTCCTTAGTATTTATGAAAAAACAAAACAAAAAAAGCATAAATAAAATATAATTTTCCATCTTACCTATCTTGTATGTTGATTATTTTGTAATTCAATAAATTATACGTAGGTGTTATTTGTGTTTTTTTTTTTTAAAACATAAATGGATTATATGCCTTTTCCAAATATAGAGGGTAAAACGCCCTTGTTCCAAAATGCGGGGATAAAATGCTATTTAGCCCAACCCATTCAACATGGATACATGGATCAGGATATGTGTCTATGCATATACATGTTGAGAATTTAAGCATATTGAAATATTCAACATTGAAGTGAAGTTATCAAATGAGCCAGTCCCACCATCAGCTAGCAACTCAGCCCAAAACATTGTCCAACAAAATAGCCCGACCCAATAGGCCTAGAGGCATTAGCCGAGTAGTATTGGGAAATGGGCCTTGGCTGCCACAATTTTGGTGACTATTCTTGAAGTGGTTCAGCCAGGCCCGGACTGATTAAGATCTGGCATGGGCTGAACTAACCCAGCAAACAGTGTGGACCAACTGTTTCAGTGCCGGGTTGGCCCAGTCCAGTTGACAAATTTAAGTGACAAGCTCGTATACTTAAAATTGTTTTTTGGCTCCTAAATGTGAGATCTAACCCAAAACTTTACCAAAACAATTTCCTTCTATTTATATTGTGAACAAAATTTGTTTAATGTGCATTTTTCTGTATTCAGCAACCTTCCGTAATTGTTTCTTTTTTACTAATTTATATAGTATTATTTCGATTGGTAGTACTTCTACGAACTTGAACTGTTAGATGGGGTATTGCCTACGTCACAATAGAGCATTATAGATGTTAGGAGTTTGCCTAAATAAAAATTTAGAGAACTTCAAAGCGGATAATTATTTAATAAATTACATATATTTTAATTATGAAGATTAATGATATTTATAAGTATATTTGCGGACATTCGCCAGCTTTGGTGTTAGGACTTTAATGGGCTTAATTTAAGTATTAAAACTCGATTAGCTTAATAATTCGTGAACTTCTAAAATTAAATTTATTGGATCATAGTTGCGACTTGACCACGATCTGGATAAACCTCTTAAACTTAACTTATTGAACCTAAATAGATCATGACCCATCATAATTTTTTTAATTATTTTAAATTTGTTTTCTTGAATACAAAGGGTTTCTGTTGGAATTGTGTTTGTGCCTTAAGTCATGTGCAAGACTCCTCTGAAGGCATATTTTCCAAATGGTCGGGCACTATAGCTCACTCCTCTTCTCCAAGTTGGCAATCTTCTACCCCTTTCAAATAAGTCAATTGAGTTCACGCTTTCTTGACTTTTGAGTACCATAATGAAAGGATATTTCAAAGATCAAATTGCACTCGTATTTGACATTTGGACATGCATGTTGTTTGTAAATATTCCTCGGATATGTGTGCGACACCATAAAAGTGTGTTCAATTAGTAATTAACCTAACTAGTAATGGACATGCATGTTCGTTGTTTTGACAAATGTGTTAGTCGTGTCGACTATAATTAAATATAATTATTTTTAAGTGGTATACATATAATAATGCAAATAGTATAAAATTAATTATTAAATCATTAAGTAAATTATACTTACCTTAGAAATATCTAAACTACCAACTCATCTTCCCTCTTTCATAATTACAAAAAATTTAAATTAAATAATTTAAAAAAAATATTAAAAATATTAATTTAAATGAACATTGTGCCCCAAGTGTCTTGATAATATATATGGGAAAGAGTGTATGTATAACGATTCTTTTGTGGACAAATTGTCTTTGTTATATATTTATAATCAAATAATTGACCTAAAACATACAAATATCTTAAACACGAAATATCACAACCTCCCAACAATATGTATACACACACACACACACACACATAAATATAGATATAAACAACCTGTGCAACATAATTTGTGCATGTATGCATGTGTATAACTTTTTTTTCCTAGTTAGTTTGATAAAATACTGATAAAAGTAAAGTGTTTTCACATTATGTAACACTGTATATACATAGGTAGTTATTAAAATATTAACAAGGTCTATCAAAATAATCACAAACTTAAACTCTCTATCACAAATGAGTTTTGAAAGTGATATATAGGATAAAATCACTAATATAATATAATAAACTATAAAATCAAAAGCACATCCCACAAAATAACCCAACAGGTTGTCATCCAAGTATATTGATCTTTGAAAGCCTGTAGGAGCTCCACTGCCAGCCCAGTAAACCAGAGATCTCAAGTCTCACCATGCTCACTTACAATGAATAAACTACATAAGCTAACGCTCAATAAGTAAAAATCATCCATGACAAGAGTATGATATAAAATCTCATACAACTCATCTCTAAGATATGATGCTATAAATGTAACAAATTTGAGTACTCATAAATTAAAGAGTTTTTTTATAAAAATTCACACAATATCAATAATCAAATGGCCATAAACAAATTGACTCAATTCAGGGGCCATCTCCTGGGATCACCAGAGGTCCACTTCTTGTCTTTCTCTGTGATCCTCTAGAAGTTTTTTCACCAGCAAACTTAATAAGGGCACAGTTAAGTGGTCCATCATCTCATGACCACCAGAGGCATATCCCCTGTCAACTCCTATGATCTTCCGAGAAGTAACACTCGCAGCGCCCCAAAATATCACATAAGCACGCCCGTATGCCTCGGTACACTAATAGTAGCCAACCAAAATATTTTCTTTTTGAAAATCATGTCTTAAATCATAAAGTGCATGCAAGAACCTCCATTATACTCATATGCCATGCATGCACATGTAAATGCTCATGAATTGTATGTTTAATATGAAATGCTAGTCATTTTGCTCTCAACATGTTTCAAGAATCATAAAACTCTTAAGGTACATACTATACTTGTCATCCAGTCAATTTAAATATCATAAACACATTGGCATAAATGCTTCAAGACATACTATGTTCATACAATGTAGTTGCAAATAGACATTTACTTACCTTTTACTTGGTTGGTGGCTTAGTATAAATTTATTTATTGTTCCCCTCCAATATTAGATGTAAAATAGTCTGTAATATTACCCAACATCAAGCACCATTATTAATTTAGCAAGTTGAAAGCATAAAATATCATACTAAGACCTTAAACACCAAACTATCTAGGTAACAATCAAGCTTTTACAAACTAGAATCCAATCTTGTCCCTCAAATACCTTAATTTCTCATCTTAGATACATGTAAATATCATATAATTAAAGTATTATAACTATAATATCTTATACCTAATTGTTAACACTCAATAGCAACATATCTAAGTTGAAATATGCTAAGTTATCAAATAGAATAGATTCATATTTTTATATTTTCTTACTATCCAATTTAGTTGCATGATAATTTTGACATCTCTAAACATATCCAATCACTCCCAAATTTTTATCATACTTAGCTAACATGTATAACAATGTAATCATATTTTATAACTGTCTAAAATCACTGATTTATCTTAGCAAAACCAACCCACTTATCACAGCACAAAAACTATAAGTTCTATTATGACAGTTTTGAGTGTCTCTTTAAATAACAAATCATATTTTAATTTATAACCTCTCCAAACTTACATACATAACCTGAACTCATATATAAACACATATATGGTGAAATATATATGTTTTAATCAAGTTATTATACATATATAAAGCTTTAAAAACAAAAACTAACAAGTATATTGTTTTTGCCCATATTGATTTCAATTGTGATTTTGCAACTAAAAATCTCTCTTTTGTGAATTATAAGACCATAGATAATATCCTAACATAATTATAAACAATAATAGAATCTTTAAAAATCATAAACCCTCAAAAAATTCAAGAACATAAATAAAAAATATGAGTTAAGCTCATCTATGCACAAATTTAAACTTCTACTTGTTCCTCCTTACTTCTCTTTACTTCATTCACTTTTTTTCTTTACTTGGAATCGCTTGAGAGCAACTTCTAAAATTTAATATGGAGGTTTTGGAGGTGAAATAGCTCAGAAAATGGTTTTTGGTTGTGGTTCAATGATAGAAATGAAGAAAGGTTGAGGTGGAAGCTTGAGTTGGCAAAGCTTGAGGTGGCAAGTGGTGGTTCAAATATGATATTATTCATATCTTATACAGTTCTAATCTAGTGTTTCTCAATATTTATTTATCTATTTACAACCTATTTTAATTGCCATATGATCGGATAATAAATTTTTACCATAATTTCTTAACCGTTCATTTAGTCTCTAAACTGATTGGCATCACATTCTTAAATGATTGTCTAGTTTGCATTTCTAAAATCATATGCACATATGAACCTTGTAATATGATACTTAAATCACATTATATCATGTCCAATATTCCAAGTGTGTTAATTCATGGATGTATACTTTTAAAACACCTCGATCTAATTGAATCGAATTATATAATCTTACTAGTAACACCTTTAAGACTTCTAAAATTATAACATATAATCAATGAATATCCAATATATTGACCAATCTATTCTTTTTTTTTATCTAAATATAGAATTACTTAATTATGTTATAGGATCTCAACTACTAACATCAAGTGATAGCATTAGAGGTCTAACAATTAAGAATGTTATATAAGATGCCATGTAAATATTAATGAAAATTATCATATAAGTAGCATGTAGTGCATAAATAATATTGGGCAAGTGAGTAGTGTGAGACTTGGGTATTACACGAAATATCATTTTTCCCAAATTACATGGAGAATATTTAAATTTTAGATTCTGCTGTTAGAGCTAGACTAGACAATTTCAATATTTATTATTTTGACTCAATTTTAAAGTAGGCCAATCATATGATATTTGATGTATATCATAATCATAATACTCACCAAGAATTCAGAAATCCCATGATCAGTTCCTTGATCAACATCTAACAATTCCCTACAAACACATGGGTTGGAGGTGTTGAGGTTTGCCTAGATGCTGAAGCTAGCAAGGTACTTTGAAGATTAAATATAATTGATAGAATGATGTAGAAGACTGGAAAATCATCAAAGAAAAAACCCATCTTACCTTTTAATTGGATAAATATATATATAGATAGATGTGAGGTGATTGAATATTTTCAGAATTTGGTTTTCTTACAGATAGATATCAATTTAGCATAATAACTTTTAGATAAGCATCAATTAAGGGTTATGCAATTAGAATTCGAGATCATTAAGGTAAGATTCTCTTTCCATATTAGGTCTTCAAAAATATCTAGGGTTTCCTCTTGATGCACATTAGACAGAGGTGCATTCAGGCAAGACAAACTTCTCCAGGTTAGCTCTATTCTACATACCTACCCATATGTAGTTCAAACGAGCCTAATTAAGGTAGTCTCATTTTCATAACAAGTATCTCAACCTAAATATTATCTAGTTAGCTCAAATGGCTCAGGCCAGCCTAAATATTAGGTCTTTTTCTAAAGCGCCTCTTCAATGTATCAAATAGCTCAGCCCAAATATCTTGGCCCAAATACTAGGTTTAGTTTATGCCACATCATCTAGTCCCTCATACTCTAACTGAACTAAAGTAATTAGGTCAGATAGAGTAAGAATACAATTCAACCAAGCTTATTCAAACATATCTAAATCCCTTCCTCAACTCTCAAAAGTGATTAGGGTTTCTCAAAACCCATACCCTCAATCTAATTGAAAAGGCACATCTCATCACTTCAAATAAATGACGGCACCTTCTTGAATTCTGAACTTATCATGATCGCTATTTAATTACTCTCATGCCAACTGTCACGAAAGATCTATCCGCCCACATGTCCATTGATTTGATCTGACCAACAAACCTCTTTTCTCCTTCAAGCAGCAGTTTTAAAATAGCTCCATCGTCTGCCCCTTTGTTTGTATAAAAAGGGTCAATTGCTTTCATTAATCCATTTTGCTCTTTTTTACTACCAGAATCTATAACATTTCCTATCCGACTATCTTATGTGAAGCTCTGACATATTTTTTGGCAACACTCAAAGCTGTTTAAACCCTTTCTTCCTCTTACTAGGTACTCATCATACCTCTCTTACCTTACTTCCTTGAGAGCGAGTGAAGCTTTTCTAAAGTTCCTACTAGTTTTCTAGTTATTCACCATGTTTGTTTCAACTGAGACTAGTTATTCCCTTAGTACCCATAGCTCTTCTAAAGAGCCTATGCCTTTAGTCCCTTAACATGTAAGAGGTTGCTCTTCATTCTCAAAGCGAGAGACCTAGATAACATTCCATTTAGTATAGATAAGCTCTATGAGAATATGGGTATTTCCTGATGAATACCATATTATAATCCCTTCAAACACAGATAGACCTTATTTTTTTATCCTACCAAATTAGAGTGAGGTCTACATTTTCCAATACTTGAGCTTTATTTCGATATAGCTCTGATATTTGGAATTCCTCTAAACCAGCTTGCCCTCAATTCAATTCATCTGATGGTAGGGTGCTCTCGCTTTTCACCATATAAGATAAGAGCCTATCTTTTCATATTGTTTTCTCTTACTTCCATCCCAAGACCTTTTCGTATTTATTTTATTTTACATTGAGAAGAGATGCTCATTTCCTTGCTAAGTATCCTAAAAAAATTTATTTTATTTTATTTCTTCACCAATCTCATGGGTGTTTTTTTATCCTAGAGGCCAGACCTACCTCAATACGAAAAATACCCTCTAAGTCGTCGACCTGCACCTCATAATTACCTTTTAGTTCGCCTTAACCAAAATGAATATAATGTAAGTCCGCTAGCTGTAGACTCTGCCCTTTTGTAAAATTTCAAATTAATATTTAAGAAACAAACTTCCCTAGGCCTTTGTGATTTTTATTATTTATATTAAATTCCTAACATGATATCTTTCTTTGTTTCAGATGATATGTTCAAAAAATATCTCTTGGATCTTAACAACAAGGCCCTAGTAGACAATCCTAGCTCTTTGTGCGGAGTTGCTAACCCTTATAGGCCTCAAGCTTCCATGGAGCGCCCCTAACTAACAAGCGTCCTGCTCTGGTTAGATTTTTCCCTAACCCAGCATAGAACACTACCAGAGGACCAACTCTTCTTCCTTCTACAAATTGATCTAAAGCTACGATTCTGCAGCCGTGCTCCTAACAACTCCTATCTGTCAGATGACGATAACTTTTTTTTAGACTAGCTGCTTAGCTAAGAATCTGATGCAGACTTCCAAAAAGTAGTCTACATGAGTGGCGATCGTGCCTTTTCTCTCATCATCACCTACCAGACTAAGGTATATCATTTTTGACAACTCTGTTTATTCCCCATAAGCTCATCATTGACATAGATTTCTCAAACCAGGCTAATATCTAGCTAGAGGAGATACTGTCCTATTGGAGGGCTATCCCCCTCTAGAGAGCTCCAATGCCAATTGACAAGTAAGTAGAATAAGATTTCTCTTATCCTCTCTAAAAAAGGAGGCAACCCAGAAGAATGCCAAAGTCAAGGTTGGGGCTCAAGATCTGAGCCAATGATTTGCCTCCCTAGAAGATCAAAACAAATATTCAGAACAAATAATTGATGGGTCACCTAATTCTATTAGGTTAATTAATTAACTCAATTAATTAATTTAATTAATTCAATACTTAAATTAATTAAAACCTATTTAATTAATCATATTAAGTAAATATAATCCAACTCTTGGATTAATTATTTAGGAAAGAAATGAGCTTCTCTGAGTTAGTGTGTGACTTCTTAGGTTTACCTATATGTTGGTAATGGACTCACAACTCTTGTGGCTTAGTTGAATAATTAATATTTTAATTATTCTTAATTAATTAATCAAGTTAATTAATCATCTTGGAATTAACTCATTAATTCCAAGAAGCTCATCAATCATGGTTATCACCTAGTAACATGCCATTAAGACCTAGACATAAGAGAAAGCGGTGAATCCTTCCAATTATGACTATAGTGCAAGTTCGGTCCTACCATTAACCAATCTTTCAATTAAGCTTAGAGCACGGATTATTAGTCAAAACCCTAATAGCTTAATTTTATGAAACCAATCCTAGTATCTTGATTCGTCCCATTTCTTACTTACTAATCCGAACCATGGCCATGGATCTCAGAATCAAGCATAGTAGAATTCATAGGAGATTCACCTATTCTACTATTTGTTGGCCACTCATTAATCTCCATATATAAGGATGATGCGCCAAAAAATCCTTTTTTGTTATCTACAATCAGAGGATAGATCAAAGTACACCATATCATATATGAGGTTATAATGATATCTTAAGTCGAAGGACTAACTCATGCACTATCATAAGTATTAGAAACTTTCCATTCGACAATTAACATTTCTTGGGAATTTTTAGTGGAATTGTTTACTATACTTATTTTCCAACATATACCCGCATACATACACTAGTGTCACTAAACTATTGTCTAAGGAATAAGACACCCTCCTTATGAGAATATATTGCATGCACAAGTCTTGATGGGCTAGTCGATATCCCTTATCAAAAAACCCTCAACTCAGAATGGTTTTAAGATCACGATCATGAAGGCATATTCTATGATCGTCATCCTATGCACAACTATGCCTCATAGTTATATGTAATCTAGGAACTTCATCTAATTCTATTAACACAAATTAGAGATGAAGATTTCCTTTTAATCAATCCTAATTGAATAAGAATGTAATTTACAAGAGTATAAAATGGTTACTAATTGGTTCTCCGAGCACCTCTAACATGCCGTTAAGCCAGAAGGGTTCGAGGGTATTGATGTTAAGTTCACAAAATTGTGAGAATTTATGCTGCCAAAATTTAAAATTTAAAAATAAACATGCATAGCTATTATACAATAAGTCACGAATTTAATGAGATTGATCGCTTACACCCAAATATTTTTATGTTAACTAAAAATAAAAGTAATGTCGCAAATATACCTTAGAATGAACTCTGGCTATTGAAGATGATTTGAATGATTCAAATCATTGCCTTTAGTCAGAAACTTAGTTCGTCATAGGAATCTAAGTGTCTTCTCTTTGATGGTATCCACACGATGAGTAGGATTATAGTTTTGATGCTTCTGCTAGCAAATATCAAAATCCTTGTTAATTAAAATTTTGGGAGTGCAGGTTATTCCAATAGTAACTTGTGATTGAAGAATTAATCAGTTTATTAATGGTCTAGAACCAAGTGATAGAAACTAAAGAAGCCTAGAAAAATAAGAAAGAAGGTGAGAATAGTTTTATGCACTTATAGAAGAGGGGGGTGGATTTTTGTAGCTTCAAAAGCTCTTGTTGTTTGCCCCTTTGATGGTGTATTTATATACCATTGAGTCCTTGACCTAATCCTATTAGGTCTCTAACCCCTTTCCATATTTATCTCTTTCTTATTTCTATCCAAGACATGTCTTGGATTAGTTTTCTATTACAACTCAAAGTCTTAATTGATTCTTATCCAAAACATAGAGTATTTAATTCATAATTAAAGATCACCAATAGTCTCCTACGAGCCCATTAATGATTGAGCTCTCTAATTAATTAATCTTTATTGATTAATTAAATCCGATCAAATTGATTCTAATAGACTACCTAATTAAATAGGCTCAATATAAACAATCAAATATTTATATTAGTTAAAATAATTTAACTCTTAAATTAATTTAAAGTCCATCAATTATTTGATCTAATTAATTAATTAATTACTCCCAAAAGAGCTCCTAATCTTAATTAGGTCTAATTAAATAATTATATTATAATTAGATAAATTAATTTAACTATTAAATTAATTATAGCTCTAAGTTAATCAATATTTATTATTTAACTTGATCCAACACCTTGGATTTTATTTTAGATACTCATCTCGTTTTGTATGTGACTCATTAGGTTTATAATTAAGCTAATAGTGGGCTTGTAATTTACACAATTAGTGAACAAATAAAATATATTATGATTAATTAATATAGTTAAGTAATCCAACTTGAAATTAACACTTTAGTTCTAAGAACCTCATAAGTCAATGAAAGTACCTAACAGTGTATCTTGACTACCTAGTTTTAGGTGAAAGAACAAGCAAACCTATTTCCGTTATGAATACCATGCAATTTCGATCATTCCATCAACTAAGTTTAGGGCATGAATTATTAATTGAAACCCTATTTGCCTTAATAACAATGATTTCATTTCTTGTTATATTGACTCTTGATGCATCATTAGAAAACTTCTTTTAATATTCATCTTACTTTGGCCAGAGTCTTTTCAAATCAAGGACCATGAAATGCATATGAGGTTCACCTACTCTACCAGATAGATAATAAATCCTTTGTTGGTCACTTATTAACCTCTATACACAAAGACTATATACCCAACATAAACCTTCTTGTAATTGTCATGCAATAAAAAAAATACATCAAAGCATATGTGCACAAGGCTATCATGATGCCTCAAGTCAAAGGATTAAGTCATGCACTATCATAATTGGAAAATTCTCATTCGACAAATAATGTTTCTAGGGAGATTTTTTTCCACGAGCCAAGCACTACCCCAAAAATCTCTCATTTGCCTTGGAGACAATTGCCCATGTACCTAAGGCCATTTTCTCAAGATGTCCTTCAAATACTTTCTACTCTAAGAGCTTATTTAATTGGTCTGATATGTTTTCTGTCAATGCAACTCTCTCCACTTTGATGTCGCCTCTACCAATTTTCTCTTTGATCAGATGGTATAGCCTCATGATGTGCTTGAATCTTTGATAAGATCTTGTCTTATTTGTTTGCATAATTAGACACTTGTTATTGCAGTACAGAGGTATTAGATCAATAATGGATGGAACTATCGCCCAATGCTTTGACGAAGTTTTATCTAGACACATTCTTTTGATGTATCACATGCAATGTTGTATTCAACCTTAGTGGCAGAATCTGTAGTCATCTCCTACTTGGAACTCTTACAGCTAACTGCTCCACCATTTATGGTGACGAATCCAGATATGAACTTCAAATTGTCTAATTATAAAGCTTTCTAGTTTCAGCTCTCCATTACTGTAAACAAAAAACATATCCTTAGTCCTTCGTAACTGTACTTGAGGATCATCTTTATGACTTTCTTGTGTAGTTCATCGAGATTGGACTAATATCTACTTGTGAGACTCAAAGTATATGCAACATTAAGCCTAGTACATAAATAAATCTCTGAAACTTGTAAACTTTTTGCTCATTTTCTTTGGATATGAAGCCCCATGGTTGGCGTATATAGATCTCTTCCTCAATATTTCCACTAAGAAAAACAGTGTTCATATTCATTTGTTATATCTCTTAGTCAAAATATATTGATATAACCAACAAGATCCAAATAGATTTAAGCATCACCACTAGTAAGAAGGTTTCCTCATAGCCAATTCCTCATACTTGAATATAACCCTTCACAACCAATCGTATCTTATAGGTCATATCTCTTTATCTATTCCAAACTTCCACTTGTAGACTAATTTGCAACCTATGGGTACAATACCCTATAGTAGGTCCACCAAGATCCATACCTTGTTGGAGTACATAGAGTCAATTTCAGATTTCATAGCATCCTGCTATTTCCCTAAATCAATATCAGACATCACTTCTCCATAATTCATTGGATTAGTATCCAAGGGCTGCCATCCTAGTTTTCTCTAACAAAAGATCATACCTTTCAGGAGGCCTTGAGATTTTTTCAAATCTCCTAGTAGGATGTATGATAGAAGTGTTAGTTTGTTGAGGTTGTGGCACTACTACCTTTTATGGGACTGGTTGTGGCTCTTAAATTTCTTCAAGTTCTACAACCTCACTATGTCTATTCAATAGAATTACCTACTCTAGGAAGGTGGCATTTCTCGAAATAAATATATTTTGTTCTGTCTAATGGATTCCTTTAGATATTCCATAAACTTACATAAGATGGATCTACTATCCAACTTATCTCCCGCTTGCTACTTCACATAAGTAGATCACCCCCATACCTTAACGTCTTTGTAAGAGGGGGTCTTGTCATACCATATCTCATATAACTTTTTAGGCATTGACTTTGATGACACTTTATTCAATAGATATGCCGTCATTTTTAGAGCATAGCCCCATAATGAAAGATAAAGTCCAGTAAAACTCATCTAGATCGAACCATGTCCAATAGTGTTTGATTCATTCGCTCAACTACCCCATTCAGTTGTGGAGTTGCAGGCGGAGTCCACTGTGAGAGAATCCTATTGTCTTTTAGATAATTAAGAAACCACAAACTTAAGTATTCACCTTCTCGATTAGATCAAAGAGTTTTATTTATTCGTTCGTTTATTTCTCTACTTCATCCATAAAGTCTTTGAACTTTTCAAAAGTTTCAGACTTGTACTTTAAAAGGTACACATACCCAAATCTAGAGTAATCGTCGGTAAAGATAATGAAATATTGGTAGTTCCCTTGAGGATTAACACTTAGTGGCCCACATATATCCGCATAGATCAAATTTAAGGGATCTATAGCATGCTCCACTTGTCCAACAAGTGGTAACTTGGTCATTTTTCCCTTTAGGCAAGACTCACACGTTGGCATTTTTTGCTCATCCTCAAGGCTAAACAATTGTGCTTATATGTGAATACCTTTCTTAGAGATATGACTTAGTCTAGTATGCCATAAGTATGTGGAACAAATAATTATCTAATTTTCTTTTTTTTTTTTTGAACATGAAAGATGGAGTTTTGGGGTGTGATAGAACGTAAATCAATTATTAATACTCTAGTATGAATAAATAAAGAGCCATAAAAAATGAAACAACTTCCATTAGAAATAGTAAACTAAATCCTTGTCTATCCAAAATTGAAATATAGATAATGTTCTAAATTAATTAGGAATGTAAAGATAATTATTTAAATATATCCTAACTCCACCATCTAAAGCTAAATGGATTGTCCGTATGGCTAATGCAACAACTCTTGCTCCATTCCTCAGCCGCAGAGTAGTCTCTCTTCTACTTAGCTTTCTGCTTCTTGTCAAAGCCTACAAGTTATTACAAAGGTGAGAACTACATCCAAAATCTAAAACCTAAAAAGTACATAGGCTTATTCCTTATTTGACAAGCATCTCAGATATGGTGCTATGGAGGACCTCTCATACTACAATCCCTCTATGATGTAAAACCTGGCAGCTCAGGTGTGCAACCGAGTTGTCTCATTCATATCATATGGAAGTGTACCTTCTTGTAAATAAGCCATGACTTCTGATGATAGTGCTTTTCCCAAGCCATTGAGATCCCCTTGCAACACTGATGCCACAGTGGCCATCTTTTCTGTGCTGCTTTGATGAGTTCTTAGCAAGATAATCTTCCTTGTCTTACAACCCACCATGGAACTAGCTAATTTTAAGAGATATTAAACTTAACATTTTCAGAATAGGGAATTTGATGGACCTAAAAAGTTTCAAATTATTTGCATAGGGTGATTATCTACTCCATATATTTCCCCATCATTTGACCTTAAATTGTCCCTCTGTCCGTCCCTCCACATACTAGGGCTACAAGTTGAGAATTTAGATATACTACAATATGCCTGGCTCCGATCTCTAAATCTATTTTCAACTATCTAATTAGTGCTTCATACTTTGCCTCATTATTTGAAGTCTTGAAATCATATTTGACTACGAATCCCAACCCATCTCCTTTTGGGATAGTAAGGATAATTCCTTCTCCACAACCCATCATTGACGCTGAGCCATCAACATATAACCACCACTTCTTCTGGTCATCCTGACCCTTGGTTAGTTCATGAATAAAATTTGTGAGAGCTTGAGCTTTGATCGCATCTTAAGGTTGATAGTTTACATCATACTTCCCTATCTCAATTACCCATTTGATCATTCTACTCGATGCCTTAGGTTAACCCAATATCTATTTTAATGGCAATTTTGTGCGAGTGACCACCTTATGAGAGAAAAAATAAGGTGATCATATAACCGAGTAATTTTCTTGATTTTATTCCAAATACATATTTAGCTGGTTTTAGCTTTATGCAGTTACACCTTAAAAGTTTAAGTCAGATCAGCTATATGAGATTCAACCTTATTACTTTTGCCCGACTTATCTTCCACATACACCTCCATGTTTCGCCCAAGTTGGATTTGAACATGTGGTCTACCAATCGCTAATAGGTGGCACTTGAGTTGTTGAGCCCAAAGAGTATAATGATATAACAATATCCAACGAGGTTATAAAGCTGACTTTTTTTTATCCTCAAGGTGAAGTAATATTTGGTGGTACCCATAAGAAACATCCATCATGCTAAGCAGCTCACAACCTAAAGTTAAATCTACTAATTAATCCATTCTCAGAAGAGGATAATAGTCCTTAGGGCATGCATTGTTCAATCACAAAAAGATCATTTCTTGCGGTTTTAAGTACAATAACTGCAATTGGATAACCATTTAAGGAATTGAATCTCCTTAACATGGCTAGCCTCCAACAACTTCTGTATCTCTGCTTGTATAATCTTACCATTCTCTGACTTAAAATGTCGCTTTTGTAAGTTGGGTCCACATTTAGGTAATGCATGGCCACTTCTAGACTTATTCCTACAAAATCTTGTGCTGACTAGGAAACATATATGCATTTTGCCTCAAGAACTGGATCAACAGTTAACTAGTTTAGGCTCGAGATGTGATATAATCCTAGTAGTTTTTTTCCTTGCAGCCTACAACCAGCTCGATGATCATCAACTCTTCATTTGGATGGTTATGAGGTGAAGGCTCAATATCCATCCCCTTCTTCTTCTCTTTATCTTCTTTAAGATAGTCTATATCTGTATCCTCACCCTTGTCCCCTTTCCTAATATATTCAACACAACACTTCCATGCTATATATTGGGGTTAAGTTGGTTTTATTTCAATAATTCGTATGCTTTTTTATTAACATTTGGTTTATTTTCAAGTATTATGTTACTTTTTATGTATTTAATTTGAAATCTTATAGGTAATGATAAAAGAAGAAGAAAATGGAAAGAAATATAAAACTTGGTTAAAATTTAGAAGAATTCACTTTATGGTACTATTAAGGGTAGTGTTCGTATTTAAATCATAACTCTTTACTCTAATATTATTTTGACTTAATTCTTGAACCATTGGAAATTCAAGAGAGAGATCTATAACTTCTATGTTTACCATAAAATCTAGTTCTTTCGATTTCAATAAGAAAAATCATGTTAAAAAGTCTATACTTGATTGAATTTTTTTGGTATGACACATCTTGATATTTTAGGCATAACTCTTTTCATAGATTTCATATCGAGTTGATTCAAGTGTCTGTGGAAAGCCAAAACATAGAAATACAATTATTAGAAAATACCAAAAGATAATTCATCCTAGAAAGATGTTAAAAACTAGTTGAAAGAGGCTGAACACTGTCAATGTACTGAAGTAAAGGAGAAAATCTACAACAATGGCGCCTATGTGCCAAAGAAAACTGAGGGCATAGCATCTAGGCACCAAAACAAAGCACTTAGGTGCTGAAAATAGAGCAAAATGGGAAAAATGGGCATTTTACCCTCTTTAAGGCATCTCCCATCCAATTTTAAGTATCCCAAGAGCCTCCAAGTCAGTTGGAAGAGGGAAGAGAAGAGACAAGAAGAGGGCAAGCAGAAGGAATTTTAGGGAGGAAGAACGAAAAGAAGACAAGAAGAAGATAAGAGAATTTTTCTAAGATTGAAGAAGACATCTACAAGGGAAGAAACTCATCATCTTTCAAGTTTTATTTTTATTTTCCTCTTTCTCTCTTTGATTATGTTCATGAATATTGTTAAGTTGTATTTTATTTTCATCATGAACTAATTATTTTTTCTAAGGTTGTGATGTAATCTAATTAAGATATTTTTAATATTTTTATTAATTCAATTCTTGATTTATTTTTCAAGTTGAGTCTTCCATATTGTTCTTAATGCTTTCAATTACTTGGCTACTAATTGAATGATTTGCTAATCATATTGACCCGAGATGTGATATATATGTCTAGATTTATATGTAAAAAATCATAAATTACATATGAGATAAAAATATATTTGTATGGTCTGTGTAGTCTTATTTGAGATCTATAAAATCTAATGAATTGTTGATTGTTGTAATTCACATAGAAATATAGTGGGTTAGCAATTGATAATATTTTGGTTAGACCTCAGGAGAGGCTAGTGGATAATTTAGGGATTTTCGACCATCACTTGAGAAATAAATTGAGATTGATCAGATAAATTATTTAATTCGAACTAATTATGGTGAAGTTATAACTCTAGACTTTTAAGTTATTGAATTTCATCTTTAATTGCTTTTTATTATTAGTTTAGTTTAGTTCGATTTAGTGTGTAATCATAAATATATTCTTGCGATTATTCAAATAAAATTAGAGTTAACATAATTTTGGTACTTAATAATTCAACAGTCCTCATGGGAACGACACTCACTCATCACTTTATTACTTGTTAATAATAACGTGTCTTGCTTTCACAAAATTCACAACAATTGGTCTCTCTCAACCTCACCTACTCCATCTCCTATTGGGAATTCTATTTTCATATGGAGAGTAAAGATCACCACTTAAAACATATTGAGCATAGATCTGCCTAAATAATATTATATGCCAATGGGGCTCCATAATTAGGAACCTCACCATCCGGGTCTTTCTCAATGCTCTGTCCCCAAAGATAGGGGCAGAATCACCTACCCTACGAATCGTACTGCTCCGCTAGCAAACCCAAAAAGTAAATGTCTACTGGTTGCAGCTTAGCTCCTCCCAGATCCATCAACTAGAACCCTTAATAGAAAATAATGTCAACCAAACTTTGAGAATTAACAAACACCCTAGTCACATCATAGTTTGTAATAGTGGCTATGATGACCAATGTATCATTATAAAGGATGTTAAGCCCTTCGTATCCTGAGGTTCGAATTGAATAATAAAGCTCCAAACCTAGTTGATCTCTTGGTGGCGTGCCTGTTTTGCCAGTGATGAGTTGATCTGGCATGCTTTTTCCAAGCTCTATGAAAGTCCCCATCAGTAAATCTTCCTGACATACACTTTTTGATATCTTTCATTTTCTTGTAGATCCTTCCAAATAGGTTTGGTTGGGACTTCCATGCTCGCTCTTGATGCACTAATGTTTAGCTCTCATCTCTTTGTACCTTATCCACCTGATTGGGCTTCTTCACCCTCTCAGCCACATTATTTTCTTCGATCTACACTAGAGGGGAAGAGGGTCCTCTCCCTCTATTGCTAGTATCCACCATAGCAGTTATCAAATCTATCAACTGCTTGAAGGCTAGTTGTCCCAACCCATTAGGGTCAAGTTCCTTTTGGGGTTCACATTGGGAACCACTATAGCCCTACGAGGCAGAATGGCTGGAGTTACAAGTGTTGAGCTATTCTTCTCACTGTGGACTTGCTTAACATGATTTTATTGCACTTTCTTGTCAGGCATAATCTTATGCCTCAACTCAATGTTGCCCACAGATGGAGCCACATGATATATATCAAAATAATACGTACCAAGAATCCACAAATCCTACTATCAATTCCCTCAATCAACCTCTAACAAATAAACACATGAGCTATAGGTGCTAGGGCTTGCCCAACAAAAAGCCTCCAATGTTTAAGTTAGAAAGGTGCTTTGAAGACAAGATATAATATAATTGATAGAATGTTGTAGAGTGCTGAAAAATCTTCAAAAAAAAAGTACCTTCATTTTTAATCGCATATATATAGATAGTGATTAATCTTTTCAAGATTTGATTTCCTTACAACTAGATATCAATTTAGGATAATACCTTTTAGATAAGCATCAATTAAGATTATGCAATCAGAATTTGAGATTTAGTTAAGGTAGGATTCTCTTTCCTTATTAAGTTTTCGAAAATATCTAGGGTCTTCTATTGATGCATATTAGGCAAAGGTATATTCAAACAAGACAAACTTGTCTAAGTCATCTCTATTTAGGCGGACCTACCCACATGTAGCTCAAACAAGCCCAATTAAGGTAGTCTTATTTTCATAACAAGTATCTCAACCTATATATCCAGTCAACATAGCCTAAATATTAGGTCTTCTTCTAAAGCCTTAGGCCTATTCAATATATAAAATAGCTTGGCCCAAGTACTAGATCTACTTTATGCCACATCAATATCCTTAATAGATAATTTTCTTACTGCCCCCTCCCCATCAATTATCCCTTTCTCTCTATCTATCTCTCCCTCTCTTTCACCTTACATTCATCCCTCTCTCACTTTCTCTCCCTCACCACCATTACCATCTATTTCTTCTCTTTTTATTCCCAATGCTTCCTATTCTCTCTTCTCTTTCTTTTCTTTTCTCGCTATATCAGTCTCTCATCCACCCACCCTTCTTCACCCACCTAGAATAAGTTACATTTAATTATAAATTTTTTCTCCGTTCCTAAAAATAAAAATAAAAATTATATATTTTTTAGTTTTCTTGTATCATTTATCTTTTTCCCTTTTTTTATCTTTCTTCTTCTTCATTTCCCAACCACCATCACCCACCCAACCAACCGGCGGCCAATAACATGCCACGCCATCCAATAGTGGCCAACAACATCACCCATCCTTCTCTTCCTTCTTCTTCTTTTTTCTTCTTCTTTTTCTCCCTCTCTTCCTGTTTTTTTTTTCTTCTTCTTAATACTAAACTTTATTCTCATTAATTGAAAATTTTGAAAACACATTAACACACCAAATTCTAAGAAAAATCAAAAATAAAATCAAGAAATTAATGGTACTTGATACACCAAATCCAGAGAAAAACTAAATAAAATCAAGAAATTAATGACATGCGCACTTTAAAAAACTTTTCAAACATCCTTTTTATCTTCCTCCTACTGTAACCCTAACCCATATGACCTGCCCCCACCTACCCTAGTCTCAAATTTCATAACTATTGCGCCACACACTACCCCCGCCACCCTATCCCCAAACCTCCACCACCACCTCAAATCTGTGTTTTGTGTGTGTGCTTGTGCACCGAGAGAGAAAGATGATGGCAACAGTTTGAAAGTAGTGGTGGCTATGATGTGGATATATATTGTTCATGGTCTTCCTACTACAAGTGCATAACGTTAAACTTTAGTAAAAAGTAGTGAGTAGAGTTGTCGTATCCACAAAGATTGAATTCAAATTAACACTAAATACTGTAATTGAAAAAATAATTTTATTTAGAAAATTAAAGTAAAGAATTTTGCTAATTAATAAACTGAAAATCCTAAAATTGTAATGTAAATTTTCACCTTAGCAATTTATCAAATGCTTGATATGGACTAAACTTTAGAGGTATGATTTCACATAATTATCCACTATGTTTCCTCAATTCTAGTCCCCAATTTAGAGTTATCAATTTATAAGTCAAGAATCCTGAATTAATCAACTCCCACTCTCGAGAGGTAAGTGATCTTGATCCCAAATTTAGATATCGGTATTTTTATAAAAATCTATAATTCAAATTCTTATTAAGCACCATGATTCTTGTTAATGACTTCAAAGGATTCATGTGCCTTCCAAACTATATGAATTCCTAGGTTATGTTATTCCTAAGTCACATATAAAATTCTTTCTCCCTAGTGTTGTATTTCATATACCAAATATTCAAGATTACTGACCAATTAATCAAGAAAATAATTAAATCAAGTTAACACAAACAAATTGAAATAACTCGAATATCATAAATCAAATATTAAAATATAAATTCAAACATTGATTATATCATCCCCTAGAAAACAAAACTAGCTCATTACTATAGCTGAAAAACTTATAGACAAGTTTTTGTTCATGGTTAAATAAATACAAGAAAATAAAGAAACTAAATCTATTATAAAAAATGAAAAATCTTCTCTTTATCTAGATGTATATGCCTGCAATTGATGTATTAGAGTCTTCTTCTTATTCTCCATTCTTCTTCTTTTATTGTCGGAGTACCAAAAATCCCCCAATTGTATTTTAGGTTTTTCTTATATAATTCCTTTCCAAAAGACCTAGTCCACATATATCTCTCGTCCAGCGGAGCTATGGCACCACAACTTTAGAAAATTTTGACAATGTTTCTTCAATTGGAGCTGTGGCACGATAGTCTGGCACCATGACACCAAAACTTCAATCTGAATACTTCTCAAGTGCCCCTGCTGCCCTAGAATTGGGCGTTGTTGCACCAAACTATCGAATTTTGCCCTTTTCTTCATGTGGCGCAACGACCTAGGATTCTAGCGCCATGACACTAAACCTTTAGATTTTACACATTTTTTTTCATTTTTCTTTGCATCTTTGGACTTTCAACATTTGCCTCATTCTTCAATTCTCTACAAAATATAAACAAAATACATAAAAAGCAATAGAAAACGCTTGAAGATAAATAAATTATTATGTTAAAGATATTCGAAATGTTGGTATAAAGCTAACTCAACACACACACACACACACACACACACACATATATATATATATATATATACAATTAAATACACTATAAGAATATAATACTTGAAAAGGAAAAAAAAGATATAGAAGAATAAAATAAGGGCCATTGATTTTAATTTCAAATATGATCTATTGGTAGATAGAATTTAGACAAAATCTATGGTTATTATATTATTATGTTATATCCAACTATTGAGATTTTCAAGAATATAATAAGCAGTTCAATAAAAAAACAACGTTGTTACTTCTAGACGACGCTAGGGGCGAGTGTGCAAACTTTTTAATTACATATGGGTTCTAGGCATATTTTTAACATAGGGAGTTTTTAGCATTTTCACTAAAAAACATGGCGATTTTATATAATAATCTCCTTCAAAATCACATGTGTTGCCCACGTGAGGAAATATCAATGGAATATTCCGTCCGAATTGGGTCATATATGACAACATGTAAAAATCATGTAGTGTGGATGATAAAGAGTTACTAAAAATTTAGGTGATAAAGTGTAAAAATGCATATAGTTTAGATGACAATTTTTTTTCCCATTTCTAAATTTTGGCCAAAATTTTAAATCATCATATCTCACTATTTTTAATTTTGTTTTTGCTGAATTATATATCATTTTGAATGTTTTTTCATACTTTACAATATGCATAAAAATCATGCAACAAAAATAGTAAAATCAGGTTTTATTTTGTGCCATAAGAAAATAGATCTCAAACTAAAATTTGATATTTTTCCCAAACTACTCATCCATTTTTTACTTACATTTTAACCGTGTGATCTACATATCAACATCTACATTGAAAAATTCATGCACAATTTTTATGCTTAAATTATTTTACTAAGCATAAAATATGTTTATGCAATTTGATCAATTAAATATTTATAAACGAGTCATATTGCTTCCCACACCACTATTGAAAATCAATATCACACAATAAATAAGCACATAATAAGTAGGAGTGGATCAGTATGCCTGTTTACAACAAAAATTGTTATCAACGTATTACAAATTAAACTTACCTATAAGTTTTGTTTTGATCAAATTACGAACACGTTCACAATCTATATTTTTAAATTAATCATTAATATGAATTACTCGCGGTGGATAACTACCAGAGCTACATACTTATTTACATAATTCAAATTTATAGAGAAAAAAAATAAGAGAGTATTCATTTGGCGAATAGGCACTTAGAATAGAAGTTTGATATATATAGTCACATATTTCTTCCTACATAAGAAAAAAGCCCAAATGAACTAAGAATTTAATTCCAACCAAATTGCAGAATTAAAATTCAATTGAAATAACATAAATGTAGGCACAGATTAATATTTTGAAATGTGGCAAGTGTAGTGTTGGTAATAAACTATCTAAATATATGGGAAAATATTGGCATGGCCTTTTATTACGTGGTAAAATTTTATTGAACTATAACTAAGTTCAAATTAAACAATTTAGGATCTCAAATTAAATAATTTTGTTAAGAGAGATATTATTATCTTCCAATAGATTGAGGGCGCGATAGCAATATTTTTCTTAAAACTATACAGACCAAAAAAACCAAATTAAAAATTACTGCCGGTTAATATATATAGAAAACAAGAAAAAGGAAAATTAGCTCACTAAGTAGGCTGTATGCAACTTGACCTTTCTCCGATAGTACCGATGCATCATTGAATTATTACCATCCCATCACCCCCCAACTAACAGGAAATATATATATATATATATATATATATGTATGTATGATTAAGTTAAAACTCATGTGGGGCTTACTTACATATTTACTCATATATTTCTTCTAGTTGGGGAGATTGAATTTAGAGAATAAAAAAGAAAATAAAAGATCACTATTGTTTATATTGTATATTTCAATAAAAAGGTCCAAAGACCAAACGGCACAAATCCTTACGCGTCACGCCACTCTAAAAAGCAAAATACCACCCCTACTCCGCCGCCGCACCAGCAACAGGTAAATCATTTTCCAATAATACTTTATAAAATTCTATCCTATATTTCTTCATAATTAAAATGTGAAAAATAAAGTGTTATTACATTAGCTTTCTTTTAGATGATAGAGAGTTGGTCACTATCTTTTAAAAACATATTAAAAAACGTAGAATAGCCCTAAAAACCGTACAACTTTAAATATATATTTTTTAGATTAAACTTGTATACTAACATACCATATTCTTCTTGGTCTTAATAAATGCTACAAAAATAGATTTAAATAAGAATTGGTCATGGGCACATGGTTTCATAACAAAGCGAGTCTGGTACAATGCTACTCTTTGTATTTGCATTCATTTTTTTCTACAGACCCAACTTAAAAAAACAAAGGAAATATTGAAATGGGTGCCCATGGTTTATAAAATTTCCTTGTTTTCTCGAAATTAGATTTTTTTTTTTTGTTTTAAATGTTTTGTTATACTAATGAATAAATATTCTTTTTTCAAGATATTGGAACTTTCTTCTTTCCATATTTCCAAAATAGCAATTGCTATGGTTTGTACCCTTATCCACACTTTATTTGATTCCAACAAGGCCCAGCCAGATTAAATCTGGATACAATTATAGTAATAGTAATAATTGTTATTAAGGTTTATCTCAATTGGGATTAGTGTTTAAATTAAAGAATTTGAGGTATCCAATTTTTATGTGGGTTTAATCTTTAAATTGGTTGCTGTTTCTGTGACTAAAAAGTCAATTGATGGTTAAATTAGGGTTAGGGTTAGATCTGCTGAATCAGATTTTAATTGCCCCCTTTTTTCGACTGTTAGTGTTTTGCTTTTAAGGGTATGTTTGTGTTAATTTTGACATGATTATTGACGATTTATTTTTATTAAAGTTGTTGTTTCTGAATCGCCTTTGTGTTTCTGGAAAACCTGGGTGTAGGGATTGGCAGTCTGAGCAGCTATAGATCAAAAGGGATTTATATCCTTTAGTCAGAATATGTAAGTCTTCTAATTTTCATTTTTAGATCTAAAGCGTCTGTTGTGATCTGTACTGTTTTTCCTTTGTCATCAGCGAATTTTGAGTGTGATATCAGAAGCTTTGGTGTCCTCACTCCCCCCCCTATTGGTAAGTAGTGGTTAATCTGATAATTTTTTCTGGATAATATAGCTATGGGATTCTTGCTACTGAAATATGAATAAATAAATAAATTTATATCTGCATAAATTTAAAGAAATTTATGAAATATAATTTACCTACCTATGGAAGTTTAGACTCAAGTTCTATTGTAAAAGCCTAATATCATATCTGGAGTTATGATTGTTTTCCTTTTGTGCTGTAATTGGAAAAAAATTAGAAAAGATGTGGGCTAATGGAATCAGAAAGCAACAGCAAGATATTTGACTCCAGCTGAAATAAATTCAATCTAATTGTAAACTGACAACTGGAGTTAAAGTGAAGACCAGATTAAATTCACTAAGAGAAAAAATGATGGGTTTGTCGACATTTTTACCCAGATATTGCTAAAATTATTTGTATTTTGACTTTCTGGGTTGATTTCTGCCTGGATGTTGGCTATGAGGTCCTTATTGCCTCTAGATCAGATTGGACTCATTGTGATAAAAACCTGTTGCATTTCATGTGATTAAAGGCTAAAAATAATTCAGATGACATACTTAATGGTTTGTTCATTGTGAAGTTCCTTTTTATTTTCTGTCTCCATTATAGATAGATCACTGGTGGGGTCTGGGGTGCAAGCAAGGGACAATGGTGGAAAATCGCTCCTTAAGAAATTGAAATTTATTTTAGTACGTAATGTTAATTAGGGAATGATCCTTTCTGTTCTTATGCAGAATCACTGACCAGGCGAATATGTGGAAGATGAGTGTGTGTGTGTGTGTTGGAGTAGGGGGTGGGGTTGGGTTAGTTGTGTTTTGTAGTTAAGGGGAAAAACTCGGGTTGAGTAATTTGAAGGATGTGGTCTTGGATTTGAGTATTTATGGGCATGGCAAATAATGTATCGTGATACCAACTGCTTTCATGTTTGTTGCTTGTCAAAGATGAAACGTCACTCTTATGCTGAATCTATATTTTTCATTTCATTTTACTTCTGCCTCTATCATTTTTCCCTTTTTTCTTATTAGTACAATGATCATATTCCTTTCAACCTTTCCTGGGTAATTTTGAATCATACAAAATGTTTTGGTGTTTAACTTTCTCGCTTTATGAAATTACATTTTCTGTCAAGATATTTAGTTCTGTATGTTTCTTTGTCATTGGTAAGTAAGCAGATGAACTTTTAAGCATTGATTGAAGAAGCACATGATGTGAATAAGTTTTCTGGAAAATTTTGTAGATATATCAACTCAGCTTTGGAGCTTTGGATCTTGGGCACACTTGATTTGTTATATTATAGGCTTCGGTCTTCTCCAGTAGATAATTTGCTTCTAGTAATTTTTTTCACTCCTTGTTTTTGGTGGCATAAACTTGTATGCTTTGCGAACAAAATATTTCTTTCATCTATTTATATGTCACTTTCTTGGTGTTTCTCAGTGGTAATGGGTATGGAACTTGTTGGACCTTGTGTCAAAGAAGATGGCATGGAAATTCCCTCAATTCCTCCTGGTTTTGAGTCACTTGTGCCTCCCTTCACTGTAAAAAGGGCAGAGGAGAACCAAGTTGTCAGTTACTCGAGCTCTGCTAGTGTTGTTGAAGCACGAACGGTCAAGTTGGAAACAGAGATTGACTGTAATGATGACTCAAAAACCATGAAGTCCCTTAGGCGTAGGCCCGGGATAAAGTATAACCAATTTGATAACAGTTCGGGTGATGAATACGAGTCTGAGCAGGTTGATCAAGTGTAGTTTAATGTTACGTGCATTTTGTTTTTTCCATGAATTTATAAAGGTCATTATTTCTTGTATTTTCTACATTTACAGCATATATTTTGGAGGCACCAACTCCCAAAAGGGGTTATTCGTGGGTGTGAAGCTTGTAGCAACTGCCAAAAGGCAAGTTCTTCAAACTAATCCGTCTCATTTTTCAAGTAGTACAAAAAAAAAAAAAAAAGCACTAGAGATGCATGTACATGCAACTGTGTGAACATACGGTCTAATGTATTCCTCCCATATCATCACAATATTACTAAGCTTTTATTTATCATCACTATATAGCTTAGGAATGTTATTTTGCAAACCAAGTTTTCAAACAGACAGCCATCCCAAGTTTTATCAGGTTGATCACTAGCTGGTGATTGTTCTAATTGTATAGTGACTAAACTAGTTGGCCGCTGAAACTTTTGTTAGTTCTACACCTGTAAACATGTTTATGTGAATTTTGGAACAGGTAACTGCAAAATGGCATCCAGAAGAAGCTCAAAGGCCTGATCTGGAGGAGGCTCCTGTGTTTTATCCTTCTGAAGAGGTCCTTAATTGTCCCCACATCTTCTCAACCCCAGTGATTGTAGCTAGACATTCTGTCTGTTAATCTGATATTTGCTTTGGAGCTCGGTTTGCTTTAAGTTTTTAAAATTATTGTATTAATGTTATTTCGTGAATATATCTTGATACTAGGAGTTTGAAGACACCTTAAAATACATTTCAAGTATACGCTCTAAAGCAGAAATATATGGGATTTGCCGCATAGTACCACCTCCTTCATGGAAACCTCCTTGTCCTTTAAAGGAGAAAAATATATGGGAGAGCTCAAAGTTCACCACTCGTATCCAGCGGATTGACAAACTTCAAAATCGGACTTCAATGAGAAAGATATTGCAAGTCAACCATAACAAGAAGAGAAAAAAGAGAAGATGCATTAAAAGCGGAGTTGATAATGAAAATAGTAATGAGGAAAGCAAAATTCCATTTGAAGTTGGACTGTATGAGGCTGAGAGGTTTGGCTTTGAACCTGGTCCAGAGTTTACTCTGGATGCATTTCAGAAGTATGCTGATGATTTCAAGGCCCAGTACTTCTGTAAAAATAATAATAGTTCAGACTCAGGAGGTAATAGCGCAATGCTTGAGGAGCAGTTGCAGCCTTCGGTAGAGAATATTGAGGGAGAATATTGGCGGATGGTGCAGAAACCAACAGAAGAAATTGAGGTAATTTGACAACATTCATCTCTTATCAATTTTATTTTTCTAAACTGGATATGCTATATGAGGCTTTTATCTTTGCTTTTAATTTTAATTGTGTGGCTTCCTTTTTAGGTGCTTTATGGGGCTGATCTGGAAACAGGAGTATTTGGGAGTGGCTTTCCTAAAAATGCTCAGCAAGTTCGTTCAGCTTCTGACATCAAGTATATTAACTCAGGATGGAACTTAAATAACTTCCCTAGGCTTCCTGGTTCTGTTCTGTCATTTGAAAGCAGTGATATATCTGGTGTTCTAGTTCCTTGGCTGTATATAGGAATGTGCTTTTCTTCGTTTTGTTGGGTAAGGATACATCCTCTTCATTAGCCTGGTATATGGTGCTAGATGGTTATATCTGTCATAGAATAGTACCAACATTGATGACACTTAAATATAAGATTCACTCAGATTATGCTTCTAAACTCTGGGTCTACTCCTACTTTATAGAAAAAATTAACTTTTTCCAAAAAGTTGTGTATCATAAAGCTCAACCAAAAGTTTTGGAGCATTTGTGGTATGTTAGTTTATCTTTTGGTGCTTAATCTATATATTTTTGGTTCTTTCTCCATGACAACACTCACATATGAATTTTTGCAAGTGAACTTATATATAACTTCAACATTATGAATTAATTATTTAAATTTCCTATGATAATCTAGCAGCATTAGAGTTCCAATTAAGAGCTAAAGCCTTTTCCACGGCTTGAAATTATATAGTAGAGAAGTTCTGCAAGGGGTTTAGGAAATGGAAGGCGTTTTGTCTCATCATCCATGTGGTTCTGGTGTCTTACTCTATGTGAATTGGAAGCTTGTCAGTATATGATCACGCAGGAAATTTTCACTGGGTTAGTCGAACAATAACTAGTTTTACTTCTAAATGTCTGTCTCTGTACTTGTAATTTTTTTTTTTCATTTCCTTACTGAAAAATTGATACGTGTGCTAGAATATGGTAAAATAAAGGGAACTTTGGGCGCAAACCTAAGGGAAAAATCTACATATGTTAGTTGATTTCTTTTGTATAAATGGATATGGTGTCACTACTCACTAATATAGCCATATCTTTGGTGCTGATAAAATAAGTTGCAGCGAATATCATGTACCTACTAAAAGAACATCTTGCCATAAAATCTAATGGAAGAGAACATATTACCTTTTTATACAAATGAAAGAAGAGTGTTTAAAATAAATGTTTCCTGGTTTCCCTGGTTATTCTTAGTGCAATTGTTGATGATTTTGATGATTACTGGTGTTTCTGATTTTCTCCATATTCTTTACTCATATATTGTTAATTGGTAACAGCATGTTGAGGATCATCACTTGTATTCGTTAAATTACATGCACTGGGGAGCTCCAAAAATGTGGTATGGTGTTCCTGGATCAGATGCCCTGAAACTGGAGGCAGCTATGAGGAAACATCTGCCTGACCTCTTTGAAGAGCAGCCAGACTTGCTTCATAAGCTGGTAAGCATTATTATTGCTTTATGAGATTCGGGTTGAGCGATAAAATATAATCTGACCCATCTTTTCCTGAATTTTAGTTTGCTTCAGTCAGATCTGTAAGTGTCGCATCTGTCGCATCCCCACATACAAAAGAACTGTTTACACAGTATATACCCCAGAACTTTCCTTGAGAAGCATTCCTTCGCTCTCTCTCTAACCATGGAAAATTTGCTTACTGGACAAAATATGAGCAATTGTGTTTTGAGGCTGGAAGTCATATATTACTATATCGTTTTATTAACTTAACACAGCAGTGATCAGGACTGACTTACTGTTTTACCTCCTTCCGTTCACTGCATTCACTACTTTCAGTGTTCATGCAAGAACATATGCAGGAAGGACTTCTCTCATTTTAATGAAAGCATGAGATGAACCTATACACAGCAAATAAATAAAGAAACAGCATGCAACTATCAATCGGTTTTAAACTCTTTCTTTTTGCATTTCTTGACGTTCGGTTATGATGGTAGAACCCTTGGAGTTGAAATTCCTTCTTTGGGAGAAAGGGAGAATATTAGAGATTTTAAGCCTTGATTTGATTGGTTTGATGCCGAAGTTTGAAGTTTCAACTCATATCTTAAATAATATGCAGGTCACTCAACTTTCCCCCTCAATCCTAAGATCTGAGGGGGTGTCTGTTTATCGGGGTGTTCAGAGTCCTGGAGAGTTTATTTTGACCTTCCCTCGAGCATATCATGCTGGATTCAACTGCGGTTTTAATTGTGCTGAGGCAGTTAATGTTGCTCCTGTTGACTGGTTGCCACACGGACAGAATGCTATTGAGCTCTACTGTGAGCAAGGCCGAAAAACTTCCATTTCACATGATAAACTGTTGCTTGGTGCGGCTAGAGAAGCTGTGAAAGCAAATTGGGAGTATAATTTACTGAGAAAGTCTACTTCAAATAATTTAAGATGGAAGGATGTTTGTGGAAAGGATGGGCTCTTATCAAAAGCACTCAAGGTATTTATGAACAGTTTGGTTATGTTTGGCTTTCATAAGCATGCTTGATGCGAAAATGTGGAGTTTTTTGTGGGCTGCACTTTTGAATATGGAAACATACCAAAGACTACAAAGAAACTTATATTTGTTCTGTTTATTCTTCAAATTGTTGTCATGCCTCTGTAATATTACCAGGCGTACATCAAATTTACTATAAAACATCCGTTCAATGCCATATATTAGTATATCATCAATATTGCATGTTTCGACTATTGAATAATTGAAAGAGTTTCGATATTATAATTTGGCTAGACTCGTGTTGACATGGAGCGGGCGCGGAGAGAATTCCTTTGCAAATCCTCACAGGCACTGAAGATGGAGAGCTCTTTCGATGCTAATAGTGAGAGGGAATGCAGCGTATGCCTATTTGATCTGCATCTATCTGCTGCAGGTTGCCACCACTGTTCACCAGATAAATATGCTTGCTTGAACCATGCAAAACAGTTATGTTCCTGTTCCTGGGGTGCTAAGTTTTTCCTATTTCGTTATGACATCAATGAATTAAACATTTTGGTTGAAGCTTTGGAGGGGAAACTAAGTGCAATATATCGATGGGCAAGGCTTGATCTCGGACTTGCTCTAAGTTCTTATGTTTCCAAAGACAATATGCAAATTCCTGGGCTCATAGGTAAATTATCTTATACCTCTCAAGGATTGGCTCCAAAAGAGATGAGTTCCCTTCCCACTGTCATTTCTTCAAAAGAGCAGAAAGGGCAAGCAGATGGAGATATTCTGAATTCTACAAAGTATATTGGCAGCCCAAACTCTTCTCAGAAGTTGAAGCCACCTGTGGTGGTATTGGCTCTTGAAAACATGAAGGCCTCATCAAACTTATCTTCGCAGAAAGTTGAGGCAGCAAAACATTGTTTGCCATGCAAAAAGGTGAACTCTTTACAGCCAGCTCCCAGATATAAAGCTTCATTGTGTCAGCTTTCTCAAGTCAATAGTCTCAAGCCACCCTCTACGGAAAATTTAGCTTTAGAGAAACCTGAAGGGAACCAATCATCATTTCCTGGAAACAAAGATGCCTTACTCCTGAGTGATGATGAGGGAGATTTACCCAGTAAAGAACCTTCTGTTGAAAAGGAGACCTCCGAAAAGCATACAGCAAGTATTCAGAAGCCAGTTTGCCCTGACGATATGGCTAGTCTAGGTAGTTGTATCAACATTCCAGCCTCAACAACCACTATCACTGGTCCTCTAATGCTTGAAAGAATGAAGCATGGTACTAGTTCAGAGTGCATAAAAGTTGAAGACCATGCAGAAGCTGAAAAGTATCTTGGGGCCAATCCTCTAAGCAGTTCTTGCTTTAAATTTTCCTTGACAGATGCAGATTCTAGTAAAGATGGCCCAAGGAAGAAAGTGACTCCCAACTGTGATGAGGCAAATGCAGATGGTGATCACAAACCACAACAAATTGATGATGAAAAATTATATAATGTAGATAGTCATAAAAATCTTGAGTTGGATGTTGATTCGAGATCAATGGACAACATACAAACTGTGTCGTGTAATCCATCTGGCTCTCAGAATATATTGGACAGATATTATCGGCAGAAGGGACCTCGTATTGCAAAAGTAGTTAGGAGAATTAATTGCAATGTTGAAACTCTGGACTTTGGGGCTGTGCGTGCTGGAAAGTTATGGTGTGACAGTCGGGCTATTTACCCAAAGGGTATGAATTGTAAAGATCATCCACAAAGCTTAGCTTCTGCACAGCCTTTTTTGGATTGCATGCAAATGAACTTGTTTTTTCTGTTTTATGCAGGATTTAAGAGTCGAGTCAGGTACATAGATGTTGTAGATCCAACTAATATGTGCTATTATGTCTCTGAAGTTCTGGATGCCGGACGGAATGGACCTCTATTTATGGTAATTAGATTTAATAGTGAATTTTTTTACATACCATACGAGTTCTTTGTATTGCATCACCAAAATGCATATTTCTTTTTCCCCTCTGTTGGCTGATGACTTTTGGTGCATCTCAATTTACATTATGCTAATGATTTCAGAATGCAGCCTGAGATTAAGTTTGTTTAATGTCCTATTCGTTCAGATCTCCTTACTTGACTCATTTCAGTTGTTCTAATTTATTGTTCTTCTAGGTTTCTGTGGAGCATAGTCCTAGTGAAGTATTTGTTCATGTCTCGCCTGCCAGATGCTGGGAAATGGTTCGGGAGAGAGTAAATCAGGAGATTGCAAAGCAACATAAGTTAGGAAAAGCAAACCTTCCTCCTTTGCAGCCTCCGGGGAGTCTGGACGGAATGGAAATGTTTGGCTTTTCTTCTCCAGCTATTGTGCAGGCAAGCCCTTGTACTAGTCCTCTATTTCACCTAGTGTTTGTACCTGATGGAGTCAGAAAAAATTCAATAAAATACGTTAGTTTCGAATTTCATAATTAGAAATTGCTATATTTCTTGATTCTAGGTGATCCAACCTACCAACTATTATTGACCATGTAGTATGACGAATTAGTGGCGTATTACTTGAAATGCTTTTAATTTTCAAATGCTTACCAGTAATAATGTAAAGCTTTTCTGTGGAACAATTGTTTCTAGCTGCTGATTTCGAATGCACGGCTCTCTCATGCCTATATTCTGCCATTCCTTCCACAGGTAATTCAGGCTCTGGACCAGAATCGCGTCTGTTCTGATTACTGGAAATCACGGCCACTGTTGCAGATTCCTCAGCAGTCTCAATATGTAGAAAGTAGCGGTAACTCTAGTGTGAAGTCTGAACACTTGAATGATCAAGAAGCCAGGAATAGCCACCCTGGTGTTGAGAAAATACTCAATGGCCTATTTAAGAAGGCAAATCCAGATGAACTTCATACCTTGTACAGTCTTTTATATAACAAGAATTCCTCTGATGAGCAAAGCTTATTGACCCGGCTTCTTTGGGAGGAGATTCACAAGCACCCAAGTTAGATTTCCTAGTCTTGTGATTGAGTCTGGCCTTGCATTTAATCTTATTAGATTTTGTAAATGCTAAGCTCCATTTTAGGTCACGTATACGTCTGCCATTGATCTTGTTCTCTCAAAATTCTTTTTTACCTTGTAGCTGAAGAGCAGGATTTGTCGGACAAATATTTTGAATAGCCTTACATTCATTTCTGTAGCAATAATAGATATTACATTTTTTCGGATTCAGTTTTATATTTATAGTCCTCTGGAAATTATGTCCTTGTGTGAGGTCCTGAACTTTGTATCTGCATTATCGGATTGGGAGTAACGTTTGTAGATGTATACTCCTGTGTCCAGAAAGCTCCAACTATTTAAATAGATTTTTTTTTCCCTTCAAAATGAATTTAACTTATTGGAATAATGTGATATTATTAACTTTCAACAAACTCTTTGCACGTCTTGTTGTATGTCTTGTATAAAAAAAAATAAAAAAAATCCCTAGGTTGATTGGAATAGACATTGCGAATGAATAAGTTGATGTCGATTTTAATGCTAGACAGTGCTTTTAAGAAGGGTTTTGAAGCGAGTTTATAAATTTCTTAAAATATTTTATAAAATATTTAAAGTGTTTGTCAAATATTTAACAAAAGAAATTTATATAAACTCTCAAAATAAGATGTTGGAATAATAATAAAGAGACCATATCTTTTTTGGGATTTTAACAAACTTTCAATATGGTCAAATTACATAATTATATTACTAACATCTTATAAACTCTACAATTTCATTTATTAAACATTAAAAAAGTTTATCTTTAAAATAAAATTAAATATATTATGAATTTTAAAAACAATCTTAATAAGATATAAAATCATATAAAATATCTTTCATAAATTTGGCGAAGACCTCTTAATGCTTCTCCTTCATATGCAAGAAGCATTGTTAAAAAAAAAAAAAAAAAGCATTGTTAATAATCAGTAGACAGTTATTTAATATAGAACGAATATTAATGAATGTGACTGAATTCATCATGTGTTTAGAGCCTATACTTTTTATATCGAATGCCCCAAGGTCATACTTTTTCTCGTGTTTTTTTCTCTCTATTTATGTGTTATTATGTTATTCTTTTTAATATTTTTCTTTATAATTTAAATTGTCAATAAAATCTAGATCAAGTGAAAAAACTAAAGATTCAGAACAAAGGTTGTTCTGGGGTAGCAGGGAATGAAGAGACATTAAAGAGAGAGAGCTTTCTAATTGTAACCCCCCCCCCCCCCCGCCACACACACCACACCCACACCCACACAAAAAAATGGATTTACCAATTTCTCAAAAAAATGTATAAGTTTCCTAAGAAAAGACTGAAAATCAATCATAAAACTTGGTGCTTAATACCTGTTGTTAAGTAGTAAAAACCAATGATAATGAGGAAAAACATGCGAAATCTTAGTGATCTCTCTTGCAATGAATATTGTTCTATGATAAAAATAAATAAAATAATATTATTTATTTTTTTATTATGAAATATATTTGTAATAACTTTTTCAAGGACTTCACTTAAAGGGAAGTTCTCTTATTTTCTTCTAAAATATATGTCTAAATGGAATACATAAGTGGCATACATGTCTTAGTTTAAAAGCAAACAATATGGTTATAACTTTACTTAATAAAAAATATAAATATTTGATGCAATAAAAATCTTCTTACACTTCCAACATTGTAATACTCCTTTTGTTCCAAAATAGTTATTCCAATTGCTACAGTTTGGAGTCAAATTCATTAATCATTTGACTAACTTGTTATATTGATTTTTTTATATTTTTAACATTACTAAACTTCCAAATTGTAATATTTATCATGTTATTTAATATAATTCAATTACTTCTCACGAAAGTTAACTAGATTATCTATAATTATATTATGAAAAATAGTGAAATTGATTGGTCCATTGTAGAAGGAGAGCTAAATAGAATGTTTCATTTGATGCAGTTTGGAGTCAAATTCTTTAATCATTTGACTAACTCATCATATTAATTTTTATTTTTTTTTTAATTTTTAACGTTACTAAACTTTTAAAGTTTAGATTTATTATGTTACTTAATACTATTCAATTACTTATCACAGAAAGTAACTAGATTATTTATAATCATATTATGAAAAATGGTCTAATTAACTGGTCCACTATATAAAGAGAGCTAAATTTAAATATTATGTTGTAACTTGAGAGATTGAAAAGCAAATTAGAAATAAACAAAATAGCATTTGAACACTGCCCTACTATTGTAAATATCTTCATTAATATGTAAAGATAAAGGACAAAGGAATATTGACAAGAAAGTACCTATGTTGTATCATGTCTTGCCAAAGGAATGATTGAAGGAGAAAAAACTGAAGAGGGTAAGAAGAAGAATGAATGAATAGATAAATAACTAATAACTATGTTGATTTCTTTTTTATTTTGAATGAACACATTTATGATCATCAAAATCATTTTTATATACTTGTTTTGTTTAGAGTCCTTATTTATACACACACACACACACACTATGTGTTTGCTATTTTGTTTTTCAATTATATAGTCATAATTAATTGCACAAAATATATTTGGCTTCTGGATTTGTCTTTGATGGACTAAATTTGACCTTCATGGTTCTGCTAATTTTATTTTTTTAACAACAAAAGGCACTTCATTTTTCACTTCAATGTCCAAAAACAATCACAACAACGTGATTAAAGCTTTGTGGGGAGTTGTTTGCCTACAGAAGTAGTGACATACTTTTGCTACATTTGATATTCAGAAAACAAAATTATAAAGATAAAGCATGTCTAAACAAAACGTGAGACCTTGGGAATAACATAATTTATCTTGATGCGGTAATCCAGTAAATATTGGAGTAATAGAGAGGTTTTCAAGTCAAAATCCTTTGAACAACGATGCTCCAATTAGTAGAGAATGTATTCAAATAGTGAAAAATGAACACTCATCAAATATGGAGTGGAATTGGATATTTAGAGTCGATCAAAACCTGTGAAGGGTGATAATACATCATTCTCTAGTCTTTGTTAGCTCTGGTGTGGAACTATGTGAAGGAGATGAGGTGGTTGAGTATTCTACCCTGCCTGTTTCTAAGACTTTATTGTCAGGCAATAGATGTTGAGAACTGTGATAGCACATTGACTTGGGGGGGTAGGATTTATAACTTATTTCTGAAGAAAATCAACCTGACCCTTGTTCATATTTGTGCTCCACTCTTTGGTCAAAGGATTAAAGATCCTCCTCTGGCTATTTTACTGTTTATTAGTAAAATATACGTGCATTGCCCATAAAAAATACAACCGTAGCAGAAAATTTTAATAATAAAATGTTATAATTTTTAAACTTGATTCTTATTGTTACTATTGTACTTTAATTTTAATCCTAATTACTTTTTTAACAAAGCTCTAGTCATATATCAAACAAATATTATTCTACAATAATGATTTATTTGCAAAAATAGGAGTAATAAAACATACTATCTCTTTATAATTATTACATTACATACAAATTTATTTAAGTAATATTTAAAACAATAGAAGGCAACAATGGATGAGAAAACAAATCAATTAAAAAATTTGATTGAATAAAGTACTTTAATATAAGAAATTATTGAATATTTTAAATTTTAAGTAATAATTTTACTATATAAGCAATAACTATTTAAATTTTTAGTTGGATTGGTTTTACTTTTGTTTGACTTCTTCGAGTTATTCTCTTTTTATTTGGTTTCAAAAAATATTTTGTGTTTTTATTTTTGAATTTTCTCTCTTCTCCCACATGCAAAATTTAGTTGTTGATTTGGCATTTCTTGATCTTTTTAACTTTAAAATAGCAACAAAAATAAAATCATGATTAAAATAAAATCAGTTAATTCTATAAGTTTAATATAAATCAATACCAAAAATCTCATACTAATATAATTTTTTTTAACAAAACTAACAATGATAGATTTTTTATGTTTATTTAATTTTTATTAGGGATGAAAATAAGTTTCGATAAAATTGAGACCCATCCCACTTCACTTGGATGGGTTTTGAAATCACAAATGGATCTCAAATTTTAATATTCATGCACTTGCTCAAGAACTTGATTCGTAAAATATGACATTTTTTTTATTCGTTTCATATAGTTTATGTGATGTATATTTTTATATATGTACATATGAAAAATATGTGAACGTCACATATATACTCATATATAAAATATCAATATAATAATCTTATAAATTAAAGAAATAAAATAATAAATACTTAAATAAATAAAAGTGATAAATATATTTGAAATTTTTAATTTAAAAAAATTAAAACACGTACATATATATTTGTAAATAATTAATATTTGTTAATATCATTATTTAATCATATTTAGAAAATTAAGATAATATTTTATTTATAGTTTTTTTTAGTAATTTAAAACTATAGAGTGGCTCTATGAGTCCAACCCGTTGGGTTTCGATTTGGGGTGGGTTTCAGTCCGAGTCCGAATCCAGAAAATTCTTAACGGGTCGAGTCTTAGGTTTTGGTAAACTTGCCTCAAATCCAATTCAATATCATTCATAAGTTTTATCAAATACTTTTGTTAAGTTTACGAGGATAATTTTATAAAAAATAAATATAGATTTATTTCTAATTGATTGAAAATAACTAAACTCATGGGAGACAGAGGATGACTAATTAATATTTTTAGGAATGAAAATTTTAATTATTAAATTATACTAATCATGTGATTGAAAATGAATTTTGAAATACTCATTCTATTCCCACTTCATTTTGATATATCAATCAATCCATAAATATTTTGAACAACTGTAAGTTACGAGAAACAAATTGGTGTAAATTTTTTTAGTTAATTTCATAACTCAAAGAATTTCATACATATCTTTTAATTTGATATTGTTATTCGAACCAAAAATGTATTTTTGTGCAATAACTTGACTTGTTTTTATTTTGGTCATTTGAAATGAGGATTGATAATTTATATATATCATCTTTCAAAATTTGGTACATTTCATCACAAGTATATGACGCATGAATTTGGGAACTTTTCCAAAATAAATGGACAACTATTAAAGTGGATTTCTCTATTGGTTTTTTCTATAAGAAAAAATGCTAAAATTTCTATTCAAATCAATTTTCACATTTTTTTCAAAACATTGAAAATGAACAAGGAAAAGGAAGTGGAAAAAAAATTTCTTCATTAAAATGTATAATTAATGCAGAAATCTTCTTGTTGAGATCAAATTGGATCGATTCAATAAAGTTCTTTTTTCTCTATCTTTTAGAATTCAATCAATATGAATAACAAAAAAAAAACTTATACACATTAATAAATTAAATAAATATTTAATATGAATTATTTTATGCATGTCATTTAAGTGTTCCTTGTATGATACACAATAACATTAGACTTTGATAAAAGAATTTAATTTATTTGATTTACGGTAAATAAATTTAATAATAAAATAATTCTAAATCCTTATGGAGGATTGAATAAATAGAAATATAATACAAATATATATCTCATAATATTTTACAATATTATCTGCCGATATTCAATAATTAACTTGATATTTACATTGTATAACAAAAAAATTTAAGAAAATTTATATAATTTGTTGTAGATAAAAATGTTGTACACATATTGACATCATATTGAAAATTATTTATATATATACATGATATTTTTAGTTCAATTTCTTCCTTAATTCCATTTCCTTTGAGAATAAATAAGTGAAAACTCATTTGGATGGAGATTGAGCATTTTTCCACTCTAAATAACCAATAGATAATTCCATATAAGTAATTTTTTCTAATTTTCTGAAAAATATTCAATTTTTGTTGCAATGTGCTGGGCTTGCGATATTTCCAAGCCAAGTTTAATTTTCTTTTTTGGTGAAATTTAAACTAAACTTGTCAATATTTGAGAAATGTCATATGTAAATTAACAGACCCAACTGGTTGAGTTACATGACTAAAAATAATTTTTATGTAAACATAATTATAGAAATCTAGGAATTGATATATATACATATGGGTTGAGCAGATCTATTTTCAAAATATTTATTTTAGTATTGTTCAACATTTTGGAACAATAGAGGATCTCTATATATATATATATATATAGGTTGTTTTTAATAATGGTTGTTTTTAAACTCAAAAAGAAATAAAATTGTTATAAAAGAGGTCCATTGTAAATTTAAATAAATCTGTTAATGTTTTTTTACTTGCATATATATACTATTTGTATATCATCTTATATAAAATAATTTTTGTTGTAACTTTAAAAATCCATGGTATTAAAATTGTTAAATTTAGTTGATGGCCCAATTAATTAGGATTATTTTATTTTGAAAAAAATATTTAAAAAATAAATTATAATGCAATTTAGATTGATCAGTATTTTTGAAAAATACTGAATAATCAGTTTAAACGTTTAATTTATCATGTATGATTAATTTGTAAATGTTAAATAAATCAGAAAATATAGAAATCCACTCGATTTTTCACTTATTTAATTGTAGTGGAAATTCGAATTTGTATTTTCTATTTTTTTGGTCTTTAATTTTTAGATAATAAAGTATTAAAATTAATTTTTTTTGGTGACTTTTTTCAACTTAACTGAATAATTCATTACGTAAAAGAGATAAATAAGCTAATTTAATGAATTAATTAGAATAATTTAAACTAAATATAAACTATGCTATTTATTTTCTAAAACACTAACTATTGAAATAAATTACTCATATTATGTATAATTGGAAATGAAATGACTAAGTCAATAAATTATATATCGTTATTTCA
The DNA here is from genome assembly GCA_019321725.1 of Paulownia fortunei. Lineage (NCBI taxonomy): Eukaryota > Viridiplantae > Streptophyta > Magnoliopsida > Lamiales > Paulowniaceae > Paulownia > Paulownia fortunei. The sequence goes on from CM033114.1 coordinate 13,204,733, forward strand.
TGCCTAAAAGTTTTCTAATAATCGATAGAATACAACTCTTTAAGTTCCAGATATTATTTAATATCTGAATACATAAACGATTCAAATAAAAATAAAATATGTTTTTTAAAGAATTAACGAACATTGAAGTACTAATAAGTAACATCAATGTCACTACTAAAACAAAGTAATTAATAGTTACATAATTACGCACATTATTCATATAAATTTACTAAAATAATGGTATTATTTAATAACTAAATTGTTAGAAGGTATTTTTTATAAATAAAAAATATTAATTAAATACTGAATTAATTAAAATAAAAACTTTCCAAGATACTTCTAAATATTTTATTTTATGTACAGATAGATATGATGATTGAATTAAAATATTTAAAGAACTTAATGATAATTTAAAAAATAAATAGTAATATAACTAAATAATTTCTTACATGAATTTATGATCACATTAATCATTTTTTGTTTGATTTTGATGCCTTGAGAAGTCTTCTTCTTACTTGATTTCACGAATTTTCTTTGTATTAGAAGCATTATCCATGATTAAATCATAATTTTGACATGCTAAAAATTGATAAATAGTTTTTTCAACTATTTGTTACAATATTCAATTTTTTTAGTTAATGTAATATTCATAGTGAATTAAGACAAATTACTAAAATATAAATACAAAGTGTCACATTTAATAAAAAACTTTCAAGTAAATTAAATAATTATTTTTGCCAAAATCAAATATAATATTATGATAGTACTCATAATTACTAATTAATCTAAAAAATATAAAAAAATTAACCTTATCCATTGCTTACTCCTCTTACTTTTTTTTCTCTCTCTCATTACTTCAGTAAAGAAATACAACCAAAAACAAAAATTGAAATATAGAAGATTATAAAAAGTTACCTTTTCATTTTTTTTAACTCCATTAACAATCACATAAATATTTTTATCATAAAACCTGAAATTATGACTATTTGAATCCGCCTCTCCTGAGATTTAAATTAGCAAATAGTTAAAGAATGCTTGAGTAATATCAAATCGATATGCATTAAATAAAGTTCTTCTAATTTCTTTTTATAGTGGCTTATATATATATGTATATATATATATATATATATTGATTCTATCCAGTTTTAATTATTGTTTCGATCTTTTATATTATATTTTTATTTTTGTGAAATTCAATTATTTTATTACATGAGTTTTGTCATAAATATCATATTGATGTGTGGATGTTTGTAATTTTTAAAATGTAATTTTTAAAGGGGCCTGATTTTTGCAGCGAATTTTAATTATATATTAAATAAAATCCTTTTAATTTCTCTTCTATTTTTTTTACAAAAACATGTATACCCTTTTTAATTCTATTTACTTTTAATTATCTTTTATTTTTATTTTTATTTTATTTAATTAAATTTATGAGGTGTGACATAAAATAAGATTTATAAATATTATATTAAGTCTTTATTTAGAGTTTAAAAGTGTTATTTTTTATTGCAACAAATTACTTTGCTCCTCCTTTTCTTCTTCTACTTCTTCTTCATTTTTCAAATTTTTTTGGTTGATAAGGACCGAGTAAAACAAAATATGCCAAGACAAAAAGTAAAGTAAATATTTCTATTGTCCTCTCTACTTTTTCTTAAACTTTCACATTAAATATCAATTTTAAAATCTCATCTCATCAATTAAAAAAATATAGCTCTCATCTAGATCTGTTTTAATTTTTAATTTTTTATTTGAGTATAATCATTTATATTCTTTTTAATATGTATGTTATTATTCATTCTTAAGTTTATATTGTCATCTTGCAATGCTTCAAATTGATTAATTTCATATGCTAAATATTGATAAATATATTTTTTCAATTATTAAATATTATACTTAATTTTCTCAACCAATGTAATCTTCTTAGTTAATCAACAGAAAAATTAAGTATTTTACACATTTAATTTTAATATTTTACATACGTAGTTGAATTTTCACATATATTTTCAATAATACCTGAATTTCTTTGTAAATATTAAATTGATAGAATTGCGTCTAGTTAATTTTTTTTTTAAATGTCTTACAACAGCACATTTTAATCTATTCATTTCTAAAATTTGTTTTAGATTTTCATATTATATTTTAGTTGGTAAATTAAATATTATCATGGTGAATAATTGAGAATTTTCTAATAACACACCTCTGTATAAGTAAGTATAAAAATATTAAGATGAAACAAAAGAGATTGAAATTACAATACAATTAAAGGAAGAGTAATAATTCAAAAACTAAAATGTATGTTAAACATTAGTTTTTGTAAGTTATATTAAGCGGGAAAATGGCTTGCTACTGTCGGAGCTAGTATCACTGGCCTCTCCCCAACTTCCCCCACCCACCCCATGGCACCCTCTTTGCTTACCCTCCCAATCCCAGTATAATCGCATTTCTGCGATTTTGAGTCCTAACTCTCTTTTCCCAAATTGCACCGTCGTCGGTGAATTTACGCCGGCGACGGAGTCCCTCCCAGTTGTCCTTCTTCCAACGTCCTTTCCCAGCTCATTTCTTGCTCTTCCCGTGCGTCCACCCACTTGGGTAACCTTCCTTAATCTTTGATTTTCCTCTTTTCGCGCCCACTCTACTCCTTCGTTCCCTACACCGTCAGCGTCTCCTCGGCAGGGCCCCTATGCCGTCTTTGTTCCCAACTTCGTCACACACCTCAACCCCACACGCTTCCTTATGGCCAATCCAGTTTCCCCTCCTTCTCCCTCAACCTCGCTTCATCAACAAGTTTTTGACACTTCTCGTCGATCCTTCGCCGCCGTCACATAGGCGGTGTCTGCTCCACCCTCCTCCCTTCTCCCACCCCGCACTGTTAACAAATCATTGCTTCTAGGTACTCAAACCATCCTGATTGGAGCTCGCACTAAATACCGCGGCATTGATGCCCTTATTTTCTCTGAATCTGAAACATCCAAACTTGCTGAACATCTCCAGTTTGCGCTTGTGGGAAAATTCTCCCATGGAATTCCTCCAATGAAGCAACTCCACCATCACTTTGCTTCTCTGAAGCTATCCGGCAGTCACTCTGTTCGTGCTTTGAATCCCAAGCACATCTTAATCATACTCTCAAATGACTCTGATTTGCTTGCCTTTGGCTCCGTAGAATCTGGTTCTTTGATGGATTTCCTATGAGGTTGTTCAAATGGTCACCTGAATTTGACCTAAAGTTGGAATCGACCATTGTTCCGGTGTGGATCTGATTGCCAGAACTGCCAGTTCATTTGTTTAATAAACCAGCATTCAAGGCTGTGGCCAGCTTCATTGGAAAGCCCCTTCGGATTGATGAAGCAACTGCAAATAAAACTCACCTCAGTGTGGCCCGAATTTGTGTTGAAATTGATCTCAAAGAGGAACAGAAAGATAGTGTCTACTTGGGCATTGGGTCTACTATGTTCTTACAGAAAATCATTTATGAAAATGTGCCTCATTACTGCACGGACTGCAAATATTTGGGACACGACACCTCTTCCTATTTTGAAAATGGGAACGCTCCCAGACCTGCCAAACAATCTGTCAAACAACCAAGAATCAGTGAAAACAATGGTAATGAACCGAAATTCCAGAGTGTTATGATAAGAAAAAAAGGTAAGGAAACAGTCCCATTTCCCTTATCCCATAACTCTAAAAATCATGTTGCTGATTTGGCTGGCCCTAGTCACACACAACCTGAAACACATCAGCAAATAAATGTAGAAATGGATGAGAAAAATGAGAAGGCAGAGGCTGCTTCACAACCGGTTGGGAGCCTGACTGAGGAGAAAATGGTGTTTACTTGAGTGATACTGGATTGCAAAATTTTAAGAGTTGGTTTTTCTGTTTCTTATTCCCAGCTCCCTAATGGAGTGAATTGGATTGAGGAGGTGGTTGACAATCAAAATGCTGGCCTCATTCATAAAATCAGTAGTAACACACATACTGAGGTGTCAATTCCTCAATCCGAAAGGGTGACATTTGAAGTTATTGATGAGCTAGAAATTGACAGTGAGGGGGTGGATCATTTTAAGGATAACAACCTGACTCTCAAGGGGACACTTGCTGGCAAAAAATCAGAATATTATGAGTTTCAATAGACAGGAGCATAATAATATTGAGGTTGAGAATATGGAGGGAGCCGATGAGCGAACAAAGGACAATTTTAAGGAATGCAATAAAGCTGGAACTACATCACATAGAGGAATAATCTTACGTAAAAAGAGAATTCTTCTCAAAAATCGCATTAAGGACAGTTATGGAGGGGAACAAAATTTGAACAGAATGGGAGATGGAAATGCTCCATTGTCTCTGGAACATGATGAAATGAATGAGGACCAAATTAGATACAGTTGCACAAAGCAATGGAGGTGTTAATGGGAACAATTTCCAAGTCCCTGTTAATACACAAAGGGGGAATAACATAGTTAGGATTGGAATGTTGGATCTGGATCAGCCTAAGACCCAAAGCACCCATTTTGATTCTTCTGTAGACTTCACTGAAATGGAGAATAGCAGAAACAAAGCTCTTCATCAAAGAAGCATCTCCAATGATCAACTACCAAAAACAGTCCCAACCAATCCCTCAGCCAAAATCTTCAACTCAAAAAAGAACACCAAAACCTCCTCCAAAAATCCAACAGGTCGAATTACTCGATCTACCTCAGATGCCTCTCCCAAATGTCTATGAATTTTTTGTATGGAATATTAGGGGAATTGGTAATGAACCATCCCAAAAACACCTCCACAATTTTTTTCATCTCCATAGAGTCAAAATCCTTACAATCATGGAACCAAAAGTGCAACTGAATAGTCAACTCTTCTATTGTAGACTAGGCTTCTCTAAAGTTTTTGCTAATTGTTCTAACAAAGTTTGGTGCTTTGTGAACAATGATTTTGATTGCGAAGTCCTTCTTAACCATGAACAATTCCTCCATTTGAAAATGAAATCCCCCCTCCTTTCATCCCCCTTCCTTTTCACTTCTATACCAAATGCGACATTGCAGGCCGAAGGAATTTATGGGATAATCTCAGGCGCATTGCAGATGCTTCTGAATCCGAACCTTGGCTTCTTGGTGGGGATTTCAACACAATCCTCCATCTTCAGGAAAGAACAGGATATGGAGAGAGTAGACTCACATCTTTAAATGACTTTGGAGAAATGATTTCGGATTGTGGGCTAATTGATGTTGGATACGAAGGCAGCTACTACACTTGGACCAACCATAGGGTTTGGAAAAGGTTAAATAGATTATTATACACACAGACTTGGCTTGATTTATTCCATACTACTAAGGTCACCCACCCCCCAAGAATATGGTCTGATCATTCACCTCTCCTCATCTCTGTTAGTTTTCAAGCCACCAAATCACCTTCATCCTTTAGATTTTTGAAAATGTGGACAAGACATCACCTTTTTTTGGAAGCAATAAAAAATTCTTGGCAGAATCCTACTGGCTATGAGGGCATGACCAATCTACAACAGAAACTTTATAGGCTCAAACAATTCCTTAAACGGTGGAACAAGAATGTTTTTGGGGACATCTTTGCTAACATCAAGCAAGCAGAACAGGATGTTGCAATCAGTGAACACAAGTTTGATGAAGGTCCAAATGAAACAAACCTGGTGGAACTTAAAAGATGCACTGCTGTGTTAACACATGCCCTTACCATTGAGGAAGATTTTTGGAGACAAAAAATAGCTTGCCGATGGATTGATGAAGGGGAAAAAAAACAAGAAATTCTTTCATGCCTTAGTGAAAAAGAAAGATGCAAATCCAGAATACATTCCATCACAGATGTCGGCATCACTATCACTGATCAAGAAGGTATTAAGCAATCAGCCTCATCCTATTTTCACTCACTTCTCACAAATGACATCCTGAAACTTCTAAGTGATGATCTGGACTGTCTTAAGCCACTTCCTTCAGAATTCAACACCAAGATCCTTCACTCTTTGCCCACTCTAGAGGAGATTAGAATGCTGTTTTTGATATGGACTTGGACAGCGTGGCAGGCCCAGATGGTTTTTCAGCTTATTTTTACCAACATTGATGGGATATTATTCAGTCTGACATTAGATAAGCTGTTGTGGATTTTTTTAGAGGCAATGCTATGCCTCGTAGCTTCACCGCCACCATACTTATCTTGATCCCCAAATCTGATAGCCCCGCCACTTGGAGTGATTTCAGGCCTATTAGCCTCTGTAATGTCAACAACAAAATCTTCTCCAAAATCCTTAGTAACAGGCCGGTGAACCTTCTTTCTCGTATCATTGCACCTTCACAGAGTGGTTTTGTGAAAGGGAGACTTATCAGTGATAACATTCTGCTTGCTCAAGAACTCATCCACACAATTAATGTCAAGCGAAAATACAGCAATGTTGCCATCAAACTCGACATGGCAGAGGCATATGACAGGGTGCAATGGAATTTCTTATACAAAGTTATAAGCAAAATGGGCTTCCCAGATAAATAGATTTCACTTGTTCAGAATTGCATCAAAAATTGTTGGTTTGCTGTCCTCATTAATGGAACAACATCCAGATTCTTCAAGTCGAGTAGAGGTCTTAGACAAGGTGCCCCCCTTTCTCCATCACTCTTCATTCTTGCAGTTGACTTTCTCTCAAGGGGACTGGACTCCATATTTCACAAGCATAAAGAGATGAGTTATTACAACAATGGTGGCCTTAGAATCTCACATCTCTCATATGCGGATGAAATTATTATTTTTACAAATTGTCAAGAAAAAGGATTGAAAAAACTTATGGGATTCTTGAAGCATTACAGTAAAGTTTCTGGGCAGCTTATTAACAATGCAAAGAGCTCCTTCATTGTTAGCAACAAATGCCTAAATCTTATAGCTCAAAGGCTACAATGCATCACTGGCTTCTCCCTTAAGCACTTCCCAATCACATACCTTGGGGCTCAACTCTACAAAGGGAAAAAAAAGTGTGCTCTTTTTCATGATTTGATTTGCAAAATGAGAAGCAAACTACAAGGATAGGGAAAAACCACACTTTCTCACGGTGGCAGATTAGCTCTAATCAAAAGCTCACTCTCCACAATGCCTATCTATCTCATACAAGCCCTGCAGCCTCCCAAGGCTATACTTCACAACATAGAACAGAACATGGCAAGATTTTTCTGGGTTCTTATGGGGAGCATAGACGAATGCACTGGACTTCTTGGGAAAGCATCTGTCATCCAGTGGAAGAAGGGGGGCTAGGTATCAAACATCTCAAAGATGTGATTAAGGCCTTCTCATTTAAATTGTGGTGGAGATTTAGATCTTTGTCATCCCTTTGGGCTACATTCATGCAACAGAAATACTGTGGCTGCAAATTCCCGGGAGTAGTGGAAGTCTCTGTTCATAACAGCGCCACTTGGAAACGCATGTGCAAAGTCAGACAAGAGGCCTAAGATAACATCTTTTGGACTTCAGGAGATGGTCAAATATCATTTCGGTATGATCATTGGATTGGTATTGCCCCTCTCGCAACAACTCTACAGAAAGATCCTCCGGGATTTATACTAGTGAACCATTTCTGGAACAATGGTCAATGGAATGAACTGAAACTCAAACATCACTTGCCCCAACACATTATTCATATGATCAGCAGAACTCCCATTTTTGGTGTCTCTAAGGACATTATGAGGTGGAAAATCACTTCACATGGTGATTTTTCCATTTTATCTGCTTGAAATTTTATTCGGGACAGCAAGCCCAAATGCCAGCTTCTTGGTAGCTTCTGGTGCCCTCAACTCACTCCCAACATGTCCATATTTCTTGGAGACTAATACACAATTGGATCCCAGTTGATACTAGACTCCAGAGTAAAGATTTTGCCCTGGCCTCTCAATGCTGCTGTTGTGCTCTTGCCTCAGAATCTATTACTCACCTTTTCATTACTGGCGAGCAAGCGGGGGAAGTGTGGGGTCAATTTGCCAACCTCTTCAACATTCACATTCCTCAAACAGAAAACCCAACTCTTCTCATACAATATTGGAAACACTCTACTCCTTACACACACTCTTCTCATATTCGCATCCTCATCCCACTTCTCATCCTTTGGTTCATATGGACAGAGAGAAACAATGCTAAGCACAAGGCTAAATGATTTTACTCTTATCGAGTTATTTGGAAAATTTATAATCACCTCTTTTGTCTATCTAAGTGCAGGAAACTTAACAAGGAGCTTTGGAGAGGAGATATGAACATTGCAACACACCTCAACTTCCATTTTCCTCCAACGAAACCAAAGAAGACAGTGAAGATTCTATGGCAAAAACCAAAACTAGGATGGTACAAACTTAACACAGATGGGGCAGCCAAAAGAGAAACACAGGACAGGCAGGTGCAGGTGGTGTTATTAGAGATCACACGGGGAATGTTGTTTTGGCATACCAAAACTTCATTGGGTTAGAGAACAACATATTTGCCGAGGTGTTTGCATTAATGAGAGGTCTTGAACTAGCAAAGGATCATGGAATTTCTAGACTTTGGATTGAACTAGATGACCATGCAGTTATTCAGCTCATTTCTTCCTCAGCACAAGGACATTGGAGACTCCAAGAGATGCTGTCAAAAAGCAAATTCATCATGCGACACATGGACACTGTCATCACACATATTTACAGAGAAGGTAATAAAATTGCGGACTTCTTGGCAAATGAACCTTGTTCCACACAAACCTCAAGGACTTTCACTCAACAACAACTAGTTGGAGCTATCACTAGACTACTTAAAGTCGAGCAACTGGACTTACCTTCATTTAGATCTACATGACTTCCCCCACATAGAGATTGCATAGGCTTTCACATTTTGTGCATATCCCTATACAGAGATCACTATAGTTCTCATAGTTTTACTTTTTTTCAACTTTTGTAAAACTTTTTGTACTACTCATTCTGACATATTTATATATAAAAAAAAAATGGCTTGCTGTTTGTCAATGGGAAAAAAAAAAAAAAAGAAAGTTATATTGAGGGAATGTTTGCAAAAATTTCAGCTTTTAGAGAAAATGGTTTATTGTAATAGAAATGAGAATCAGTTAAGAACCATAAGTGGTAGTATTTGCAAAGTGTTATTGAAAAGTAAAATAAGTTAAAAAAGAGTGTTTAGTATATAAGTTGTAAAAGTACTTTTATTTGTATGTAAAAGTCTAATTGGCTCTTTGATTTTGAAATTGTAATTTGTGTACATGTCTATATATGTATATGTTTATATATATATAAATATTAATATATATAAATATATTTATATATTCACAAATATACAAATATATATATAAATACACATGTTATATTTATAAATATTTATATATTAACAAATATATTAATATATAAAAATACATATATTGATAATTAAAAATATATATGTATTTGTTTATTTGTACATTTATTTATAAATATATATAAATATATTTATATTTTCACAAATATATAAATATATAAACATTACAATTATATATATATTTATAAATACATATATGTATTTTTTTATTTGAAAAAATATTTATAAATATATAAATATATTTATATATTTACAAATATATAAATACATGAAATAAACATATATAATATAAATATTTGCATGAATATATAAAAATACACATATATGTTCATAATTATATATGTATATATATATATATATTCATACAAATATTTATAATATAGAAATATATTTATATATTCAAAAATATATAATTATATAAAAATATATTCATTCAAATATTAATAATATATAAATATATTTATTTATTCACAAATATATACTATAAAAAAATACATACATAGATATTTATAAGTAATATATGTATTCATATATTCGTACAATTAATTAAAAATACATTTGTATGCTTATAAAAATATAAAAATATATAAAAATACATATGTTTATATTTACAAATAGATAAACATAGTAACAAATAAATAAATATATAAAAATCCATATATATTTATAAATATATATATGCATTTATATATTCCCAAAATAAATATATATAATATACATACATATATATATTTAAAATTATATATTCATGCAAATATTTATAAGTACATATAAATTTATTTATATATACATAAATATTCAAATATAGAAATACGTATATATTTATAGCATATAAAATAATATTCATACCCCCATGCACATATTTATAAATATATATATTCACATATACATAAATATATAAAAAACAAATATATACATTTATGAAAATATTCATATATTCATACAAATATTTATATATTAAATATATATTACATATTGTATGTTTATAAATATTTATAAATTTATATAATGTAAGGGCTTTTTTGGAGTATAAATATATTTTTAAGGTAAAAATGTCCAAAAGAACTTTAACATATTTTAAAAAAAAAAACAGAAGCAAGATCAAAAATCTAAAAGCACCCCTTCTCCTACCTTTAGATTCTGATTAAATTATATATAAGTAGAAGTTGACATTTGAAAATACTAAAAATTATTTTTTTTCCGGTCAAAAGGTGAGAATCACTTATTTTAAGTATTTGCAAACACTCCCTAAAATTTACTCAAAGGTTGAGTGTGGTATTTCTGATGCGAGAAATGTTTTAGTCTTTTTGTTGTTTTAATTTTCTTTATTTGAATTTCTCATCTTATTGGTTAGACCTAATATAAAAAAGTCTCAAAGAAAATCCAATAATCGTAAAATAAATATTTTTTTTATTTTTCTACTCTTTTTTTTAACCCCACCTTTAAAAAATTGAATTTAAAATCTCAAATCTAAGTGTATTTTGACTTTATTAATTAACTTTGAATATTTATATGTTCTATTAATATGATTATTAATTGTTACTCTACTTTTTATGGATATTATCACAATGATAAGATTTATTTTAATCAATAGAGAGTAACATAAAAAGTTAAATAGATAAATTAAATTAAATTAGGGTTGAAAATTTATATCCATCATTGTAGAAGTTCTAGATGAAGCATTTGATAGAGCTTATCAAATATAAACTGGTCTTATATTTATGGCAAAATTTATGTAGCAATTAGACCCTCATAAAATTTATGTATCATATTGACATAAATGGCAAAATTTGAGTACGAAATGATTTTATTCTAAAATTTAATAAAACCTTAACTCTTTTGGGATTCAAATAATGTTAATGTGTATAATATTTTTATTTCTATTAGATTATGTTAAAATTTGTTGATTAATCTTTTAGATAATTTATAGGTTGAGTTAATTATTGAATATCAACCAACATTACCATAAAATAATGTGATATATAAACGTATTTTCAATTCTTTAAGGCACAAGAAGCACTTAAACTTAATTTATTGCTAAGATTTATTATTTATGCTGTTCATGCTTTTGGAATTCCAACCAATCAATCAAATATATAAATTAATTAATATCATTAATACATATTATTGTTCATGCTTTTGGAATTCCAACTCATCAATCAAATAAATAAATTAATTGATATCATTAATATAAGTTATTGTTTGTGCTTTTGAAATCCCATTTAATCAATCAAATAATTAAATTGATTGATATTATTAATATAAATTATTAATTTAAATATATAAAAATTAAATTATCAAATTATTTAATTGTTCTTAAAATTAACTATGTCAAAAATATTTTTGTGTAATCAAAATTTTTAAGAACTCTTCAAAGCTATTCACAATTTTAATAATAGTATAGATACAGATTATGTGTCCTTTTTCTTTTGGGTTTTCCATTCTTCCTCATCCTGTTTTGGTTATGTGGTTAAAAGTGTATGACTTTGTGTTACGGTTTACTTACATTGAAGGTTTTTTTTTGATCGGTAAATGTAAATTTATAGATCAAAAGAGTGTACAATATACACTGGGCATCCCCAAACGGTGTATACAAGAATTAGAACCAAGATGCCTACACAAGGCTAATATCGAATAAAACAACCAATGATGATCATGCCGCTGCCTACAAATCAAAAGGGCAGCCTACAAACAAGTCCAAATACAAAAGTGTGGTGTAAATAAGGCTTACACGATGGCTTCTCCAATGGCAAGGTCCTCAAACAAGTTCAACACATATGGATATAGTGTAAATAACAACTTGTATACAAATGTCTTGATCTTGTGGACAATGCTTGATATAATGGGAGGTATATCTTCAAAAATTTTCCGGTTGCGTGTTGTCCAAATTTGGTAAACGGTGCATGCGAGAGCAATCTTCTTTGCTTTGTTATGCCACAATGTCCCACCGGCTTCTTTTTTGATCCATTTTAGTGCGCTATTGATGTTGGACATTTCTCTTTTGATGCCAATCCAATCACGAATTTGCTTCCAAATATTGTAAGAAATGCTGCACTTGAAAAATAAGTGTTGATGGTTTTCCAGCTCCCTGTTGCATAAGTTGCACGTCCCATCAATTTCCATGAATTTAATCCGATCTTTTCCTTTAAAGAGGTAGGTTTACCTATGACATTAGATAGTTTTCACACACTATTCTTGGTGAAAAGGGTTCCCATGAGTCATACTTTTATTTTTGTCCTTGGCACAAGTGTAAATTCCTCGATGGGTGCGCTTCTTCACGAGAGCATTAGAAAAGATATTTTTCTGATGGTTGAGGGTCGGCAACTGCTTGAAGCAGTTCTCCTGCTCCTTTTTTGCAGTCACATTGTCCTAACCTCCTCTTGTCCTTTATCTATGGTGGAAACTTTTGGCTAATGGTCGATTCAGTGTGCCTTTCGCATGTAATCGTATCAGGAGAATAATGTCTTGGATGCAAATCTGCAGCAACATATGGAATTATACACTTACGACCTACTATGTCCATCTTCTACTCGAGATTGATCAATAATTAGCTTCCCGTTGAATTGAAAATGAAGAGTAGAATTTTTTCTTTGGCGTCAAATGCCTCCGTTGCGACTAAGAAGAATCTCTCAAACTTCTCTTTATTCATGGGGAACATGTTTGGAAGGTTTGGATTTTTTTGGGTAATTTATTTAACATCATGCACTCAACTAGATATTGGTAATAAGTTCACTCACATAAGTATCTATCAAATCAAAAAATAAAATTACCATGATCATTGAAAAAAATAAATTCATCAATCTTTAAAAAATAAAAAAATTTAACTAGATCATTGAAAATTGACAGTAACCTTGCCTATAAATAGAACTCTCCGACCATAACAAAAATATACAAGAAAAATACAAGCTGTCCGAGCATAGCAAAAATACACAAGAAAAATACAAGCAACAAGGGAGTTGACTGAGATAAAAAAAGAGTGTTTTGATAGAAGAAAACGAGAAATTTTTTTAATAATTTTTTATTCTCTCTTAAAATAGTTTCTATTTTTCTTTGATATTTCAAGTTGAAAAAAACTTGAAATATTTGTGATTCAAGATATATTATCTTAAAAATTATTTGTGTATCCCCTAATTTAGGGAGAATATTATAAGCTTACTATATACATAGTTGAAATTTTTATCTGAACTACGGTCTCGTGATTTTTCTAATTTGGATTTTCTACATAAAAATTATTATATATATTTTTTACTTTCTTGCATTATTTTAGGAATTCTTGGTTTGGTTCTATTTTTAAGTCCAACAGGTAAAAAATTTTTTTTTTGGTTTTGCTACGTTGTGTTATTTATTTTGGCACTCTTTTCTAACAAGTGGTATCAGAGCCACGTTGTTACGATTGCGGATTAAAAAATGAAAGAATCAATGTTTTTTGGTGGGATGTTCAAATTAAATGGATCGAACTATTTCATTTGAAAATTGAGTATGTTGGATCTTCTCTATTGTAAGGATCTTTATTTGTCTTTGTATGGTAATGCTGCCAAACCAAAAGATACGAGTAATGATGAATGAAATATTCTTTACAAAAAGACAGTTGGCTATATTCGCCATTTTTTTGAGCATAGTATCTTTCATCATTTTGCAATTGAGGGAAAGACTGATGTTTTGTGGAAGAAAATAAAGGCTATGTTTGAGAGAAAAAGTGAACAAAGCTTTTATTATTAGAAAAACTGTCCGACTTAGGAAGGTGCAAACATGACGGAACACCTAAATGCATACCAAGGTGTAATAAATCAATCCATTACTTGAAAATACCGCTTGATGATGAAGTAGTTACTTTATTGCTATTTAGCTCGTTGCTTGACAATTGGAACATACTTGTAGTGTCACTCAGTAATTTAGCTCCAAATGGAGCACTGACCTTATAAATAGTCAAAGATTGTCTTCTTAATGAAGAATCCAAAAGAAAGGAGCAAGGACATTTTTTTGATTCAAAAGCTTTAGTAGCAGAAAATGTTGATAAACAAGGAAGGAGTAAGAACAGAGGTCCTCTAAATTGAAGAGAGAAATACATGGGGAAATCCAAGTCCAAGAATGATTTCCAATGCCATTATTGTGGCGGTCCGACCCATTATGAGAGAGATTACAGAAAGAAAAAAAGAGATCAACAAAATAGAAATAATGAGAACAAGAAAGATGACAAAGACACTACCTCCGTTGTAACTGATGGTGATATTATCATCATTTGTGATGATGCTTGTATCAGTTCATCATGCCAACAAACATACTAGATTCTTGATTCAGGAGTTTCATATCTATCACTCCACATCATGATATATTCATATCATACAACAATGGTAGCTTTGATAAAGTTAGAATAGCCAATCATAGTGTGACGAAAGTCGTTGGCATGGGGAGCATTATCCTAGATACTGATACATGTTGTAGACTCCTGCTCAAAGATGTCAGACATATTCCTGACATTCGGCTTAATATTATTTCCACTGGCAAGCTTGACGATGATGGCTATGCTAATTACTTTGGTGAAGGAAAATAGAAGCTTACCATAATTCACTCTAGTTGATGCAGGGTAGACTATCCAATGGAGAGGTCAATGCAATTATAAAAAATTCCTCTATTGAGTTATGGCATAAATGTGATACCCGAGTCTTTTATTACTCAAATGGCCAAATATGATTTATGCATTACATGTTAATTGCGTGCTATTTGCATTGATATGACATCATATAATTCATTTTATTTTATACGGCGTTCTTAATCATTAAATTTAATTTTAAAGCTCTCACACGGTATTAATTATCGAATCCCCTAACCTAAGTAGTTGATTTTGTATTGAGATAAGAAGAAATTTATGAATCATTATAGTGAATAGTGGTAGGTTACACGTGGTAACCTTAGGAGTTTGAAAGGTATCACCGAAAAGTTTATAAAAAGTGAGTCGGTTTGATCATAAATTTTAATATTATATGTATATTTAAATCATACACTTGGGACAACTAGACATACAATACTATAATTTAAATATTATATAACTAGTTTCATAGGTTTGTAACACTATCGGTGCATAAACTTATCAATCGGGCAAGAATCGATGATTTTTTGGGTGAAGAACCTAATGAACGGATATAGAAATTAGCTACGGGAATGAATGCTGATGAAGATAGGTTGCAACCAAATAAGAATATATAAGACACACAAGATTAGGGATACAAGATAAGGGAGAAAATCAAATTATACCATTACATGCCACCTCATGCTTAAACTTATCAAGCTAGTACATCAACCTATTTTTTACTCTTAAGCTAACAGCCACGACTTGAACCTTATTCTAAATCATTTCAGCTTCTAAATACATGAAAAAATCTCTCTAAATAGGTCGTAAGTGATTCTAACCGAAAAAGGAGGCAAAACAAGCAAAGGAAAGGAAAAATAACCAAGTTCAAGTAGAAAACTGTGCAAGGTGAGCTTAACCTACGGGTTTGGCATGACTTTCAAATTTATTTTGAGGTTTATTGGCTTATTAAGCTTTTAATATTATTTATAAATGTGTCAGAATATTATTAGATAGGTTTTGATGCATAAAGAAAGGGTTTATGGTTGGAAATATTTGATAGAAAACACTTGTACTAGAAACTGTCACCTTGTTGGATTCTTATATTTTAGGCTTCAAAAGTGTATGGTATGTTGAATAAAACCTAAAATTATCATCATATACATGTTTATATATGAATTAAGAGTATTTTAATGAATTTTGATCTGTTAGAAATTAAAATAGAGAATGATATTGGAGAAACACTCAAACTGCCAAAGTAGCAAAAATTTATTTTGGTGTGCTGTGAAGGATACTGAATTAGGGGAGCTAAATCTATTAGTTTTGGCAACAATATAACCTGGTTGTCTCTGTTATATTTTATATAAGCGTGGTAAAAATTTGGGAGAGATTGAATATACTTAAGGATGCCAAAACCATTAATGCCATGAAGTGCGCAAAACTGTCACCGTAGGAACAATTTGTTTTAGTATGTTGTGAAGGAAGCTGAACTTGGGAAGCTATATCCGTGAGTTTTAGCCATTATATGACATGGTTACATTATTTTTGATGTTATCTAAGTGTAATAAAAATTGGGGAGTGAATTAATATGTCTAAGGGTGTCAAAATCATCATGCAAGTTAATGTGGCAGCAAGAAAATGTGAAGTGGTGAATCTGTCCCATTTGGTTCATTAACATGTTCCAGCATAGATATGGTGCATTTGGTCCCTAACATTTAGAAAAATATTATAAGAGTTATAATACATCAATTAAGTGAGATTAGTATACATTTAAGATGTGGAACAAAGGTACGTAAAATGTTGTATTCGGTTATAGTTTCTAAGTGGTAAGGTTGTTTAGTTAAATTGAGATTCAAGACCTTTATACTACATTATGTATAATGAACTTATTAATTGAGGATTGTGATTGATATCTTGTATTTTTACAGATTGTTTCACATCTAGGGTTGGGGAGTAATACTTAAAAAACCTAGAAGTAACATACAATCGATTAAAGATAAGCAAAGATTCATTTGCAACTATAATGCATAAACATAGTAGATGTGTGAATTATATGTAATATCATAAATCATATGTACATAGTAGATGGCTCTCCATTGAGCATACATACATGGGCATTGTCATTGGTACGTGCATGTATCATATACGAGTATTGTGATAAATCTTGCATTGCACGACATGATTTTGAGAAATGAAAAATATTTTACTGATCACTACTAGTGCACCGAAGCATGCATGGATTTGCATGGTTTTATGCATGAATTTGCAGGTTTGCGTACATGGATTTACATGCTTATGTGATTATTGCCATTAGATTATGGCAGTGTACAGAGTTCTTTTTCGGTGCATGAGATAGTAGCGTTGGTCAGAGGCCCAAGAAAGAAATGATTTTGAGAGAAATATTTTGATGTATAATGGGCTTCCTCTAGGAATTGGATTCCCAATTCAATTTTCTAATGGGCTTCTTACAAGCCCACACCTAATGGGTCTAAGCCTAAGTAATCAATCAGACCTTATTTTAATTGATCCAATCAATTAAATCAATTTATTTAGTTAATTAGACCTATCTTAATTAATTGATCCAATCTATTAATTTAATATTCCAATTGGGCTCCCTAATCCAATTATGTCCAATCAATTAATCTAATTAATTAATTGAATTAATTCCATACTTGAATTAATTTAACCCCCATTAATTAATCACATTAATTAATTTAATCCAACACTTGAATTAATTTTTAGGTTAGAAATGGACTTGTCCAAGTTTTGTGTGTGACCCCTTAAGTTCATTTTAAGCTAGCCGTTGACTCACAACTCTTGTAACTTAATTGAACAATTAATTGTTCTGATTAATTAATAAAATTAATTAATTCTCTTGGAATTAACTCATTAATTCCGAGAACTCATAAGATATGGAAAACACCTAGCAATGCATTATGACTTATAGTCTAAGGTGAATATGCAAACTTATTCCAATTATGAATACCATGCAAGTACGGTCCTTCCATCATCTAATCTACCAATTGAGCCTAGGGTATGGATGTTAAGTCGAAACCCCATTAGCTCAATAATGATATTTCCATTCCTAATAGTTCGACTCGATCATGAACAATTAGAAAACCCCACGTCTAATTTTCATCCAACTTTGACAAAGAATTTTAAAGTCAAGTACAGTGGAACACATAGGAGATTTACTTATTCATCTAGATAGGTGATGGATTCTTTGTTGACTACTCATTAATCTCCATACATGAAGATGTTATACCCAATATAAACCCCTTGTGATTGTCATGCAGTCGGAAAATATATCAAAGTACAACATGTTATACACAAGGTTACCATGGTGCTTTAAGTCCAAAGACTAATTCTTACACTATCGTAACGAGAAAATTCTCATTCGACAATAGAATATTTTCAATTGGGAACTTTCAGGTGGGGTTGTTCTGTGTACTTGTTCCCAACAAGCACTCGCAATCATGCATTAGTGACTCCACACCAATACCTATGGAACGAGGCATCATGCTTTCGAGTCTGCATTGTATGCGCAAGTTTCAACGGGATCAATGATGTTCCATTTCATTGATCCTTAACTTGGAACGTTTTAAGATCACAACCTTAGAGGCATATTCCACGATCACTATCATATGCGCAACCATGCCCCATAGCTATGTGTGATTTAAAAACTTTATTTAATACTTATGATGAATTTAAAATAAAAATTATCATTTAAATGATATTAATATGAATAAAAATAATTTACAAGAGTATAAGAACGGTGAAGCGAGAATAATTAGTATGCTGGACACTATTCTAACATACATCAATACTAAAATATAGCTAGCAGATATCTTCACAAAACCCTTATGTGAATCCATGTTTGTTTCTCTAAGAAGAGACTTGGCATGCTAGAATTAAATGCTTAATTCTTGCATAAGCATGCAACTTATGGGGAACATTTAAATTGTAAGTCAGTTGAATAGCTAAATGATGTTTAATGATCTTATTATTAGTTGAATGACCTTATTTGAATCGAGTTTTTGAATTAGTAGACCCTATTACTATTTGAAAAGTCAACCTAGTAATTTTTGAAACATTAGTGAATTTTTTAACATTATTTTAAAAAAAAAAACACTAAAAAAATGACATTTCACTATTTCACTCTAATGGTTATATTTTGACATGCCAATAAACTTTTAGTAAATTCAATGACTCTGACCTATCTTTTCACAAATTCTTAACCCTTGGATTTTATTGGGAGATAAATTGACATATCTTTTAAATCAAGAGCCCGGAGTTCAAAAACTTACTTTATCTTTCAAACTCTAATAAAATCTCTGTATTCTTTCTACTCTCTTTCGTTCCTTCATAAACCCTTATTCTTATTTCTTCCGATTTTTCTAGAATTCACTCGATTTTTCAATCTTTAATCTTTCACTAACCCAGTGTTCCTTGAAAGAAATTTCAAGAAGAAAATCATAGCTACTAACGATTATGTGATTTTCTATTTCTTAATAAAATATTCAAGAATGAAGGCACCCCATTCAAATATGAGTGCCAGTGAAGCTACACAACGCTAAAAAAGGAAAAATTAAGATAAATTTAAAGGCATATCACGAAAGGCTAGTGCTAAGTTTTTTCACATCTTCAGGGATGTCAAGACTGAAAATAATGCCAAACCAAAGCAATGGCCATAGAATGACATGTGGAGAAGGTGCTTACATAGTAGAATGAATTGAGAAAAAGAGTGCAAGTAAATTTGAAAATGCAAAATATGAAAAACCCCCATATAATATCTGGATTTGCTGCATAGAAGTTGATAAGTGGAGAAGATAAGTCTAGTACAAGCAGATCTAGAAATATAAGTAGACTTTCAAAATATGCAGAAATCCCATATAACTTTAGTATCTACAGTACTGAAGTTAGTAAGTGGAGAAGATAAGTCTACTGTAATGAATTGTAGCAGAAAAGATAAGTTTACTGCATTTAGTCGTCCCTCTCATTCTATATGATGGTGTCAAAAGGGAGAAAACCAGTTGAGAACAACAAGGAATAATATGAATAACTAGAAATGGGGAAGGAATCAGACAAAGTAAAAATGTAGAGAACAGAAGAAAATAGACTTCTAAGGGGGAGGGATCAACTTCTCCAAGAAGCTCATAATCTTTATTGAAGCAACCAACTCATAGACGAATGAAGACCAACGAAGATAGGCTAGAGTAAAGTCTACTGCAGTAGTAGTAGCCTATAGATTTCTTATGTAAATTGTTCGTGTAATCTTTGTAATCTTGGTGAAATTTAAGGATTAAATGAAATAAAAATTTGTTGTCATTCACAAGAATTCTATTATCATTAGAAAATAAGAAAATTGTGAAGTATTACTTGTATAAATTTTAATAATGAGTAGGCTAGAGTAGGTTAGACCTTTCGAACTCTTAAAGTTTCTCTATTTTAGTACCAACTTTGTAAAAGCTACTCTATTGGGCAATCAACTTATAAGATTTAGCCTTAAAATAGAAAAGATAAAGATAACTAACGATCAAAGTATTGATGAAAAGTTCAAGACCAATGTAGTGGAGTCTAAGACCAGAGCAGAAAACTTAGTAGGGCTAAGGGTTTCAGTAGAGTGAGGACATAAGTAGTCAAGTGAGAATTCTAAGACACTAGAAGATCTACAAAGTCAGCTAAGAGAATAAGCTAAACAATGTAATGAGATTTCGAGAAGTAGTGAGTCCAAGACTAGAGTAGTGCACTTAATCGTGATAAGGGGTCACATTGGAGTGAGGGTAGAGGTATCTTTATAGTAGCAAGTTACATTGGTAACCTTGTGCTGATAAAATGCTACAATCCAACCAACGAATACAAGTAGGAAACATGGTGGACAGTATGGAAAGGACAACAAACTGCAAATTGTGCAGCTGTATGACAAACCAACTGTACCAAGAGAAAACTAGGAAAATAAGTTCAACTAACAGATAAAGAAGGTCTATAAAGAGAGCTTAAGATGGATAAAAACACATTGATCTTACATGCAAGAAACACAAAAAGATCATATGCACAAAAGCTCTTAAAAATTGCTTAAAGCAAAAAGTAGTCTAAAAAACTCACTCAGTCGTTCTTTATGCCCAAAGCCACTCGACACGTTCTTTATGCCCAAAACCACTTGTTGAGTGATACTTTATCAAGTAAAGAAACCAAGAAGAGCAAATGGGATGGACTGAGACTTGTGTGGATCAGTTTTGAATTAGACCTGTGTGGAAAGATTTAACAATCAAATCTGTATGGGGAGACTGAGTTGCATTATCAGCAAAGTCCAGAGTGGAACGAGAAGCTGAGAAGAAATTGTGGTCTTAGGTCATATAACTAAGTTTTTATATTAGAATTCAATGTTGTATTATGCTAATTTAGTTATACTAGACCCCTTCTGAAAGTTAGGAGAAGAGTGCATTAGAAGGATAAACCTACCTTTGAGCCACTATAAAAATTATTATGTCATTTACTTTTTTTCATTTACATGTATGCAGTTTTATTTATCTGCCTATTTCACTCAACTATGTTGCATAGCATATAAAAACAGATGACTAAATTTTTTCTAAGTGTCTGCACTATTCGTAACTTCACTATGTTGACTTCATAAAGTCTCCAGTAGATTGAAGTAGTCAAGTGATCATCAAACTAAACGTTTTAGTAATTGAAATTAGGCGATTGACCTTTGATAAGATAAGTAAAAGTTCAAACATTATATAATTTTTTGAAAGAGTTTTAAATTTTCAAAAAATCTATTCACATCCTCTTTAGACTTTTTCATACTACTTGGAACCAATGGACTTATTTTCTGATCGCTTGATAATCATAAGAGAAATTTTTTATGTGAATAATTTTTATGTGTAGAGGTTAATGAGTGACCAACATAGTTCTATCACTTATCTTTATATTTTTTACAGTACTTGGCTCTTAAAATCTTTGGACAAGGTTAGGTGAAAATTAATTTATTAGAAATTTTTGTATTTTGGTTAAAGCCAAATTGCCTAGATGGGGTGTTTGGGATAGACCCCAACCTGTTTATTAAATACCAAAAACAAAATACATGAAAAGTTTAAGTGAAAGCATACATAAGGAGTAGTACTACCTTTACATGAAAGCTCGTAAAAAAATAATAAAAGAAACCTTATTAAGAACAAATACAAGAATTAAAATAAACTGAAGCCTATAGTTATCGTTCTCTACCCTTTCCAATTAATTGTTCGATAAGGCCCTAAGCGCTGTAGCACTTAAATCTTAAGTTGCAACTTAAATGAAAATGGCGCCACAACCCAACAAAGTAGTGTTGCGGCCCTTTTGTCTCTGAATGTAGTTCCAATCATGATCTGAATAGCGCTGCGATGCTATAATTTGGTACAATAGACCCACTGCCTCATAAATCAACTACATGAATAGCGGCGCAGGCCACAAAAATACTGTTGTGGCTCCTCCATCTTCTAACATGATTCTCTCCACACTGCAGTGCCACAACCCTAGAAATGAACTAAGTTATTAGTGCCACAACCCATCAATTACATAGAGTTTTTTAGACCCTCATTCCTCACAGTAACACCAACATTGAATCCCTCAGAGACAATTACTTTTTTTCTTTAGCAGAGCATGGTATAAGAACTACAAGTTTGTCAAGTGCAATAAAACCCCTCACCCCCCTTAGCAAATCTAATGGTGTGAAGACTTATGATCATTTAGAATCACAAGAGAGAATAGCCAAGGCATCTGTTGATGAGTTTTCTTTATTGAGCACATAGAAAAATGTGACCGTTATGTCTCGAGCCCTGATCTTTCCTCTGGAGATAACGATTACCACCTTGGCATATACTTCTACCCAAACCATATTGGCTCCACTATATACATGTACTCAACTTGAGTGAGCTTATTGAAACCCGAGCTAAAAAGTCACATTCCATCCCCCTTCCAGAATTCTATCTTAAACCTAGGATGTTGTGATTTATGACACCACTGAAAATATGTTCTGATTATAAACTTTTACCTTGTTGTTTGGCAGTATTACTTTACGCCCAAATAAACCAAATAATAAGCAAAGGGATAATGGCATGAGCATGAGCAGGATAATTTACTAGAGAAGATAGTCTCCAACATTGAAAGAGTAGAACAGTGAAGTATGTGTTGGGAAAGAGTGTCAAAATAAATGACATGACACAGCGAAACTAAGAAATTCTTTTTCCATCTGTTGGACTTAAAAATGAGACTAAATCAAGAATTCCAAAAATAATGCAAGAGAGTAAAAAATAGATACAAGAATTTTTATTTGGATAACCATATTGGGAAAAAACCATGAAAACTTCCACTATGTAATAGTAAGCATACAATATTCTCCCTAAACTAGGGGATACACAAATAATCCTCAAGAGAATATCTCTTGCATCATAAATATCTCAAGTTTTTCTCAATTTGGAATACCAAAGAAAAATAGAAAAACTATTTTAAGAGATAATGAAAAATTACTAAAAAAATTCTCCCTTTTTTTCTCTCACTCAATTCTCTTGTAGCTTGTGTTTTTCTTGTGTATTTTTGCTATGCGCGGAGAGCTTTATTTATAGGTAAGGTTACTGCCAAGTTTCACTAGTTTGGTTAAACTTTTTCATTTTTTCAAAGTTTGGCAGTTTCATTTTTTCAATGTTTGGTGGTGGTTTCATTTTTCTTTGATTTGGTAGCATTCTTCTTTAGTTAGGTAGTCACCCCATGTGGGTGGACTTACCAACAATTCTAACCCTCCACCTCATATGGAGTGCTCAACCAAACCTGCCCTACTTCTACAAATTTCAAACTTATCCCTTGACAAAGACTTCGTAAGTATGTTTGGACCATTTTTATTAGTGTGAATTTTATCAAACTCCATCAATTTTTCATTCAGTACATCTCAAATCCAATAGTATCTCACATCAATGTATTTTGATCTTGAGTGAAAAGTAAAATTTTTACTCAAGTGAATCATGCTCTGACTGTCACAGTAGAGCATATACTTTTCTTACTTCAAGTTTAATTCCTGAAGAAACTTCAATCACAACATCTCCTTGTAGGCTTTAGTTACGGCAATACTCTCTATCTCCATTGTGGATAATGTCACGTATTTTTAAAGTTTCGACTACCAAAAGATAGCTCCCCATACAAATCTCATCAGGTATCTGGATATGGATTTTGTGAAATCAACATCACTAGTCATGTTTGCATTTGTGAATCCATCTAATACAGTTTGACCATCACCAAACTTTAGGCAAACTTTGGAAGTACCTTTCAAATACCAGAATATTCATTTCATTACAGACCAATGATCTTTGCTAAGGTTAGAGAGAAATCGGCTAAGAATACCAACTACATGAGCAGTGTCAGGTCTAGTACATACCATAACATATATTAAATTACCAACTGTAGAAACATATGGTACCTTTTTCATCTCTTCCTTATTTTTCTCACTTGTGGAATACTGCACCGAGTTGAGTTTGAAATGACTTGCAAGTGGAGTACTGACTAGCTTTGAATTGCTCATGTTGAATATCTTAAAAACTTTTTTGATATACTTTTCTTGAAATAGCCACAACTTCCTATTTGTCATATCTCTCGATATTTTCATCCCAAGAATTTGTTTAGGAGGTCTTAAATCTTTCATTGCGAAAGACTTGTTGAGCTCTTTCTTTAGCATATCAATCTTGCTAGCATCATGACCTACAATCAATATCATCCACATACAATTACAATATGATAAAATCATCATCAGAGAATTTTTTAAAGAATACATAGTGATTGAAGTTGGTTCTCTTGTACCCTTGATCAATCATCTCAAAGAATTTCTTAGAGAATACATACTGTCTCGGGGCTTGCTTCAAGCCATATAAGCTCTTTTTTATCCTGCACATTAGGTTTTCAATACCTTTGACTTTGAATCTCTCCGGTTGCTCCATGTAAATTTCTTCATTTAAATCTCCATAAAGAAATGCAGTCTTTACATCAAATTGTTCAATCTCCAGGTCCAAGCTGTTAGGTTCGCTATAATCGCAGGAGCATGTGCACCAAAAAATTAAAAAATTTATAAGACATATATTTATCAAATAAATACATCTCCTCGATTCGAAAGCGATTCTAACGATCACGTTTGTTTAAGTAAATATATAAATAAATATATTAAATTTGAATTATACCTTTCGAACAGTCCAGTTGCTATATAGAATGAAGTAATCAATTACTATATTCCTGACTTATCAGACTCATAGGGATCTATGTGTCTCCCCTCTATCATATCCATGATAAGTAATACTGATTAAAAGAATTCACTAGTATCCTTAAAATTATTTTCAAATTTAGATTTGGAGTAATATTTGCTCTTTAACCCAATTGATGGATCAAGAACAAGCTTTCAAGAATCACAAAAAATGATTCTTTAAGTTCTTGGAATTTTGATATAAAGAGAATATCAAGAAACTAGTTTTCTTTAAAGAATAAGAAAATCAAGACTTTTAAGAAAACACCTTTTTTTCTTTTCTTTTCTTGGAGAGAAAAATAGAAGACAAACAAAATAATTTTTCCTAAAAATTACCATGCAATTTTTGGCCCTTACTTGTTAATAGGGGCTAAAAGTTCACTTCTCTCCAACTTTTGGAGAGTTTGTCAATTTTTGAACTTTTTCCAAATTTGATCTTGGAAGGATTCTACATCTTTCAATAAATCTTATATTTTCTCTCTCCAATGTATGTAGACTTATTTAAAACTACATTAGTCATAAAAAATTATCTACATACATTCTTAATATTAATTTGAACTCTTCAAATAATATCAAGATAGATATATATAAAATATATATATATATATCGTAAATATATATACATACTTAATAAATTCCTAAGTAGCCATTTTTTATCTCATAAAAATCGATCACTATTTATTTATATATATATATATTAATTAAATAAGTCATATTTATTTTAATTATTCTCTTCATATTCTAGTGGACTTTTTAAGTGATCCACTTTAATTTTTAAGTTTGGACTTAAAAAATCCATGAATTAATCCAATTGATTTAATCCCATATTAATCAATTCAATTAATTAATTATAATTTACTCTAATTGCGCTTCATAATCATATTAGGTCAAATTAAATAAGCTAATTACTTAATTGAATAATTTAATTTAACTATTATATTAAATTAAACCCTTAATTAATTAATTAATTAATCAATATTAATTAATTAATTTTCCATTGAAAAAATTTCAAAATAGAAATATTACTTTCCATAAAGAAGTGTGACCCTCTTAGATACATTACTAAGCTAGTAGTGGGCTTACAATATTTGCAACAATGGATGGAACTACACCCAACCCTTGAATGAAGTTTCTTATCCAAACATCTTCTTTTGTTGCATCAGAAGCAGCAATATATCCAACTTCGATGGCATAGTCTGCAGTTGTCTCTTGCTTGAAACTCTTCTAGCTGACCACACCACCATTTAGAATGAATATATATCTAGATTTAAACTTCGATTCGTCTATATCGGATTGAAAACTAGAGTCTATATTTCCTTTCAGTTTTAATTCTCTATTGACGTATATCAAAAAGACATTCTTAGTCATTCTCAAGTACTTGAGGATCATTTTAATGATTCTCTAGTGTTCTTCCCATGGATTAGACTGATATTTGCTCATAACACTCAGAGCATGTGCGATATCAGGCCTTCTACACAATATTGCATATATTATGCTCCATAATGCGAAAGCATAAGGTATGTGAGTCATCTTTTCTCTCTCTTCAGGTATCTTGAGAGACATAGCCTTAGAGAGTGAAATCCCATAACTCATTGGTGGGAATGCTTGTTTGGATTCCTCCATGTTAAACATTTCTAGCACTTTGTCTATGTACATAAATTGGGATAGTCCGATCATTCTTCTGCACCAATCTCTATAGATCTTTATCCCTAGGATAAAAGATGCAATTTTCCAAGTCCTTCATGGAAAACAGATTAGACAACCAAGTCCTCATTGACTGTAATATCCCTACATCATTCCCAATGAGTAGGATATTATTAATGTAGAGCATAATAAATGTAATTGCACTCCTACTAACCTTTTTGTAGACATATGGTTCATCCGAGTTCTTATGAAAATCAAACATTTTGATTGTATCATCAAACTGAATGTTTCAACTCGTCGAAGCTTGTTTGAGTCCATAAATGGATCTCTGGAGCTTGCAAACCTTTTGTTCGCTCCCATTGGATGTGAAGCCTTCTGATTGCTTTATATAAATCTATTCCTTAATATTTCAATTAAGAAAAATAGTCTTTACATCCATTTATCATATCTAAGAGTCATAATATGTGGATACGGCCAACAGAATTTGGATGGATTTAAGCATCGCTACTGGTGAAAAAGTTTTCTCATAATCAGTGTCTTACTTTTGAGTATAACCTTTTACTACCAGATGTGCCTTATAGGTCGCTACCTCTCCATTTACTCCAAGCTTCTACTTATAGACCCATTTGCAGCCAATGGGAACAATTCCCTATGGTAGGTCCACCAAGGTCCATACCTTAGTGGAGTACATGGAGTCCATCTCGGATTAAATGCCTTCTTTCCACTTCTCTAAGTCTATGTCAGACATCGTCTCTCCATAGTTTATTGAATTATTATCCAAGGAGAGTCCCTCTTCTTTTTTCTATAACAAAAAGATAAACCACTTAGGTGCCCTTGAGACCCTTTCAGATCTTCAAAGAAATTGTGCCTTAGAGAGCTTAGTATCAGCTAGAGTGTCATCTACTACAACATTTAGGACGTTTTATGGTTCTTGAACTTCTTCAAGTTCCATGACTTTGCCATTTCTATATAATTGAAATTTTTCTTCAAGAAAGGGGGCATTCCTAAAAAAAAACACCTTTTGTTCTGAGGCGTTGTAGAAATAGTATCCAATAGACTTATTTGGATACCCCACGAACTTGCATAAACTGGATCTCATATTCAACTTATCTCTCACTACCTTCTTCACATAAGCAGCACACCCCCATGCCATAAAGTATTTATAGGAAGTTGTTTTACCACACCATATTGTATATAGTATTTTGGGCACGGCTTTAGATAGCACCCTATTTAATAGGTATGCTGCGGTTTCCAAAGCATAGCCCCAGAATGAAAGAGGCAATGTAGTGAAGCTCATCATTGATCGAACCATATCCAACAAGGTTCAATTCCTACGCTCCGCAACTCCATTAAGTTATGGAGTAGCAAAAGGAGTCCACTATGAGAGAATCCCATTCTTTTTTAGATAATCTAAGTACAGAACTCCGTAACTCTATTAAGTTATGGAGTAGCAAGAGGAGTCCACTATGAGAGAATTCCATTCTCTTTTAGATAATCTAAAAATTTTGTGCTTAAGTATTCTCTTTCTCGATCAGGTCGAAGAGTCTTTATACTTGAGCTAGATTGTTTTTCTACCTCAGTTCTGAATTTTTTGAACTTTTCAAATATTTCAGACTTGTACCTTAAATGGTAACATAACCATACCTAGAGAAGTAATTAGTAAAGGTTAAGAAGTAGTTAGTTCCCATTGGCACTAACATTTACATTTGTATAGATCAAATCAATAGATGTTTGGCTCGTTCCACTTGTCCAACAAATGGATATTTTGTTATCTTTCATTTGAGGCAAGATTCACATGTTGGTAGTTCTTGCTCGTTCTTTAGATTAAGCAATTGTGCCAACTTATTAATCCTTTGCTTAGAAATATACCTTAATATTGCGTGGCATAAGCTCATGGAATTATGATTGATCTAATTTTATTTTAATTTGTTGAATTTTGAAAATGGGGTTATGGGGAGTAACAATATATAAATAATTCATCAAAGAACCGGAATAGATAAAATTAGAACATTTGAAAACCATACAATTTTTATTCTCAATGGTAAATCTAAAACCTTCTTTATCCAAAACTGGAATAGAGACAATGTTCTTAATAATATTTGGAATAAAAAGATAATTATTTAAAACTATTACAGAACCATTTCTAAAAGCTAGATTAACGGTGCCTTTAGCTACTGTAGCAACTCTTGCTCCATTTCTTATCCTTAAGACCGTCTCTTCTCCATCTAGTTTCCTACTTTTTGTCATCATTTACATATTATTGTAGATATGTGAGCCATAATCGGTATCTAATACCCAAGAGTATTGTTAACAGACAAGTTAACTTCAACAAAATATATACTTGAACTCTTCAGGCTTGCAAGATACTCCTTGCAGTTCCTCTTTTAGTGCCTTAGTTTGCTGCAATAATTGCACTTGTCATTGGCTTGAGAAGAAACCTTCTTAACACCACCCTTCGCCTTCAGCTTGTTGGGTTTGGAGGAAACCTTTTCTTTCTTATTTTCTCTCTTGGGCTTTTTAGCCTTTAATCCAGAAGAAAATCCAACAAGCAGTACCGGCTTGTCCTTCTTTATGGTGGACTCAGCTGTCTTTAACATGTTCACAAGCTCAGAGAGACTAGTCTCTATGTTGTGCATAAGTTGACAACAAATGTGTCAAATGAGGGAGGTAAAGATTATAATAGAAGGTTCGTATATAGTTCGTTCTCCATAATGACTCCAAGGGACGCCAACCTTTCAGTGAGAGCTATTATTATCTTCAATCCATGGTCATGGATAGTCATACGATATTTAAAAAGCTCCTTTGAGATCTGAATCTCGTCTACCAAGTACGTTCACCATATAACTCTTGTAGGTTAAAGAGGATCCCATAATCAGTATCTTGATCCTCATTCTGCCTCTACAGCTCATTTGACATCGATGTCAGCATGTAGCATCATCAAGTCTGCAGATTGTCATCAACACGACGTAGGTAATCTACATAAGCCTCTAAAGCAATATCCTCCAGTGGAACAAAAGGAGGCGCGGCGTCAAAGACATATGCCCTCTTCTCAGATTGACGGACTATCTTAAGATTTTTTAGCCAATCGATAAAGTTTGGTTCAATTAATTTATTTTGTTCAAGGATTGTTGCAAGTGGATTCTTTGTTATTTTAGTAGAAAAGTCTACAAAATATGCACAAAGCAGAAAATTAGTAAACTATGGAGAAAATATATTCATTTAATATAAGGTCTTTAATACTAAATGTCTTATACCATTTTTTTTTGAATTCCATCACCCCTGATGAAAGTTTGGAAAATCAAAATTCCTAGTGGGCTTGAGGTCCAACGAAAATATTTTACATACCAATTTTATGAGCCCATGAAATATTTTTATCAGTAGTAAACTCTTTAACAATTGTATCACTATACAACCCTTATGTTAGTTTTGCCTCACCTCTTCCCATATACCCCAATTTTATGAGCCTATATGGTACTAAGTGTCAAATAGTACCTATCAAACATTCGTGTAGATGGAGCATCGAGATGTCCCACGACCCATGACCAACATAATGATGATTTCATTCTACGAGCATCTCTATGTTTGGTAAAGATCACAACTTTCCAACATAAAACCACCCCATAACTCATGGCCAATGATCAAGTGCGGTAGCGGTCGTCATATCTCTACCTTTAATAGTAGGCATGGAACGATAGGTACCTAACTTGTCCATTTTTATTTGAGATTGAATTTTATTAAAAAAATCTTTTAATTAATTTCATAAATTAAGTGGGGTTTAATTTTATCTAAGACCTCATCATAATTAAAATTAGGTTGATTTATTTAATGCATGATATCATAATATCATTTCGCAAGCATAAAAACATTAAATAAAATCCCAAGCATTCTAATGCATACTTAAATAAATGGATGATCATGAACCAGTCTTATGCGGTCCATTTGAACCAAAAATGGACTTAAGGTCAGTTTAAGAGTAATAAAACAGAATAGAGGCTATTCTATTACATAATTGTATCAAATATAATCATGGGCCTTCGTTGAAAACTCATTCCTGATTCTCATTCATCCTTCAAGGAAAAAATAAAAATCTCACCACCTATTATACTCTATTTGCAAAAAATAAATAACTTACATAGATGGAATAAAATGCTCCCAAACCCCATTTTAAAATCGAAAAATATAAAATAAAATCAATCACATTGATCGTCCCATAAATGCTCATAACAAACATCACATGCAATTATCAAAATATGTAAATTTACCAAGTTGTTTAACGCAATTGTTAACTTGGGATAATTTTTAATTGCTTGAAAAATAATTTTTCAAAAATTACTAAAATTAATATTTAATTTTAAAATTCTAGAAAATCAAAATAAAAATGGACTTATAAAAATAAGGTGTCAAGAAGCACGAAGGCTGTCTGTCGCGCGTGCACAACCCGTGCGTAGGCAGCCGCGCAGCACAACATGCTATTGCTGCAAGCACACTACTTATGCGCACATATAGCGTAGCACAACGTGCTATTGTGTGCAATGCAGTAGACGTCCTGTCTGCTGCCGTCTCATGTAGAGTGCATTCTGCACACTCGTGTCTTTTTTCTAATTTTTAAATATTTAAATAATTTAAATAAATAATTAAATAAAATCCCAATCATCAATTGCATTGTTCATGTAAAATCAAATCTAACATGCTAAACATGGAGTTAAACAATTTAAATCATGAACTCACAAATCCAAAATTCACTGAATAAACAAAATCGTGGCTCTAATACCACAGTTGGGTTGGCTATAATCGCAGGGGCATGCGTAGAAAAATTATTTTTTTTATAAAAAATATATTAATCAAATAAATATATCCCCTCAATTCAAAAGTGATTTTAATGATCGCATTTATTCAAGTGAATATATAAATAAATATATTAAATTCAGATTATATCTTTCGAACACTCTGGTTGCTGTAGGGAATGAAATAATCAATTGCTATATTCCTAGATTATCAAACTTGTAAGGATCCAAGTGTCTCCCCTCTATCAGGTCTACAATATGAAAAGTAATACTGATTAAAATGATTCGCTAGTATCCTTAAAATCATTTTATAATCTAGATCCCGAGTAATATTTGTCCTTTAACGCAATTGATGGATCAAGAATAAGATTTCAAGAACAACAAAGATTGATTCTTTAAGTTCTTAAAATTTTTATGTAAAGAAAATATCAAGAAACTACTTTTCTTTAAAGAACAAGAAAATCAAGACTTTCAAGAAAATAACTTTTTTTTCTTTCTTTTCTTTTCTTTTCTTGGGGAGAAAAACAAAAGACAAACAAAATAATTTTTCTCTAAAAATTACCATGCAGTTTCAGCCCTTACCCATTAATAAGGGCTGAAAATTCACTCCTCTCCAACTCTTGGAGAGTTTGTCAATTTTTGAACCATTTCAAAATTTAATCTTGGAAGAATTGTAAATTATCCAACAAATCTTATATTTTCTCTCTCCAGTGTATGTAGACTTATTTGAGACTACATTAGACATAAAAAATTATCTACACACATTCATATTAATTTGAACTCTTTAAATAATAAAAAGATAGATATATATCAAATATATATATATACATAATAAATACCTAAGTGGCCGATTTTTATCTCATAAAAATTGGTCACTATTTATTTATATATATATTAATTAAATAAATTATATTTATTTTACTTATTCTCTTTATATTCTAGTGGGCTTCTTAAGTGATCCACTTTAATTGTTTGGTTTGGACTTTAAAAGTCCATGAATCTATCCAATTGATTTATTCCAATATTAATCAATCCAATTTATTAATTATAATTTAGTCCAATTGGGCTTCTTAATCAAATTAGGTCCAATTAAATAATCCAATTATTTAATTGAATAATTTAATTTTAACCACTAAATTAAATAGAACCCTTAATTAATTAATTAATCAATATTAATTAATTAGTTTCCAACCATTGAAAAAAATCCTAAAATAGAAATACTACTTTTCATAACGATGTGTGACCCTCTTAGATTCACTGCTAAGCTAGTAGTGGGCTTACAATATTTGCAACTTATGAATAATAATTATATCGATTAATTAATCTACTTGAAAATAACTTCTTAATTTTAAGAATGACACTATCCATGAAAACACCTAGCAAGTAATCATGACAAACTAGTTTTAGGTGAAATAACGAGTAAACCTATTTAAGTTGTGAGTATTATATGCATACAATCCTTTTGATATAAATTCTTATGTGGAGGCTTTGCCTGTCTAAATAAGAATTTTTGTGTTGCGATAGTATACGATTAGTCCTCGAATTTAAGGCATGATGGTAGCCTTGTGTGCATCCTACATCACTTTAATATATTTTCTTATTACTCTTACTAGGCTATTTGATGTCCCATCTCAAAAGCCCTAGACTCAAAATATATTTAAAACCAAAGCCTTAGAGGCATGCTCATGATCACCATCATATGTGCGACCATGTCCCATAGCTAAACTTAGTCTAAGGACTTTATCTAATGCACAAAAGGAAAAATTCAAGACATAAGATAAAGAAAGTATTTTTTTATTAATATGATTCTCAATAAGATTGTCTTTACAAAAAAAAAGAGTACAATACACCAAATCTAATTGGGGCGCTGGGCATTCTACTCTAACACAAGCTAGCAGCAATTTTGGGAACAACTTTTGTTGAAGACATCTTCACCACAACTGAGAAAAATTCATCAAAACTAATACCTTTTTTTCTGACTAAATCCCTTTACAACTAGTCTCATTTTGTACCTTGCTTTTGAGCTATGCTTGTTAGCTTTAGCCTATAAACCCATCTGTTTTTTAGTATTCTCTTGCTTTTTGGCAGCTTTACAAGCTCATAGGTGTAATTTTCTTGTAGAGATTTCATTTCTTTCTTCATGGCCTCCAACCACTTTTCTTTCTGATCATGTGATATGATCTCTGTGAAATTCTCTAGTTCTCCCCCATCAGTGAGCAATACATTCTCATGTAGACTATATCTGGTAGAAGGTTGTCTTTGTCTGGTGGACCTCGTTACCTCTGGTGGTGAAACTGGGGAAATATCATCAATTTGTACAAGTGTGAGATCCTGTACATCTTCCCTATGATTCTGAGTCGTAGATAAAGAAGTTGGATCTAAATCATCAAGTATATATGAGTTGGGCTCAGATTTTTGTTTAGCATCATCAATTATCTGATCTTCAAGAAACACGACATCCCTATTTTTTATGATTTTTCTATTAGTTGGGTCCCACAACATATGACCAAACTCCTCATGACCATAACCAAGAAGATGCATGGTTTGGTCTTGTCGTCAAATTTAGATCTTTCATCTTTTAGAATGTGCACAAATGCTCTGCAGCCAAACACTCTCAAGTTTTTGTATGAAACATCTTTCCCTATCCAATCTTTATCTGGAATGTCACCATCCAAAGGAGTTAATAGAGAAAGATTGATTAGATCAACTACAGTCCTCATTGCTTCACCCCAAACGGGTTTAGGTAATTTGGAATGTGATAGCATATACTTGATTTTTTCACAAATTGTCTTGTTCATCCTCTCTGTCACACCATTATGTTGATGAGTCTTTGAGATGCTCTTCTCCAGCCTGATACCACATTGGATTTAAACTTTTTGGTATGACATATCTTGGTATTATAGGCATAACTCTCTCCACAAATATCATATCATTAATTCAAAGAGAATTAATTAATTAGATTAATTAATCAGAATAACTAAATTATTTAACTAAGTTACAAGAGTTGTGAGCTCATGGCTAGCTTAAAGTGAACCTAAGGGATCACACACAAAACTTGGACAAGTCCATTTCTAACCTAGAAATTAATCCAAGTGTTGGATTAAATTAATTAATGTGATTAATTAATGGGGTTAAATTAGTTCAAGTGTGGAATTAATTAATTAATTAAATGAATTAATTGATTAGACCTAATTGGATTAAGGAGCCCAATTGAAACATTTAATTAATAGATTGGATCAATTAATTAAGATGAGCCTAATTAATTAAATAAATTAATTTAATTAATTAAATCAATTAAAGTAGGGCTTAATTGATTACGTAGGCCTAGGCCCATTAGGTATGAACTTGTAGGAAGCCATTGGGAAATTGGATTAGGAATCTAATTCTTAGAGTAGGTTGAATTGGAAATTCAATTTCTAAAAGGTAATAAGGAAAAAGAAAAGTCCTTATGGGATAAGGAAACTTACTAAAAGAGTTGGAGATAAGAAAGGAAGAAGAGTCCTACATGGAAATGACGTATGATAGCCTTTATTGACAATCTTCTTGGACATTTTTATGGGGATATTATTGCAGATTTTTGTGAAGAAAAAATGTGGAAAACAGCCCATCTCTCTTGAAGAAAAATAGTTTTCTTCATATCCAAAAATTCATCCCTCATTTTCTTTTCAATTTCCAAAAGTTCGCTAACATTTTATCTAGTTTAATTTTTAATTTAATTGTTGAATTAAAAATTAAATTAAACACTTAAAAAACTAATTGTTAGTGTGCTCTTATTCCAAATAAAATTATTTTGGAATAGAATTATCGAATCGAAAACTACTGGCATAGGATTCGATTGTGAGTGGGCATCCAAGGTATGGATATCGTTAGAGGGATAACATTTGGGATCCAAGAAATGAATCAGATTTCAATCAAAGAGGTTTTGAATTGAAGAACATGGAGATACTTTCATGTAGGGATAACAATCTGAATCGTTTCAATCACTACATAAACCGGAGTGCAAATCAAGGTAAGGATTTATAAAACTTTCTTACTTTAACTATCAGAAAATGCATAATTGAGTAATTGTGAAAGGGTTCTGGGATTTGTTTTAATTATATGTGATGTGATATATATTTATGTTTTTGAAAATTTTTAAATTCTGTTGTGTATACTTTTCTCGGGATCGCGCAAACCTAACAGATTTAGTGAATGGATATATTTTTTTTCTCTATGTAGTCTCTAATCAAATAATATTTGATGCCAATGTGCTTTGCCCTTGAGTGCAACACAGGGTTGCGACTGATTGTAGTAGCACTTGTGTATATGTAGAGATTAGCTTTAGCTTAGTGTCGATTCCATAGTCTCTCAGCTATTATTACATCTTGAGGATTGAAGCATAACAACTTTTAGCAGCGATAACTTAGCCTGGGCTTTTAATATAGCTATGGAAGTTTGTTTCTTGCTGAACCATTACACCAGTCGATTGCCTAGCAGTTGACAAATTTTAGTTATCCTTTTTCTGTCAATCTTACAACCTCCATAATCTGCATCTGAATATCCAATTAGATCAAAAGTAGAATCCTTAGGATACCAAAGTCCCATTTTGAGTGTTCTATTTAGATACTTAAAGATCGTTTTTGCAGTATGGTAGAGTGAATCTTTGGGTTTAAATTGAAAACAAGCTGTAGACAAATCAAATTTATCCCATTTAAATTGTGACACACATATGAAATAATATATTAAATATCAATTTTATATTTTCTATTTATATTGGAAATTTAATCAAATTTAATTTCTAAAGTAAATAGTTAATTAATTGATATTATAATATATATTATTGACTAATTAAATTTCGTCAAGTGTCAAATCTCAATTCTTGGGAATCAAGATTGTATCAAATCTTGTGATCAAAAGATATATATCAATCAAATCATGAAGAGTCAATCAAATCATTCTATTTCATCAATGACTTATCAAATAACCCCTATCCTACAAGTATAAATAGGGGTCATTCGCAAGAGTCAAAAACATAAGTTGGGAAGAAGAAATCCAAGCAAGAAATGTATTGGAGAAAATTCTCTCAATCTAAGGCGATCAAATCAAGGAGATTTACGGTGTTCAAGGTGAAAATCAAGGCATTCATCACAGAGTCTACTCAAATAATAGCATTTAATTTGAGATTAAATTGTTAAACCATCGAATTAATGTTATTAGAGATCAAATCATTCTTGAAGGAGATCGGAGGGTCGATTTCCCCAACAAATATTCAAATCTAAGAAGTTAATGTTCTTAAAGTTATAACATTTGATTTGATATTATAGTATTAAACCTTCGAATTAACATTATTGAAGGACAAAATCAAGTTTGGAGGAGATCAAATCAGCAATTCCAACTTTAAAAGTTCAAATTTAAAAAATTCTTGTTCTTGAAGAGAAGAATTAGAGGCTCCATAGAGATTGTAAACATTTTATCTTTTTAATTCAATAAAACTCAATTTGTACTATTTTTCTTATTTGTTAATTTTTGCAGACAACGAAGTTTGTGTTAAAAATTTATGGCACGCTCGGTGGGACAATTTCTACCTCTCATCTTTTCTTTTTAAATCAAGTTCAAAATTCAGATGGTGATGAAGGACAATCACTCCAACGTCGCAAATGTTAAATTTTCTATTTCGAGACAAGATGATGTGTTGTCGAGTCAGGAAGTCATCACTCCAAATCATAAGTATGAGGGGACAAGACAAGATGGTATGTTGCTAAGCCATGAAGTTCAAGTTGCAACTCTAAATCACAAGCATGAGGGGGCAAGACAAGATAGTGTGTTGCCGAGCCATGACATCGTCATTTCAAAGCACAAGCATGAGGGGGCAAGAAAATATGATAATTTAATATTATTAGTTAAATTGGGGGCAAAACACAAAACATAAGTTGTGGAGAAAGAGTTGTTGAATCCAACTATGATGCTCGAATCTTCTACAAACTCAAATTTTAAAGTCGCAATAGTCATGGTGGTCCAAACTACTTCACTGGAAGAGCAAATTACAAATTTGATGAAGGCTGTTGAGGGACTCACGAAGTATATTCAAGAACAAGAATCTCAAACCACGAAGTTGATGAACAAAGTGGACAATGTTGATACTAATCGCATAATAGGCAAACAAATTGAAGCTCATGACGAAACTGATACATCTATGAAATAACAACTAAGTAAAAAAGAGAAGTTTTCTAAAGAGTTGCAAGTTTTATCAGATAGGTTGATTCTTGTTGACCAACTAAAGGAGTTTATCATGGGGACTATCAAAGATAAATTCGATGGAAGCTCCAAATCATCTTTGACTTATACCAAACCATACACTAAGAGAATTGACAACTTGAAGATGCCAGTTGGCTACCAACCCCCAAAATTTTAGCAATTTGATGGTAAAGAAAATCCAAAGCAACACGTGGCCCATTTTATTGAGACGTGCAACAATGTTGGAATATATTCATACTGCCTGATTAAGTAATTTGTCCGCTCATTGATGGAAAATGCATTTGATTGGTACACCAACCTGGAGGCAAATTCAATTGATAACTAGGAGCAGTTGGAACAAGAGTTTTTCAATCTCTTTTATAGCACCCGTTGTACTATTAGTATGGTTAAACTTGCTAACTTAATACAAAAAAAAAGATGAGTCTGTACTTGAATATATCAATAATTGGAGAAATTTATCTTTAAATTATAAAGATACTTTATTAGAAACTTCTGCAATTAAGATATGCATCCAAGGAATGCATTGGGGTCTTTACTATATACTTCAAGGAATCAAACCAAAAACTTTTGAAGAATTAGCAACTCGTGCACATGCCATTGAGATAAGCATGAATTTTATCAAACAAGAAAACCCAAGCGATGTCAATGATGATGAAGATGATGAAGATGTGTTTTCATATGCAACAACTGCTACTTTGACTTTTCAATGCTCCTAGATATGGGCATAAATATCTATAATTGACAAACTAAATCCTGCTCAAGTACTCATAGATACGAGCATAATCTATCTATAATTGTCAAATTAAATTTTGTTCAAATGCTCCTTGATACAAGCATAAACTGCCAGTAAAACTCATTAATATGAGTATAAACTGTCGACAAGTTCAAGTAAATTCAAAAGATCCTTGACATGAGTATATAAGGTCTACAAATCAAATCAAATTGAAGACTTATTGATATAGAGTATAAACTATCTACCAAAATTCAAATTTAAATTCAAATGAAGACTCATTGATACAAGTATAAACTATCTGCAAATTCAAATTCAAATAGAGACTCATTGATACGAGTATAAACTATCTATAAATTCCAAACAAATTCAAGTCAAGAACTCCTTGATATGAGGATAAACTATCTACAAATGCAAATTAAATTTGAAGAATTTTTTGATATGAGAATAAACTGTTTATAAGTTCAAATCAATTCAATAGAAGAACTACTCAATATGAGTTAAAACTATCTTAATATTCCAAATAAGTTCAAGTAAATTGTTATGACTTGATCCTATTATTGAAAAAGTTCAAGACTTATTCACTCTAAAACGCATTATCCGTGAACAAGTCTTGAGCGGGCATTCGTAGACAAATCAAATTTATCCCAAGTAAATTGTGACATACATATGAAATGATATATTAAATATTAATTTTATATTTTCTATTTATATTAGAAATTTAATCAAATTTAATTCCTAAAGTATATAGTTAATTAATTGATATATAATATATATTAATGGCCAATTAAATTTTTCCAAGTGTTAAATCTCAATTCTTGGGAATCAAGATTGTATCAAATTTTGTGATCAAAAGATAGATATCAATCAAATCATGAAGAGCCAGTCAAATCATGTTACTTCGTCAATGACTTATCAAATAACCCCTATCCTACAAGTATAAATAGGGATCATTTGCAAGAGTAAAAAATATTAGTTGGGAAGAAGAAATCCAAGCAAGAAAGGTGTTGGAGGAAATTCTCTCAATCCAAGGCGATCAAATTCAAGGAGATCCATGGTGTTCAAGGCGAAAATCAAGGCGTTCATCTTAGAGTCTACTCAAATTTTAATTTGAGATTAAATTATTAAACCTCGAATCAATGTTATTAGAGATCAAATCACTCTTGAAGGAGATCGGAAACCATTTTATCTTTTTAATTTAATAAAACTCAATTTGTACTTTTTTTCTTATTTGTTATTTTTTGCAGACAACGAAATTTGTGTTACACAAGTCTAAACACCTAAACAAGCATTATATCAGGTCTTCTAGTAGTTAAGTAGAGTAGTGAGTCGATCAAACCTCTGCATGTGGTCATATCTATTGGTTTACCATTTTCATCATTGTCCAGCTTAGCAGATGTTCCTGTAGGGACATTCCTAGAGTGTAGTTCTCTATTCCAAACTTCTTTAATATGTCTCTGATGTACTTGGCTTGGTTGATGAATTTGCCTTCACTCAGTTGCTTGACTTGTAGTTAGAGAAAGAAATTCAGCTCACCCATTATATTGAATTTAGTCGACATCAACTTAGAGAATTTCTCGCACAATTCTTAGTTAGTATAGTTGAAAATAATGTCATCAAACAAAAACTCAAACAAGTATAATATCAAAGTTGAACTAAACTTTGAAAAGTGTGGTGTCCACTTTACCTTTGATTAAAGCCTTTTTGAGTTTAGAATTCTGAAAGAGTGTCATACCAAGCTCGTGGTGCTTGCTTTAGTTTGTATAATACCTTGTTGAGCTTGTAGATGTACTTAGCTGGTCTGTTGTTGAACTTAAGAGGTTGTTCCACATATACCTCATTTTGCAGTTGACCATTCAAAAGTACACTTTTGACGTCCACCTAGTAGAGCGTGAAGTTCTTGTAGGTTGCATAAGCTAGATAAAGTTGGATTACTTTTAGCCTAGCCATAAGAGCAAAATGTTTCATCAAAATCTATGTTACCTTTTTCTTTATGATAGTCCCGTACTTATCTATTTTGTTTTGGAAAACCTACTTGGTTCAAATGACTCCTTGATGAGTTGTCATTAGAATGAATATTTAGACTTTATTTATAATGCCCAATTATCTTCTATAATAATAAGTATCTTGCATGAATATGCATCTAATCAATACGCATTATCGAATTATGGCATATAAATTTCATTATTGCACGAACATGAATAATTGTTACTATATGATCTAGTTATCCTTTATTATACATTAATACATAGAATATGAGATCAAACTTTTGTTTCTTGATCTAACATATTCCTTAAGTTCCTTTTTGCAGTGAAAAGATTGGTATCTTGGTTAAGGAAGATTGATGTATTGAATGGCCATGAAATGAATTATTTGTATTACTCCACAATAGTTATAAGCTAAATTGATTATTTGCTTAAATATTTGGTTGACATATATCATATTTGGCTAAGAACTAAAAGTTTTTAAAAATGGTGCAATTTGATTGGTAGGTTGACTAGATTGCATAAATCCATTCTAAATCGCATTACATTTGATATAACACCAACGCATCAATTTTTGTCATATCCATAGCCCATAAACATGGCTCTTTGTATGAGAAAATACCAAACATGAGCCAACCAATCATCACCCTCCACTTACCTTTCTTTGAAATGTCAAAGAAATCATTTTTCTCCATATTTTCTTGTGGAAGCTTCTCAAAATTTCTCCAAAGTTTTTCCTAAATTTCTATACTCTCATACTCACAAAATTTGAATTCAATTCACAGGATTCCATAGAACACAAACTAGAACAAGTTTTCACCCTTTTAAGCTTGAAAACCATTATTTTAAAACTTAATTCCAATTTAATCAAGGTATATTCTTTTTCAATGTTTCTTATGATAAATGTATAGTAGCTTGGATGATTACATATTTTAGTATGAATGAAAACTTAATTAGGATAGACTTGAAGCCAAAACTAGGGTAGTTAGGCTGGTTTCTAGAAAAATTGATAGTTTTGTGAAAAATACTTAATTTACATGTTTCTATTAATCTTGTATTGCTTATATTATGTTTGTAAGTGCCTATGATTGATTGTGAATAATATCAATTAGTTTTCTTAATTGATGGTTAGAATCGTTTAAAGTTAGAAATGAGTTTAAGTCATATTAATTTAGATTGTGTTCAAGTTTTAGGGGCTGACTTAATATTTATGTTTGAATTATTAGATATTTGGTGGCTTCTCTAATGTTTAATGTCTTGAATTAGTAGTAAAATATGGAGTATGCATTATTTTTTAGGTTATGTAATTGATATGAAATTGTTTACAAAAGAATGAAAAGTGTATATGATTTTAATTAGAATAGAGTATGTGATTTATTAAAAGGATATTGAAAGGTACATGATTTGATTATGTTAGGCCTTTAACACATCCTATCTTCCAAAGAGATTGACCTTTTCACTTAGCACAAAGTGGACTTGAGGTAAGTTGAAAGTTTCATTTGCTGTGTCACAAGAATCATAGTTGTCATTAATATAATGAGGTTGTCATTATTTGTCAAATGATATAATATTTGATGCATTTATGGTTCATGAAGCATGATATATATATATATATATATATATATATATATATATATATCAAGAATATAATGAGGTTTTTGATAAAGGAAGTATGGTAGTTTATTGATGGTCGAGTAGACAAGGTATATGGGAGGGACCGACGGACCCAACAAATGATAGCAAATACTTGAAGTTGAAAAACCAGTATAGGAAAGCCACAATGAATGAGAATTAATATGGCTAATACCTAAGGTTGAAAAACCAAGTATGGAAACCTCATATTATTTCTCTTATTGGCTAATCAATATGAACAGATTCCGAAAACCACGGCCTATCACTATCAGTTAAGTACCACACTTCAAGGGCCCCAAAGAATGATTTATGAAAGAAAGTTATTGGATTGAATACTGCATTTTATGATTTCTGATATTTGCATGTACTATATTGTGATCGATTCAGTTTCACCTTACTGAGCCTTTAGCTGATTAGATTCTTGTGATATAGGTGAAAATATACAGGTTTAGAGGTTAACTGAGTCTCCAGAGCGTCTGGACAGAGATTTGTTCATATGCTATGCTTCGAGTTGTTTTTTTAGCCTATTTTGAAAACTCTATTTTATTTTTAAATAAGCCGCTCTATTATGGTTTTGTAAACAAATGTGTTAAACTATAGACTGAATAATAGCATCATGTACTTAATTTTAATTTATGTAAATGGTGTGTTTACAATGAAATGAAACAACAAATGAATTCAAGTTATTTTCTCTTATAGCCAAAAAGTGAGACTTTTATTAAAATCATAACTCTAGTATTGATGAAAAGTTAACATTTCTTGACTTAACGGTATTAAGTTGTTTAGGTTTTGCAGTTAGGTTGAGGGGTGTTACAGTTTGTGGTATCAGAACGGAGGTTTAGTCATTCATGAAGACAAAAGAAGGCATATGAACACATCCTAACTAGGAAACTCGATCGACTATTTGTTTATTTAATTTTATGTTTACTTGATTAGATTTTATTTTATGTTATTGTCATGATTATGCATTTAGTATTGGCTAATGAATGGAATGAGATTGGGCAATGTATAGCATGTCATGGCACCAAAAAGGAAGACTATGGATGATCATGAGGGTAATCATACTTTGGTGAATAATTTGAATGATCTCATTCTATAACAGATTAGAATGCATGGTGAATAGATACAATAATTATTAGATATGTAACAAAGAAATCAAGAATAGAATCAGCGACTTCCTCCATCATAAGCTTAATAGGATACTTCACAAGTTGTGTATGAGCAAAAATTTAGAAACATGGAACCTATTAATTTTAATGGTGAGTCTGATCCAATGGTTGCCGAGGAATGGGTAAAATCATTAGGTATTATCTTTGACTACATACGAATTGATAATTCTGAGAAGGTACTCTATGCAATTTTCTTATTAAAGAAGGATGCTAAAACCTGGTGGGAAGGAGCTAAGCTTGCAATAAATATGGAATAGCTAACTTAGGAGAGGTTTAAAATAATCTTTTATGATAAGTATTTCACTAGGGATGCTCGGTCACTTAAAGTAAAAGAATTCCTAGAGTTAAAATAAGGAGGGATGTTTGTATGTGATTATGTGTGAAAATTTGAAGAGGGTTGCAAGTATGTGCCATACATCGCTCGAGATGACCATGAGAAGATAGATCATTTCCTAAGGAACCTTAATCTTAAAATTAGAAGAGATGTAAGAATGTCTTCAACAACAGAATTTAGGGAACTGGTGGACAAGGCTTTGATAGCTGACTTAGATGAGAAAGAGATTGAGAAATTTCATCATCAAAAGAAGCAAGTATTCACTTCCAAAATCTGAACCAGTGGAAGAAAGGAGATCAAAAATCAAACCAAGGAATGAAAAGCGTCAGTGAGTTGGGCAGACTTCTACTGCACTTGAAAGGCCTAAATATGCTAAGTGTGGAAGAATCATTTTGGGGAATACTTTAGTGGTAGGATTAGTGATAGGACTTCTACTGCACTTGAAACGCTTGTTCTATTCAGATTAGTGATAGGACTCTCTATGCGAATCTTGTTGTTTTATCAATACCAAATTTTGAGGTTATTATGGGTATACATTGGCTTACCAAATATCATGCAACAATTGATTGTAACAAAAAGATTGTGATTTTTCAGCCACTTGGGGAAGAGCAGTTTGTGTTTAGTTGTACCTCATTATCATGGTCCTTATTAATTATAACTGCTTTGAAAGCTCAAAAGATGTTGAATAAAGGTTGTGTTGGATATTTGACAAGTGTTCTTGACACTTCAATCAAAACACAATTAAAGCCATAAAATGTAGATATAGCTCAAGAATTTCTTAAGGTATTTCTAGATGATTTACCGGGACTACCACCAGATCGAGA
The DNA here is from genome assembly GCA_019321725.1 of Paulownia fortunei. Lineage (NCBI taxonomy): Eukaryota > Viridiplantae > Streptophyta > Magnoliopsida > Lamiales > Paulowniaceae > Paulownia > Paulownia fortunei. Next base: position 13,249,193 of record CM033114.1, read on the forward strand.
GATTGAATTTGTAATTGATATTATGCCAAGGACTACTCCTATTTCTAAAGCACCTTACTGAATAGAACCAATATAGTTGAAAGAGATAAAAGTTCAATTGCAAGAATTTCTTGATATGGGTTTTATTAGCCCTAGTTATTCTCTTTTGGAAGCACATGTGTTGTTCGTGAAAAAGAAAGATAGTACATTGTAGTTGCACATTGATTATAGAGATTTGAATGAAGTAACAGTCAAGAATAAATATCCACTTCCAAGAATAAATAATTTATTTGATCAATTATACGGGAGCATCAGTATTTTCTAAGATTGATTTGCGCTTTAGGTATCATCAATTGAAGATCAAGGAAAAAGAAATATAAAAAACTGCATTCCAAGCAAGGTATAGATATTATGAAGTTCTAGTGATGCCTTTCGGTTTAACCAATGCCCCCATAGCTTTTATGGATCTATTGAATAGGGTGTTCAAGCAATTTCTCGATAAATTTATAATTGTATTTATTGATGACATCCTAATTTATTCACGAGATGGAGAAGAGCAGAAGGAACAATTGAAAATTATGCTGCAAGTTCTTAAGGAAAAATAATTATATGTTAAATTCAAGACGTGTGAATTTTGGCTTGAGTAAGTAAGTATTCCTAAGTCATGTAGTATCCAAAAATAGTATTTCATTAATCCATGCAAGGTAGAAGCTGTCATTAAGTGACCAACACCAACAAATGTATCAGAAGTAAGGAGTTTCTTGGGATTAACAAGGTACTATCGATGATTTGTTTAGGGTTTTTCAAAGATAGCAACTCCATTGACAATGTTGACAAGAAAGAATGTGAAGTTCTTATGGAATTGAAACATAAATTGACAACAACTCATGTTCTTACCATTCCAATAGGAATTGGTGGATTTGTGGTGTATAGTGATGTTTCAAAAAATGATTTGGTTGCTGTTTTGTTGCAAAATGGGAAGGTTATTGCCTATGTTTCAAGGCAATTAAAGAAGTATGAACAGAATTACCCAACCTATGATTTGGAACTTGCTACTATGGTTTTTGCTTTGAAAATCTGGAAACGTTATTTGTATGATGAGAAGTGTGAGATTTACACAGATTACAAAAGTTTGAAGTACTTCTTACCCAAAAGAAACTGAATATGAGATAACAAAAACGGTTAGAACTTGTGAAGGATTATAATTGCATGATCAACTATCATCCTGGTAAAGCGAATGTGGTTGCAGATGCATTGAGTAGAACGTCTTATCTTTTTGTCATCAAAAGTCAATATTACTGGATTTGTAGAGATTGGAGTTTGAAATTATACCTAAAGGGAAAAAGTGTTCATTGTCTGCGTTAGTGTTGAAACCTACACTTCAAGATAGAACAAAGAAGGTTAAAAGGTGGATGTGCATTTGTGTAGATTGAAAAGAAAGATTGATTATGAAGAGAGGCCAGACTTCTCTGTTAGTGATGATGGAGTTATTCGATGTAAAGAAAAATTGTGTATACCATTTGACAAGGCCATGAAAAGAGACATTTTAGAAGAAGTTCATACTACTCTATACTCGGCACACCCAAGTAGCACAAAAATGTATAAAGACTTACAACAACATTATTGGTGGCCTAACATGAAAAGAGATATAGTAAAATTTATGGTAGAATGTCTAACTTGAAAACAAATTAAGATTGAACATCAAAGACTAATAGGGTTGTTGAAGCCTTTGTTGATTTTGGAGTGGAAATGGGGGCACATTACAATGGAATTTATACTTGGATTACCGAGAACTAAAAAAGAGTATAATTCTATATGAGTGGTTGTGATAGATTAACCAAATCAACCCATTTTCTCATAGTGAAATCCATATATAATATAGACTAGTATGCTCAATAATATATTAAAGAGATATTCAGGTTACATGGAGTGCTAGTTTTAATAGTGTCCGATAGAGATCCTAAGTTTACATCTACATTTGGAAGAGTTTACACAATACTATGGGAATGAAACTTGCATTTAGTATATCATTTCATTCTCAAAGTGATAGACAATCATAGAAGGTTATTTAGATATTAGAAGATATGTTAAGAGCTTGTGTGTTAGATTTTCAAGGAGTTGGGATACGAAACTTCCATTAGTGGGGTTTACTTATAATAATAGCTACCAGTCAACAATTAGAATGGCACCTTATGAAACATTGTATGGAAGGAAATGTAGATCTCCAGTTCATTGGGATGAAGTTGAAGAACGAAACCTATTTGGTCCAGAAATAGTTCAATGTACTGCTAAAATAGTGGAGAAGATACGAGAGAGAATGAAAATCATACAAAGTAGATAGAAAAGTTATATAGATAAACGGAGAAAAGATCTAGAGTTTGCCATTGGGGATCATGTATTCTTAAAAGTAGCTTCCATGAAAGGTGTCATGAGATTTGGAAATAAAGGAAAACTCAGCCCAAGGTATGTCGGCCGATTCGAGATTCTCAAAAAAGTTGGTGATAAAGCTTATAGAATGGTCACAAAGCTTTCCATGTGTCTATGTTGAGGAAGTACATTTCAAGCCCCTCTCATGTGTTGAGTTATGAATCGTTGGAATTGATTTCTGATTTAGCTTATGAAGAGAAATCAATGCAAATTCTAGATTGGAAGGAAAAAGAATTAAGAACAAAAAAGATTCAACTTGTTAAAGTATTATGGAGGAATTATTCTATAAAAGAGACCACATGGGAAAGAGAAGAAGAAATGCAGAGCAAGTATCCAGAATTATTTAATACATCAAATTTTGAGGACAAAATCTATATAAGGAAGGAAAGATTGTAATGCCTAATAATCTCCTACATAGCCAATATAATAAGCATCTTGCATGAATATGTATATAATCATTACGCATTATTAGATTATGGAATACAAATAGCATGATTGTACGAATATAAATAATTATTACTATATGCTCCAGTTATGCTTTAACATGCATTAATACATGAAATATTAGATTAAACTTTTGTTTTTTGATTTAACATATTCCTTAAGTTCCTTGTTGCAGTGAAAAGATCGGTATTTCGGTTGAGGAAGATTCATGTGTTGAATGGCCATGAAATGAATTATTTGTATTAATCCATATTAGTTATATGCTAAAGTGATTGTTTGCTTAAATATTTGCTTGAAACATATCACATTTGGCTAAGAAAGTATGCAAAATGGTGCAATTTGATTGGTAGGTTGACTAGGTTGCATGAAACCATTATAAATCACATTGCACTTGATTATAATACCAAAGTATCAATTTTTGTCATCTACCTAGCCCATAAACATGGCTCTTTGCATGAGAAGACACCAAGCATAAGTCAACCAATCATCACCCTCTACTTACTTCTTTTTGAAATGTCAAAGAAATTATTTTTATCCATATTTTCATGTGGAAGCTCCTCAAAACTTCTCCAAAGTTTTTCCCAAATTTCTACACTCTCATACTCACAAAAGTTGAATTCAATCTATAGGAATCCATATAACACAAACTAAAATAAGTTTTCACCCTTTTAAGCTTGAAAATTATTAATTTTGAAACTTAATTCCAATTTAATCAAGGTATATTCTTTTTCAATGTTTCTTATGATAAATATATAGTGGCTTGGATGGTTACATGTTTTAGTATATTTTTGTATGAATGAAAACTCAATTGGGATAGGCTTGAAGCCAAAACCAAGGTAGTTAAGCTAGTTTCTAGCAAAATTGATAGTTTTGTGAAATATACTTAATTTACATGTTTATATTAATCTTGTAATGCTTATATTATGTTTGGAAGTGCCTATGATTGATTGTGAATAATATCAATTAGTTTTCTTAATTGATGGTCAGAATCGATTTAAGTTAGAAACGAGTTTAAGTCATGTTAATTTGAACTGTGTTCATATTTTGGGGGCTGCTCTAATATTTATGTTTGAATTATTAGCTATTTAGTGGTTGCCCTAATATTTAATGTCTTGAATTAGTAGTAAAATATGCATTGTTTTTGAGGTCATGTAATTGATATGAAATTGTTTACAAAAGATGGAAAAGTGTATATGATTTTAATTAGAATAAATTATGTGATTTATTAAAAGGATATTGAAAGATACATAATTTGATTATGTTAGGTCTTTAACACATCCTGTATTCCAAAGAGATTGACATTTTCACTTAGCACAAAGCGGACTTGAGGTAAGTTGAAACTTTCATTTATTGTATCACAAGAATCTTATAATATTGTTCATGTTTTAACATGATTATCATTATTTGGCAAATGATATAATGTTTGATACATTTATGGTTTATAAAGCATGATATATATATATATATATAAATATATCAAGAATATAATAAGGTTTTGACAATGGAAGTATGGTAGTTTATTGATGGTCGGGTAGACAAATGACGGGGGAGGGACTGGCGGATCCAACAAATGGTGGCAAATACTTGAAGTTGAAAAACCAGTATGGGAAAACTATAATGAATGAGAAAGAATATGGCTAATACCTGAGGTTAAAAGACCAAATATAAAAACCCCATATTATTTCTCTTATTCGCCAATCATTATAAATAAGTTTCGAAAAACATGATCTATTGCTATCAGTTAAGTACCACACTTCAAGTGCCTGAAAGAATAATTTATGAAAGAAAGTTATTGAATTGAATAATGCATTTTATGATTTATGATATTTGCATGTACTATATTGTTATTGCATCAGTTCCAACTCATTAGATTCTTGTGATGCAGTTGAAAATGTACAAGTTTAGAGGTTGACTAAGTCTCCAGAGCGGCCGAACAAAGATTTGTTCATATGTCATGCTTTGAGTTATTTTGTAGCTTATTTTAAAAACTCTATTTTGTTTTTAAATAAGGCGCTTTGTTATGATTTTGTAAATAAATTTGTTAAACTATAGATGGGATAATAACACCATGTACTCAAATTTGATTTATGTAAATAGTGTGTTTACAATGAAATGAAACAACAAATGAATTAAAGTTTTTTTCTCTTATAGCCAAAAAGGGAATTTTTTATTAAAACCATAACTCCAGTATTGATGAAAAGTTAACATTTCTTGACTTAACTGTATCAGCTTATTTAAGTTATACAGTTAGGTTCAGGGTATTACACTATTTCTTTGGTTCTACTTATAAGAGGAAAGCAAAACATTACTTCATTTTGCATTGCTGATCTGGTTCTAGCTCTTATAGTTAGGGATTAAATACCAGCTCAAGTGGATAATATCTTAACCACCTTAAGTTGGATTGAATTGGAGTTAGTTGTTCAGTTGTTGACTCAACTGCTCCCTGGTTGCATTGACTCCCCGATCTACTTTATTTATATAATAAGTGTCATCTTTCTCACTATCCTAATATAAATCCTCATTGACGTTGAAGATTATATCTTTGTCTTAATCTTCTATAAAGTTCAGATCGATCAACTTTTGAATGTTTTGGTTGCTTGGCTCCAATCTACTATTTGGTGAAGCACTCTGCTGGTTGTTTTTTCATCGAAGATAACATGAATGGATTCTTCTACCAATAAAATTATTTTATCAAAAAATTTGTCCCTTATCTAATTTAACATTAAACACAAAAGTTGATCCTTACCAATATTATGTGTGTAACACTTGCATCCGAACACTTTGAGGTAGAAGATATTGGGCTCTATTTTTTTGCACAACTTATACGGTATCTTGTTATGTTGTTGATTGGTCGTACATCGATATTAAGTATACCAAGCAATGTTTGTTGCTTCAGACCAAAACATCTTTCAAAGGTTTAATTCATTGATCATTATCCTTACAACCCCCTTGAGCATTTTGTTTCTCCTCTCAGCAACTCTTATGCTAAGGAGTTTTGGCAGATGATTACTCATGTCTAATTCCATTTTGGGTGCCCTGTACTTCTCCACTCTATTGTTCGTGAATTTAGTGCCACTACCTGATTTGATGCATATAATGACTTAACGTTTCTCAATTTGAATTCTCTTTAGCAACTCAGTCAGCTTGGCATATTTTTCATTTTTGCTCTGCAAAAATATCACCTATGTGTATCTAGCATTCATAAATAACTACAAGGGTGTATCTTTTACCACTGAGACTGATTATCTGTACTGGTCTAAATAAGTCCATGTGGAGCTCCAGTGCTTTAGGGGTTGACAGGTGGTTCTTGCTCTCAAAGTTAATTTGATCCGCCTTCCTTGCTGGCAAGCTTGATATACTCTGTTTTCTAATATGACATGTTTGAAGTCATTCCACCAGTATATGCTTGGAGAGATTTACAGTAGTCTTGAAGTTGAGATGGTTCATGCATTTATTCTATAACCAACCCTACTTTTATATGTTCTTTACTATAAAACAAGTAGCAATAGAAGATGATAACCAATCAACTATATATATATTGCCCTTTCTAACTCCAGTAAGTTTGATTCGATGAGATTTGACATCTTTGACAAAGCATTGATTATTAGAGAATTCTAAACTATGGCATTGATCACAAAATTTAATTACTGCTTGGCAAGTTATACGTGAGTCCTTTAACATAATAAACATAAAAATAGTTATGTTACCTCTACATACTTTACTTATGCCCTTGGTTTTGGCTTTTGGGTTATCATTAAATACCACACTCGACCCTTTGGTTGCTTTGAATTAAAGAAGATTTTATCTCCAGTCATATGCCTTGATCAACTACTGTCAATGGACCATTAACTAATGTGTATACCTGTAAGGCAGGAATTAACTTTTATAAACCCATTTCATTTTAGGTCCTTCAAGATTAGTCCGCTTGGGAACCCATACTTGTTTGACCTTCTTTTGAGGAGGGTCAACTTTCTTCGTTTCTTGTGGATAAAAGATTTATGCATATGTTTATGTGAAGTCCTCTGATTCATCTTGTGTCTCACATATGAATAATATGGTGAGCAAATGAGAGATGCATATATGTGGGTGAGTGGTAAGGTATATGATATGCAAGTGAGTGATAGCATCTATGTACAATGGAATGATAGATTTCATGTCGTGCAGGTGAGTTGTATGGATCATATTAAGTAGTTGAGTGATCTTTGTACCGTCTGCGAGGTCTTCCATATCTATCATTATATTGATAATAGTCTCTCATATTTTTTTGACTCGTGTGGGGTGGATTTGTATAGGATTTTTTGATACATCTACGCTTGAAGTTTTTTTCACCTCCAATACTCTGTCTCTTAGTCGGCTGACCTTAGAACTTTGAACCATTGGTGATTTAGACATGGATGGCTTTTTTCTTCCACGTATCCCAACCCCCTTCTATTAACTCTATTGGTCTCTAGCCAGTTTTGCATCTTGCAATTATCTAGGCTTTGTGTCTGTTTTATTTGGATCTTAACAAAGATTATCTTTTCTTTTTCTATGAAAAATCCTTCTCGCCATCAGCCTTAGCTACAGAGAAACCGACAATACTGCAACAATCAAAGCCTAAACCAATTTTATCACCATTGATTAGGGTATCAATCCTCTCGGAAGCCTTTGAGAATAAAGAGATTAGTTTGCCTATGTTTCCATTCTTTGCAGATAGGTTATCTTCCCTATGCAATGAGTATGATATCTTGCTTCAGCTAAGCATTTTCTGCTTTGAGATTCTTGCACTCATTTATACAGCTTTGTTTGATTTTCAACTCAACTTTAAGAAACATGTGCTCACTCTTAATTTATCATTCTCAACTGTGAGCAGTATGTGTTTTTCAATGACGGAATGAAAATCTCGCATGTATTCTTGAAATACTTGAAATAGATCTTCTATAGTGAAAAAGAGTTTATTCGTTGGTCTGTGAAATAGACTCAGCTGCAGCGTTGGCCATCAAGCACATTAGTACTCCTTCTCTATATCACTATAGTTGTCACTTGAGGTTTCAAACTCTAGTTTAGCCACCTGCTTGCTGGCTTCAGCTAAGCCACCAAGCTTTTATTTTTCTTTCTGAGAATTTTTTCTTTTCTAGCCTTTATATCCTCTTTTATGTACTTTTGTACAATAGGATTTGGACAATCTTTAGCAAAGTGACCGGCTTTCCTATAATTGTAGCATAAATTAGTGAGTTGTTGATTATCATACTTGATGTTACTAATCTAGTTTGCCCTTTATTTTTAAAGTCTTTCTTCATACTGAAGTTCTTTATTGGTAGGGCCATCGAGTGATCAGTGGCTTGTTCACTTGAGTCAGTTGCTACCAATGTAGTAGCTTTCTAACCTGATGTAGTAGCCTCATCCTCTGTCCTTCTTCCTACTCGTATGCCTTGAGGTTCGAGAAGAGTTTATGGTGGTCGTCCTTGAAAGATCCTTGTAACCTCTTTTGTCTATAGTTTGATGGGTTCGTATGTCCCGGGATGGGTATTCTCAAAAATTTAAAAATATGTATATTAAATATAAACATACATATCTTACGAACTAATACGATTAATCGGTTTGCATTTTAAATTACCCGCTTAACTAAATAAATGAAAGTTCACGAATTATATGCTTGAAAGCACTCCGGTTGAAGCAGGGTGTGAAATGCTTCAAATTGCTAGCCTGAGATAAAAGATAAGCTTGTAAGGAATGAAATTGTTCTTTCCTACAAACATATATACACGTCGGACAAGTTCACGAATCCTCAATTAACTTACTAATTTAAAATATGAAAATGCAACAATAATTCTTCAATTAACTTGTGATTGAAGAATTTTGTTGATTTAAAGAAGTATGGAACCTCTTTGATGAAAGTTTTTTTTGTTGGAAAAGAAGAGAGAGAAGAGACTAGAAGGGAGGAGGGGCGGGCCAGTTTTTCTTTCTATAAGCTTCAATAAAATCAAATTCTAGTAGTGTGTAAATATACACACTTTGATTCTTGCCCTAATCCCATTAGGACTCCACTACATTCCTTTCTTCTCTCTTTCTTTTCCATCTAAGACTATGGGAGCCTTGTCTTCCTTTCCAAGACTCCTTGGGCTTTTAACCCATGGGCTTGGATTCTAATTAATATTTAAAGTCCAATTAATTAATTTTCATCAATTAATTAAGTCTAATTTTATTTATTGATCCAATCAATTAATTAATTGATTCCATAAAGTCAATTTAACCACTTAAATTTATTTAAGCCCAAAAATAAATTGATCTAATTGATTAATTAATTCACTATCCATGAGCCCCGAGTCTTAGTCAGGTCCAATTAAATAATCATATTATTTGATTGGATGAATTAATTTAAGCCTTTAAATTAATTCTAGCTCTAGTTAATTAATCTCTATTAATTAACTTAACTTAAGTCAACTCCTTGGATTACTTTCTAGATTAGAATTAGACTATCCTAATTTGTGTGTGTGATATGCTCATAAATTGTGATATTTTTAACACCTCCATGAGTATAATTGCACATGTTTTTGTTTTACAATTTGATACATATTTGCCTTATTTTATGATAATTATGTGTAGGTATAAAGTTAGAAGAAATGGGGTTGAAATATGAAAAATAAAAAAATAACAAAAAGAGCACGAGCCGCGACCTAAAAATTCCATGCGACGACCCCAAATGAACAGTGTGTTTCAAGCTACGGTCCAGAAGTTCCAGGCTGCAGCCCTAATGCAAAAATTTGAAAACAGAAGGTTTTGAGTCGTGGCCCCAAAATCTTGAGCTGCAACTCCATCGTGCATAACAGAAAAATATTCTCCAGCGGGATTTTGATGACAAGTGGCAAAAAAAAGCTCATTTTGGCATCTTTCTTATTTTTCATACCTTAGATATAATATATATATCACACACACCATGTGACCCTCTATTAGATGCATTATACACACACAAATGACACATATATACATGTTTGTATATATTTTCTTGAACAACACACAACATTTAACACAATTCATCACCCACACACATTCTACACCTAAATTCTCACACATATTTTTTCTCCACCCAAAACATATATTTCTCCATATTTCTTCACATACTACACAAGAATATACACACCCATTACCAAAGAGCTTGAGATTTGAAGACAAGAAGAGAAGGAGCTTCATTGGGCATTGAAGATTTTGAAGAAGAAGTGAAGAATCACTTAGTAGTTATAATCTTCTAATTTAATTTCTTTTTCATTTTGTTTAGTTTTGAGAAATTTGTAAGAATTGTGATGTTGAAACTCTTGTGCTTATTTAATTTCACTATGAGTTAAACTACTTTTGTCAAGGTTTGGAAAACTATTTCTATAGAGTTATAAGTTGATGCTTATATTGTGGTTGAAATGTCGCTTTTATTGTGATGAGCATATGTTATATTCTTAATGCTTCTTGAGATTTGGCCAATTTCAAATTAATTTTAATTATTACAATTAAGACTAAGACGTGAGGTTGTAATAATAGATCGGGTAATATATGTCATTGACTGACTCCTATAAAGATATAGGCATAGGTACATGCGGTAGTCATAGGCATGAAAATCGAAAGCTAATGGAATTCACAAAGCTCAATGCACTCTTAGTAGGATGGCCGGTAGCTAGAGATGGCATTGATGGCCTACTAAGGGTAGATTTGGTCCGACTCGAGAGAAAGCACTAATGACATTAGGAAGACCCGCTAGCACACAACCCACATCATTCGTAATCACAATTAATCTAGGTTCATAACAACATAGGATGACTAACTAATGTATTGACTCTCATTATTATTGAATTCAATCTCCTAATCTCCTTGGATTTTAGTTGCTTTTATTAAATTTAGTAGTTGTTACATTTTAATTCAACCACTACTAAAATCGTTAGGTCAAATATAGCATAGGTAATCTATATTTGGTACTTACACATGCACTCCCTAGGGATACTCTACTCTACTCATTCTTTATTACTTATTGATAGAGTGCACTTGCGGTTGTACTACTTATTTTGGGGTCGCCAAATTTTTGGTGCCGTTGCTGGGGAGTATATTTTTGTACAAAATCAAAGTTGATTGTCTAACTGTAGTTTGGCCATTTTGTTTGCTTAAATTTTTTTCCTTTATTTTCTTCTAGTTTACTTTAGTTGTTTTATTTGTTTCTTTTGGAGGCATTTTGTTGGATGCGGTAACAACGTATACATATTATTAGCCAACTGAATATGCTATGTCAAATAGGAGTTTTGGAAGTAATAAAATAGATCCCCTTGCTGCATTGACCGCCCAACTAGATGCATTAAGATTGACAAATTTTCAGCACATACCACTTATGCACCTTTTGCAATCCAAGAGTCGTATGGTAGTTTACATGCAAGAATAGAATACCAAATGAGCAATTTATGGGTGACACCATAGATCAATCATGCTCGATATATATGGGATTACAATGAGCAACAGGACACTCTTTTCTCCAACACATGCAATCAAGGATGGCAAGTTTACCTGAATTTTTCATGGGAAAATGATCACAATATGACATGGTGTGAACACATTTATCCACCTCAAGAGAAAAAGTTAATATTGGAAGAATTACTGACTCAATTCATTGCAAACACCATATCCATTTATCCACCTCAAGAAAAGAGTCAAATTTGGAAGAATTACTAACTCAATTCATTGCAAACACTGAATCCACTTATCCACCTCAAGAAAAATAGTCAAATCTGGAGGAATTACTAACTTAATCCATTACAAACATTAAATCCACTTACCCACATCAAGAGAAAAATTTGAATTTGCAAACATTCATTTCCAATACCAAGGATATAGTCCAACATGCTAAGGCTAGGCTCCAAAATGTATCAACACCACGTCAGGGAATGGAAGCCTAATTTAGTGAGCCGACCAGTGCATTAGTTGATAAGCAACTAGAAAACTTGCCTTGCATATTTGAGGTAAATAAAGTAGGGGAAGAGCATGGTAATAGTAATATTTTGACAAATGTTGAAGAGTTAGAATTCCCCTTGAGAGTTGATGAATTGGGCAAGAGTGGAAAAGAGGAAACAACACAAATGCCTATGGTAGAAAATGAACAAGGCCTAGTTGTAATTCAATCAATCCCTTCCCAAGTGCCCTCAACTCTTAGATAAGAGCGAGATTATGTCAGACTTTATGGTAGATAAGGAGGACATCCTCTCACAACAACAATTGGAGGAGTGTGAAACTATTGAAAAGTGCAATTCGATCTTACAAGATAAGCCATCTCAAGTGCTTACCAATTTAGGGAGTTTCATTATCCCTTATTTAATTGGAGACTCTACTTGTGAAATAGCATTATGTGATCTAGATGCAAGCATTAATTCAATTTCATTATTTAATTTTAGAAAGCATGTATTAGATGAAGCAAGGCCTACTAGGGTAACTCAAGATATGCTTAGTGATGGTGATCAATTCTTGTGCTCTACAAACTTTTTCATCTTTAATATAAAAATTATAGGTATATCTTTACCATGTTTGGCAAACCATTCACAGTAAGAAGGGATATACTTGTTGATATCTAAAAGGCCTTTTATGCGATTCTTAGTCCTACTCGCCATACTTATTCGGAATGATTGCCTACACTCTTAGAGCACATAAAGGTGTGGCATGATAAGCACTTATTTTAGATCTGGGATGAGCAAAGAAGATAGTCGGGTTGATGATTATAAACCAAGTGATTCTTGAGAGGCAACCCAAGCTATTTTTCCTTTACTTTTGAATAGTTTCTTAGATAGTTTTTGAAGTATATTCCCTTTTTAAATTTAGGCATGTCTAGTTTTCTTTTGTTTAGCTATTGCATTGCTTTGTTGATGTCTGTGTTCTCACTTTTGTGTATAGACCATGTGCTTCATGTCTCATTTTTCTTGTATAGATGGACATTTCCTTGGTGATATGTGTAGATCTCCTATGAACTCCAAGTGAAACATCTATTGGAAAGGGGAGTTTTTTATTTCCACCTCTTATATACTTTGATTCTTTAAACATCAAGGACAATGTTAATTTTAAAGTTGGGGATGGGATTGTATTTTGTGTGTTTGAACTTTATGTGAAAAATTAAGCCGATTTTTTCAAATTTTGTGTGTTTGAGTTTTATGTGAAAAATTGAGTCATTTTTTTCAATTTTTGTTGAAGCTTTATGTGTGAATTACACATGTTGTGTGATAAGAGTCCTAGAGCAAGCAAGCTTCTTGACAAACTTAATTGAGTTCATATTTTGTGATTGAATGAATATCTTGATTACCGATTGCCTATAATAATTCCTAATTGATATTATATAGAGTATAGAGGAAAGAAAGATTGCTAGTCTTGTGACATGGTGATTCTTGTGAGTATTTGATCTTTGTCATGAATAATGAATTTTTATTGAGCACGTTGTGTCAAAATCTTGTGAATTGCGTGTTACTTGGTGTTGGATGTAACTTCTAATGAGTGGTATTGTTCATTTTGTGGTGTTTTAGAACTTGATTGATTATCCTTTGAGGCGAAATCCTAGATAACTAGCAAACTTGGATATGAATTAGGCCATCTTTGACTTGTTTGAGCCTTTCAAGCCTACCATGAGTATATATCTATCACTAGTTACCCCATTATGCCTTATTGAAAAGAATGGCATATGCAAAGCATATGAATTACCACCATTCGACTTTGTTTCATTAAGCTCATTACATTCACCTTGTGTAACCCAAAAAACCATGACTTATCTTAAAGAGAGCTTAGTGTGTGGCACATTGTGCACTTTTGATGAGGGTACATGAATGGGAAAATGATGGTGTATAAGAAAGTGATACAAGTAAGGGGGACACCGCAACCCAATTCAACAAAAATAAATAAGTTTAGGGGTTGTGAAGAAAAAACAAGAAATGAAGCCTTGGAATTAATGTAAAAATGAGAAACAGAAAAAAAAAAGATAGAAGAAAAAAAAATAAAAAGAAAAAAAATTAGTACAAAAGAAGAAAATGTGTACGAAGCAAAAAGAACATGATGAAAAGCATGAATCCCAAAAAAGGCAAAATGGAGAAAAGTGGGGAAGAAAGAATAGAGGAGGAAAGTCAAGATGTTGAAGTGAAAAAACACTTAGCTCTGTTATTTTGTGTTATCTTTACCTTTTCTTTGTAAGCCAAAACCTAGGTCTTACGTACAAGCTTATTAAAGTCCTTTTGAACTAAGTTTGTGTGGTATCTATATTAGTAGAGAAGGTGTATGAACATCAAGCCTATGGAGCACAAAAGAGATTCCTTGTTTAGACCAAGGGGGTTATTGGTTGTGAAATTCATACCTAAAATGCATGCATGAAACTTGAGCTTGAAACTTCACACACACATATTTTGAATTCATGAGTAGATTGATGAAACACAAGTTTTTTAGTATTATTCGACTACCTTTGTGACTAACCTTTGGACTCATGTGCAATAAAGATTGATAGGCATTCGAATTGGTTGATCAAACTTAGTAATTCATGATCAAAATATGAGTCTATGATTGTTTGATTTTGAGTTTGCTTGAGGATGAGCAAAAAAGTAAGTTTGGTGTAGTTGATAAGCTCATAAATTCTGACATTTCCAACAACAACATGAGCGCAATTGCACATATTTTTTCTTACAATTGATATAATTTTGCCTTATGTTGAAATAATTGTGTGTAGGTATAGAGTTGCAAGAAATGCGGTTGAAATATGAAGAATAAAAAATAGCAAAAAAGGTTCGAGCCACGGCCCAAAAATTCCATGTCGTAGCCCTAAATGAACCGTGTGTTCTGAGCCGCAACCCAAAAATTCCACGTCGTGGCCCCAAATGAATCATGTGTTTCGAGTCACAGCACAAAAATTCCAGGTTATGGCCCTAATGCAAAAATTTGAAAACAAAAGGTTTCGAGCTGAGGCTCCACTATGCATAACAGAAAATATTCTCCAACAGGATTTTGTTGACAAGTGGCAAAAAAAGACTCATTTTAGCATCTTTCTTATTTCCCACACCTCTGATATAGTACATATATATCACACACACTATGTGACCCTCTATTAGACACACTACACACATAATTACATCACACAAATAACACATATACACATGCTTACATATATTTTCTTGAACAACGCACAATATTCAATACACAATTCATCACCGACACACACTCTACACCTAAATTCTCACATATATTTTCTCTTCACCCAAATTACATATTTCTCCATATTTCTTCACACACTACACCAAGAACACACACATCCATTACCAAGGAGCTTAGGATTTGAAGATAAGAAGATGAGGAGCTTCACTAGGCATTGAAGATTTTGAAGATGTGAAGAATCACTTAGTAGTTTGTAATCTTCTACTTTAATTTTTTCTTTCATTTTGTTTAGTTTTCAGAAATTTATAAGAATCATGATGTTGGGAAACTCTTAGTGCTTGTTTAACTTCAATATGAGCTAAACTACTTTTATCAAGGCTTCGAAAGCTATTTTCTATGGAGTTATGAGTTGATGCTTATATTGTGATTGGAATGTTGCATTTATTGTGATGGGCATATGCTATGTTTTTTATGCTTCTTGAGATTTGGCCAATTTCAAGTTAATTTTAATTATTGCAATTAAGACTGAGAAGTGAGGTTGTAACAATAGATCGGGTAGTATGTATGGACCGACCTCTATAGATATATAGGCATAGGTACATACGGTGGTCATAAGTGTGAAAATTAAAAGCTAGTGGAATTCACAAATCTCAATGCATTCTTAGTAGGATGATCGGTAGCTAGAGATGGCGCCGGTGGCCTACTAGGGGTAGATTTGGTCTAGCTTGAAATAGAGCACCATTTACATTAGGAAGACCTACTGTCATACAACCTACATAATTTCTAATCACAATTAAGCTAGGTTCATAACATAGGATGGCTAACCAATATCTTGACTCTCTTTAGTATTGAATTTAATCCCCAAATTTCTTTGTGTTTTACTTGCTTTTGTTAAGTTTAGTAGTTGTTGCATTTTAATTCAATCACCACCACAATCATTAGGTCAAATATAGCATAGATAATATATATTTGGTACTTACACACGCACTCCCTAGGGATACGATACTCTACTTATTCTTTATTACTTGTTGACCACTTATTTTGGTGACCCCTTAGGTTCACAATAAGCTAGCATTGAGCTTTTAACATTTGCACGTTAATGAACAAATTAATATTCTTATTATTCAATTCAATTAGTTAATCATTTTGAATTTAACTCCTAAATTTTGAAGAACCTCATAAGTCATGGGAAGAAGCTAGTAGTGCAGTATATACCTAGTTTTAGGTGATTAGCAAGCGAATCTATTTATGTTATGAGTACTATGAAAATATTATCCTTCCATCAACTAATCTCCCTATTAAGTTTAGGATGGGTTATTAATCAAAACTCTATTTTAACTTTATAACTATGATTTTATCTCAAGTCATATTGACCCTTTGATGAATTATTAGAATACTCTTATCTAATATTTATCATGCCTTGGCCAAGCTTTTCAGGTTCAAGGACTATGAAACATAGAATATTCACCTATTTAACTAGATAGGTGACAAATAACTAGATAGGTGACAAATCCTTTGTTGACCATTCATTAACCTCCATACACGAAGATGTTACTCCTAACATATAACCATTATGATTATCATGCAATTAGAAAATGCATCAAAGTGCAATATATAATGCACAAGATTATCTGATGCTTTAAGTCTAAGAACTAGTTAATACGCTATCGTAATTAGAAAATTCTCATTCAACGAATAATATTTCCAATTAAAAAAATTTAGTGGACATTTTTGATGTGCAGGTTCTCCAATAAGCGCCCACACACATGTACTGGCATCACCACACCAATGCATATAGAGCTAGACATTCTCCTTTAGAGCATGTATCGTATGTGTGAGTCTATTAGACTTATCAATATCCCATATTATTGAACCCTCAACCAAAACGAGTTTAAGATCAAAGTCAAAGAGGTATGTTTCATAATCGCCATCATATGGGAGACCATGTCCTATACTATATATGACCTAAGGACTTTATCTAATTAACAAAAATAATTAAAGATAAATAAATGCCTATATTACTAACAAACTTTTGAATAAGATTATTTGTACAAGAGTACAAAGGCTAGTCAAACTATCTGGCTTGTCGGGCACTA
The DNA here is from genome assembly GCA_019321725.1 of Paulownia fortunei. Lineage (NCBI taxonomy): Eukaryota > Viridiplantae > Streptophyta > Magnoliopsida > Lamiales > Paulowniaceae > Paulownia > Paulownia fortunei. The sequence goes on from CM033114.1 coordinate 13,266,256, forward strand.
ATCTAGCACGGTCTTTGTAATACCCACTATTCAACAACTATATATAAAATCTAATTTGACATGATAGAACTTATGTGTACGTGCAATTTTTTTTGTGTGTAATACTTTAAGAAAAGATAAATTATTTTTTACACGCACAACCCTATTTAAAATATTTCCTCACATATGTCCTGTATATAACAGGATCAATATTTATATAAAAACACAACACCCACAACGACCACAATATTTACATACTTGTTTACAGTAAAGTTTTAAAAGTAAAATATAGTATCAGTTTCAAAATATAATACAACAGACTTAAAATATAACAAGCCAACAAAATAGCCCAACAGGTCATCATTTATGTACATTTTCCCTTAGATACCTGCAGGAGCTCCAATAGCCGTCCAGCCACCAAAAGATGCTTTAATGTCATCCTGCTCACCTACAATGCATAAACTATATGAGCTAATGCTCAACAAGTAAAGATTATGCATATCAAATAATAATACACAATATCAAGTCATGCATGTCAAAATGTTATGCCCACTATGCAATTCCATGCATCAAAACATTTCTTTCAAAACCATTTCTTTCTTAGACCCCTGACCAATGCTACTATCCCATGCACCAGAAAAGAGTTCTGCACACCGTCATAATCCAATGGCCATTAATGATATAAGCATGCAAATCCATGCATGCTTCGGTGAATTAGTAGTGGTTAACAAAATATTTTTCTTTCTCAGAATCTTGTCGTGCAATGCAAAATTTATCACAATACTTGAATATGATGCATGCACATGCAAATTCCCATGTATATATGTTCAATGGGCATGAATGACAGTAATGTGTGCCTTCTGTCATGCACATATGATCTATGATATTACATATAAATCACATATTTACTATGTCTATGCATTGCAGTTGCAAATGAATCTTTACTTACCTTTCACTTGGTTGGTGGCTTAGTCTAGATTTGTTTAGTATTCCTCTCCATCCTTAGATATAAAATAGCCTTTAATATTACCCTACATCAAGCACCATTCCCAATTTGGCAAGTTGAAAGCACAAAATCTCATACTAAGACCTTAATTTCTCATCTTAGATACATGTAACATCATGTAATTGAAGTATTATCACTTTAATAGCAGATACCTACTTGTTAGAACTAAACAACAACATGTTTAGGTTAAAACATGCTAAGTTATCAAATGGGACAAAATCACATTTTCATATTTTCCTACTGTCCAATTTAGTTGCATGCTAACTTTGACATCTTTAAGCATATCCAATTACTCTCAAATTTTTACCACACTTAGCTAACATGTATAGAAATGTAATCATATTATATAATTGCCAAAAATCACTGATTTATCTTAGCAAAACCAGCCCACTTATCACAGAACAAAAACTGTAAGTTCTATCATGACAGCTTTGAGTGTCTCTTTAAATATCAAATCATATTTCAATTTATAAACTCTCCAAACTTACATACATCACCTAAAATAATATATAAACGCATATATGGTGAAATATATAGATTTTAATCAAGTTATTATACATATATACAGTTTCTGTCCCTATTGATTTCTAATGTGATTTTGTAACTAAAAATCCCTCTTTTGTGAATTATAAGACCATATATAACATCCTGACATGATTATAAACAATAATAGAAGCTTTAAAAATCATAAACCCTCAAATAATTCAAGAACTTAAATAAAAAAACATGAGTTAAGCTCACATATGCACAAATTTAAAATTCCACTTGCTTCTCCTTACTTCCCTTTGCTTCCTTCACTTTTTTATTTCTTTACTTGGAATCACTTGGGTGCAACTTCTAAAATTTTAGAGATAAAATAGCCCAGAAAATGATTTTTGGTCGTGGTTCAAAGATAGAAATGAAGAAAGGTTGAGGTGGTAAAGCTTAAGGTGTTAAGTGGTGGTTCAAATCTGATGTTACAGACACTTTATACAGTTGTAATCTAGTATTTATCATTATTGATTTATCTATTTACAACCTATTTTAATTTTTGCATGATCGGATAATAAATTCTACCCTAATTTCTTAATCGTTCATTCGATCTCTAAACCAATTGGCATTCGATTCTTAAATGATTATCTTGTTTGCATTTCTAAAATCATATGCACATATTGACCTTGTAATATGACACTTAAATCACATTATATCATTTCCAATATCCCAAGTATGTTATTTTACAAATATATACTTTTGAAATAACTTGATTAAATCAAATTAAACCGTATAAACTTACTAGTGACACCTTTAACACTTCTAAAAATTATAACGTGTAACCTAGTAATATTCATCATATTGATACCTAATTTTCTTCTTATCCCAGTGTAGAATTGACCATTTAGGTTAGGGGATTTGGTAATCAATGTCATGCAAGAGCTTTAAAATTAAGTTTAATGATTAAGAATGTTATATATAACATGCAGATGTTAATACAAATTAGCATGTAAGTAGCATGTAATGCATGAATCATATTTGGCCACATGAGTAGTGAGAGGTTCGGGTATCACAGTCTTCATGTCCCATCCTTTGGGAAGTGTTCTAATAACTTTGAGCACCATCTCCATCCTTGTGTATTCCTTTCCAAGAGTAGTTAACTTGTTGATGAGACTTGTGAACCTCTCGTCCATCTCATCCAAAGTCTATCCTAGCTTCATCTTAAAATTTTCAAATTTCTACATAGCCGGGGAGAGATTGTTCTTCTTTATTTGATTTGTTCTTTCACAAACCAAGGTGATCTTTTCCCATATTTCTTTGCAGTCTGACATTTCTTTACCTTGTTGAACATGGTCTTGTCAAGAGTTTGAACTTGTACTTAACTTATCAAAGCTTAGTCACCTAGTTTCAGTTAATCTGATGATAACTTGACTACTTCAGTCTATTGGAGACTTTATGAAGTCAGCTTAGTGAACTGATGAGTAGTGCAATGGAAACAAGTTAAACACTCATAAAATTTCATGCATTGTTTTTTATATGTTGTGCAATGCAGTTGATGAATATAACAAGCTATTCAAAGTTTATTGGTTTTTATAGTGGTACTTTGACCGCTAAGCCTCGCTTATACACCAATAATTAGGCATAAAATATTTGATTGACAGAACACCACCTTGGCTGTTTTCAAACAAATCCAATCTTGGGCCAAGTGTTGCCATTTGAAAGGTAGGCTTAGAACCAGCTCTAGCAAGAGAGCAAAAAAGGGAGGTAGAAAACTATAGAACTGTGAATACAGAAAAGTAAATGACACAGTAAATTTTATAATGGTTCTAAATGTGGCACAATCCTTCTAATATACTCTTCTCAGAATCTAAACTGAGAACACGGGCTCTTCTCAGCTTTTCGTTCCAATCTGAACTCCATTGATACTACAACCTAGTTTTCCCACACGGGTCTAATTTAGAACTAATCCATATAGGATTCAGTCCATCCCATTTTCTCTTCTTGGTTTCTTTTAAGTGATAAGAGTATCACTTAGCAACTGCTTCTGCCATAAAGAACGGCTGAATGAGTTTTTTAGACTATTTTTTGCCTTACGCAATTTTTTAAGAGCTTTCTTGCAGATGATCTTCGTGTATTTCTTGCATGTAAGATCAATGTGTTTTTCTCCATATTTAGCTCTCTTATAGAACTTCTTTTTCTACATATTACTCCTGCATCCATAGTTTCCCGTTAAAGGATTTGGTCTATCACATTACTCCGTAGTTTGCAATCTGACACTCTTTATAGTTTGTTGTCCTTTTTATACTATCTACCACATTTCTAACTTGTATCCATTGGTTTGGACTGTGTACGAGGTTACAATGTAACTTGATGCTTTGAAGGTACCTCTGCCCTCACTACGTCATGACCCCTTATCCCGGCTAAGTGCACAGCTCTGGTCTTAAACTCCACAGTTTCTTAGAATCTCGTTACTTTGTTGTTCAACTTATTCACGTGGCTGACTTTGTTGATCTTTTAGTGACATAGAATTCTCAATTGACTGCATTCATCTTACTCTAGTGAAACTCTTAACCCCACTAAGTCTTTTGCTTTGTCCTTGGTCTTGAACTCATCATTACTGCTCTAAGTTCAGCTCATCTTCAGCTTTCCAATTTTAGGCTAAGTCTTCTAAGTTGAGTAGTAGAGTAACATTTACAAAGGTCCCATAAAATAGAAAAACTTCAAGAGTTTTGAGGGGTCTAACTATCTCTAACATATACATCATCAAAAACTATATAATTATTGCTTAATACAATATGTCATGCACAAGGTTACCAATGTGCCTCAAGTTTAAGGACAAAATTATGCACTATCATAATAAGAAAATTTCTTATTCAATAAAATTATTTCCAATTAGGAATTTTCAGGCAGGGTTGTTGTTAGAAACTACTATAATTTAAATTACATTGATCATTCACATATATGTTCACAAATTAAATATAAAGTACCTCATGTTAGATTTCACAAATGCAAAATCCTCCAAAGCTCATAGGTATGCCTGTTTAAATGTTTAGCATATTTTCTAAGTAGAGAAGTTTAAACGAGAGAGATGAAGAAGAAACTTGTGCATATCTTTTCTCTTTATCTACATGTGTATATATATCAAATACACAAGAGTGGCATGTTATTTCGTTCAACCAATTAATGATTTACCTGAGTTACAAGCCTTGTCATTGAACCAATTGAATGAAAATAATAGTCATCTTTACATGTAGTGGTCATGTATACATGTAAAGTGGTCATGAATTCATGTAATGAGCATTATTAGTCCATGTCTGACCTTCCATTTTATAAATTATGCTTAGCTATTGAACTTGCATTATAAATGTAATTATTTTGTGACATTTCACTTTATAACTTTTAAAGTCTAGTCATCCTCTCAACATGTGTATTCTTATACACATACACATCCACTTGGCAAAACACTACGAATATATATGGCGTGGGATACCTAAATATTAGAGATATCTATGAGATACCCAATTTTACATAAATCATGTCACCAACTAATACTGCATACAAGTTCTAGGAATGGACCATACTTAAACTGTCAACCTATGCTTGTATGTATATCATATCAATCAGATTATTTACTTTTTACTAGCTGGATTAAATCTAATGCCATGAGATATAATTTTGAACATTTTCTCCTATAATAAGTGGTGAATTCTATGTTAGAAAACCACTAATCTTCCTATTTTATTTTATATAACCTAATATGTTAGTATATGTCCTCTAATTAGGCTACACTTGTTGACCATATCAAAGTTATACAAAATTCATATAAGATAAAATGTTATTCTCAAGTCTAAGGACTTTTTATAACATTGAGTGATTCTTTAGTTATCTGATAGTATTAGGTCCAAGAATTATTTATAGTGGTCCTTGTTCAATATATGTCATCTACAAATATTTATAATGTTTATTAAGAGTCTCTACTTTAGTAGTTGAAATTCTCCACTCTATCACGTATAATAGTACAACACATGATAACCACAATAATTATGGTGTCTATTGTACTTATTGTAAACATATTTTTTCATTACAAGAAATTAAAAATCATATCTTAATATTCATATTAATGATCATCCATCATTGACTTGATTTCTTTTTAATACAACAATGGACATACATAATGCATTACGCATGCAACATAATATGATTATTTTGACATTAGCTTTATAAGGCATAAAAAAATTTTGTTGATCAGTGTACTTGTTTTCAAATAAACACCCGCACACATGCACTAGTGTCACAACACTAATACCCATGGAACCAGACATCCTTCTTACAAGTCTGCATCATATGTGTAAGTTTTACTGGATTAGTGGACTCATCGATATCCTATCTTAATAAATCCTCGACTTGAAATATTTTTTTAAGACTAATCTACTAAGGTATCCACAATCGCCATCATATGCTTGACATTGCTCTATAGCTATGTATGGGTTAGGAATTTCACCTAAATATGATATAAACAAATAAAGATGAAGAAAGATCTTTTTTATTGATATTAATCGAATAATAATATTTTTACAAGAGTACAAAACATCCAATCTAATTGGCTTGTTGGAGTCTACTATAATAATTTTTTTGTGCAGTTTATATTTTCTGTAGTTTACATATCTATGCATATTAATGAAATGGTTGGACAAGCTGGATCTTTGTACTTGGGTGGAGTGAGCTGTTGAATAATTGAACTAACACTTTCAGTTAAAAATGCATTCTTTTGTACATGATGTTTTCTTTTGATTGTACGTAAATCTTTCAAAAATTTGGAATAAAAAGAAACTTGTTTGATTGCATCTAACAATGGAATATTAATCTTGACTTGTTGAAAAAGTTCAAAGATTTCACAATTTGAGTTCAATTTCTTAGTTGGTTGCAATTTTTGAGAAAAATGAACTGGAGGCGAGTATTTTTCTTTTTCATCTTTTTCAAATTCACCGTCATTAAACTTATCTTCATCGTCAAGGCTATTTTAATTCTTCATTTCTAAAGGTGGGTTAGAAACCTTCTCCTTGGAATGAATAGTATGCATACTTTTGTTTACAGTAAATCAAGGTTTCATATTAGCAGTTGGTGTAGTAAAACCAAACGTCTAGCGAAATGAACTCAAGTATTTGTTGTGCTATTAGTGATGCATAAATCAAGAATCACCATAAAACAACTAGGGTTTAGATAAAAAAAACTAAAACATCAATACAACACACTTAAAAGTTATCTATCCTTATAATCGTTCCTTTTTCTCCATCAAAAGGTTCACCCTTTTCCTTCAGCAAAATGAAATTTAAAAAAACATAATGAAAGTAGGAAAGACTAAAAATAGAAAAAAAACTAGAGAATACATTTCTCTATTACTACTAGAAAACTTAGCCTAAAAAAAGACAACAATAGAACTTTATATTCCCCTCTACCCCCATACTCTTGCAAGCTTAATACATGGCTTATTTATAGTGCTTGAAGTATGCTAGAGGCCAAACTTATAATAGAGGAGTTAAACAATCAGGTGATATGCTAGTTGTCAAGAATTGATAAGTTTTTATACCAAATCCTTTAAATGTTCACCTACTCGATTGAATCAAATTTTTAGATCGGACATAGTAGATTTTGACGATGAGTAAAGAATAAATATTATAAATCTTTCTGTGCTGATATATTTCATTTGTTAAATTTGGTTGTAAGATGAAAGAGATGGTCAAATTACCGAATTATGTTCAAGAGTCATTCTTCAACATCAACAATGCATTATAGCATATTTATTAACCATTTGGGAATATTTTCAGTAAACTTGTTTATCTACCTCTTATGTATAACATATCCAAAGTTCAGCCTAAAATCAATTTTTGTTTAAGAGATATGATCCAATTGGTAAAATAGGTCAGGACTAGACTTGACTCTGATCCAAATTTTTGGTGATCCATTTTGTATAACCAAATGAATCCAAATTCTTTGATCTTTATATGTTTAGTATGGGATCCAAAGTCTATATGGACTTGTAGATGAATAACTTATCAATCCATAACCTCAACAATTAATCCAAAACCATTTCGGAATAAAAAATTATGCTAGTTTCTCTAAAACTTGCACAAAAGAAGATAAAACTCTTTAATCTTATTTTTTTATGTTGATTTCTCATTTTATTCCTAAAACATAAAAATGTTTTAATTGGGAGTTCTATTGACAATTTCAAAGTGAAAATAATTTTATAAATCCTAATCAATTGTACACTTTTAATTGTTCATCACTGACTCCATTTATAAAGTTGTCTTAGAATTAAATGAAATCCTAATCAACTCCTTGTAAATCATCTTATTTGATACTCCCCCATATAATCACATATTAATTTATGAACCCCTTTCTAGTCAAATTTAGTCAGCATATGTTGGTTTCAAATGGTACGAAAGGTGAGGGGTGAAAGAGCTTTTAAGAATTTTAAACTCTTTCAAAAGCAACACACAGGTTGAATTTGTACTTAGCTTAACAAAGTTCAGTCGTACGTTTTAAGTTAAAAAAAATAGTAACTATATTGGTCACTTGGCTACTTTAGTCTATTGGAGACTTTGAATACTTGATTCCATAAACAAGTATTGGCGTTAAGAGATAATTTGCAAATAATAAGACAATATCACGATTATCTTTTGCATGAGCTATTTAATAACATCTTCCCATTGGAACCTTCGTTGCATAGCTATTTGATAACATCTTCCCAGTGGAACCTTCATTATGTATGGATTCTAATAGTGGCAATTGAAAGAGGTAAAAAAAATAAATAATCATTCATCTATCCAAAACTCAAGAGCAGATCCCTAATCTTCAATATTTTTATTACTTTGGTGTTTTTAGTTATAGCATACATTATTTTTTTATTCTATTTTAAACCACATAAAGCTTATTTTTTTAGAAATATAATCTTGAAATTTTCAAACAACATCCTTGTGGATCGATCTCGGACTCACGAAAAATTTATTACTTGACTCAACTTGCACTTGAGTTTGCAACGTTAAAGTTGTAGTATGTTTTTGGCACCGTTGTTAGGGAAGGCAATATAAGTATTCAAGTTTGTAAATATTGTGTGTTTATTTTCTTTATGATTATATGGTTATAAGGTATCGTAGTCATAATTCTCGGCGTTTAGTTAGAAAAAATTTTGAAACTTTGTTTGGAAATTTATTTAAGTCACCTCCACCCACTTCCACCATGGCTGAAAATGAAAGTGTACGAGATGAAAATGAGAATCAATAGGTGCGTACCTTGCATTATTACTTACAACCTTCTCGAAATTTTTCTCCTTCTTGATTCATTTTTCCTCTCAATGCAACTAACTTTCAATTCAAGCCAAGTATGATCACTTTGCTTCCTAATTTCAATGATTTAGACTCTGAAAGCTCTTACTTGCATCTAAAAGAATTTGATAAAGCATGTGCCACGTTTGATGATCAAACTTGTACAAATAAAATTGTTAAGCTCAAATTATTTTCTTTTTATTTAAAAGATAAAGCAAAAACTTGGCTTAGTTCTTTAAAACCTAAGTCAATTAGCACTTGGCAAGAAATACAAGCTGAATTTTTTAAAAGTTTCTTTCCAACTCATAAAACTAATACTTTGAAAAAAAGAAATCTAAAATTTTTCTCAAAATTTTAATGAAGCTTTCTTTCAATGTTGGGAAAGATTTAAAGATTTATTGAATTCATGCTCATATCATGGTTTTGAAAAATGGCGCTTAATTAGTTTCTTTTTTAAAAGTTTAACTCCTAAAACAAAATAATTTGTTGAAACAATGTATAATGTTGAGTTTCTTCATAAAGAACCTGATGAAGCCCTAGAATATCTTGATCATTTGGTAGAAAACTCTCAATCATGGCATAGTGTTAATTATTTTGAAGGTTCTATTAGATCTAATATTGCTAATAGTAATAAAGAAAAATATTACCTTAGTCAAGAAAATAATCTAAATGCTAGAATTGCTAGTTTAACAAGAAAAGTTGAAGCCATAGAACTTAAAAAAGTAAAAGAAATCAAATATGTGCAAGAGGAAGAAGTTTGTAGTAATAGTGAACTTATGGGGCACTCCACCAATGAATGTCCAAACATTTTAGTCCAAGCAAAGTTCATGAACATATTTAAAAAGCCTTTTCATTCTCCATATTCCAAAACTTATAATCCATAATGAGAAATCATCCTAATTTTAGTTGGCGACTGTGACCATAAGAAATACTATAATAGAGCGTGTGTTGCTTGATCTTGGCGCTAGTGTATCTACATTTTTTAGTTTATGAACAATTAGATTTGAGAAAACTTAAAACAACTTCTATTGTATTTCAACTAGTTGACCGTTCAATTAAAATTTCAAATGGAGTAATAGAAGATGTGTTAGTACAAATTGATAAGTTTTACTTTCCAGTAGATTTCATTGTTTTAGACACAGAGCATGTTGCACATGCACATACACATACACAGAGTCTTATCATTTTGGTTTGTCCTTTTTCTTGCAACTTCAAATGCTTTGATCAATTGTAGGAATGGTATTTTGAATATCTCATTTGGAAATATGACTTGGAACTAATGTGTTTAATATTTATAAGCAACCTGCAGAAGATGTCGAAGTACATAAAGTGGATTTAATTGAGAAACTTGTTCATGAATATTTTACTATGTCTAATTCTTCAGATCATTTGGAGACTTGTTTTGAAAGTGAAAGTATTTGTAAAAAAGCACACTCTACTCTCTTCGAATTTTCACAAGTACAAGAAAAATATTTTTGGAAGCTAAGATTTGAAAAACTTTCATCATCAAGAGAACAATCTATTTTAGATAAATCCTAATATGAAAGAAGTAGTAAGAAATGAATTCATTAAACTTTTAGATAATAGAATCATTTATCCTATTTCTGATAGCAAATGGGCAAGCCCTACTCAAGTTGTACCTAAGAAATCTGGAATTACTATAGTCAAGAATGAAAATGATGAATTAATTCCAACTAGGACTATTACTGGTTGGTGAATGTGCATTGACTATAGGAAACTCAACTCATTTACTAAAAAATATCATTTTCCAATACTTTTCATGGATCAAATCTTAAAAAGAGTTGCGGGACATGAATTTTATTGCTTCTTAGATGGATATTTTGGGTTTAATCAAATTGCAATTTCACTTGAAGATCAAGAGAAAACAACTTTTACACGTCGTTTTGATACTTTTGCATATCGAATGATGCTTTTTGGGCGCACCAACTATATTTCAACAATGCATACTTAGTATTTTTTGTGACATCGTTGAACGTTTTCTTGAAGTCTTCATGATGATTTTTCTATTTTTGGTGATTCATTTGATAATTGTTTATCTAATTTAGAAAAGATTTTGATCAGGTGCGGAAAAAAAAATCTTGTACTCAATTGGGAGAAATCCCATTTCATGGTAACAACTGGTATTATTATTTGACACATTATTTCATCAAAAGGTATTGCAATAGACAAATCTAAAATTAAGTTAATTACCAATTTGTTAATACCACAGTATGTAAAGGAGGTAAGATCATTTTTAGGACATGTTGGTTTTTATAAAAGATTTGTCAAAGATTTTAGTATAATATCTAAACCTTTATGTAATCTTATAAAAAAAAGACACTATATTTGAATGGCATAAAAATTGTGAAAATGCTTTTGTTAAGCTTAAAACCATGCTTATGTCTGCTCTAATTATGCAGCCTCTATATTGGACTTTACCTTTTGAAATAATGTGTAATGCAAGTGACTATATTGTTGGAGCTGTCTTAGGACAAAGAAAAGATAAGAAACTATATGTTATTTACCATACAAGTAAACCTGTAAATAGCGCTTAATTGAATTATTCAACAACTGAAAAAGAATTACTTGATGTAGTTTTTGCATTAGACAAATTTAGATCTTATTTTGTTGGCTTACCAATTGTTGTTTTCAATGATTATGCAGTCTTTTCTCAAAAAAAGATGTCAAACCTAGAATAATTAGGTGGATTATCTTACTCTAAGAATTCAACATTACGATTCGAGATAAGAAGGAGTAAAGAATGTGGTGACTGATCATTTGTCAAGACTTGTTTGTGATGATTCATTTCAAACCATATCCATTAATTACACTTTCTCTAATGAACAACTATTTAATATTTCTATTTTACCTTGGTTTGATGATATTGTTAATTAGAAAAAATGTCATCGCATTGAGACTCTCAAGACAAAAAGAAATTTTTGACTGAAGTAAAACAACTTTTATTGGGATAATCTATGCCTATCCAATTATTGTCCTGATCAAATCTTTCAAAGATGCGTGCCAGACAATGAGATAAGTAATATTGTTAAATTTTATCATTCAAAAGCATGTGCTGGCCACTTTTGACAAAGAAAACGCTGCAAAGATCTTACAATGTGGAAGTTATTAGCCAACTCTTTTCAAAGACACTTACATTTTTTTCAAAAGTTGTGAAAATTGTCAAAAGTTAGTATTTGTTTCAAAGCAAAACATGATGCCCCTACACCTTATCCTAGTGATTGAAATCATTGATTATTGGGGTATTGACTTCATGGGACCATTTCCACTATCATTTGGTTTTATTTACATATTGGTCACCATAGATTATGTCTCAAAATGGATCGAGGCAATTCCCTGTCAAAACAATGATCACAAAATAGTGATAAAATTTTTTGAAAGAAAATATTTTAAATTCATTTGGATTCTTTGATCCATTATCAGTGATGGGGGTAAAACATTTTTGTAAAAAAAATTTAAAATTTTGATGAGGAAATATGGAATTATACTTAAAGTTGTAATCCCTTATCACCCTCAGACAAATGGACAAATTGAACTTTCAAATAGGGATATAAAACAAATTTTAGAAAAGACAGTTAATCTAAATCGTAAAGATTACTCTCTTAGACTTACCGATATACTTTGGGCATATAGAACTACTTTCAAAACATCATTAGGCATGTCTCCTTATAGGATAGTTTATGAAAAATCTTTTTATTTACCTGTTGAGTATAAAAGTTATTAGGCAATCAAAATATTTAACTTTAATCTTGATGAAGTTTTAAAATTGTGCAAATTGCAAATCAATGAACTTTAAGAATTGAGAAATGATGCATATGAGAATTCTAAAATTCATAAAGCAAAAATCAAAGATTTCATGTAGTAAAATTTCAAGAAAAATATTTGAGATTGGTCAAAAGGTTTTGCCTTATAATTCTTGATTGTATTTGTTTCCTAGAAAATTAAGATCAATGTGGAGTGGTCCTTTTATTGTAAAAGAGGTATATCCTTATGGGGTGATTGATATTGAGAATCCTAGAAATGGTCACGTATTTAAAGTAAATGGACAACGACTCAACAACTTTCTAAAGAATCAATTTTCATAAGAAATTTTTTTGTTCTTTCTAACCCTTGTTATGATTAGTGTATGTATATATGCTTATTTTTTCTAACTTTATTTATTTTGCGGGCTTTCTTTCTTTTATTTTTTTCTGGTTATGTGGCAAATAATGGTACTCCATGGCTATTAAAGTCAGACTTATCAGTTTCCCAAATAACTAAAATTTTTGTACAAAGTTTTTCTCTCTTTCTTATTTTTTTCTTATTCTTTTCAAAATGGATGACATTCTTCTAACTCTCAAGAAGGGATTTTATTTTTTTTCTAAAAATGCAATTTTAAAAATTTATAAAACCATAATTAAAAGATTAAGGATGATTATGCACAAAGGCATCCTAGAGGACATACGATGAATAATTGAAACAAAGGTAAGAGTAGCAGGTGACCTTTCATACGAATCTTCAAGCTTGCTTACTAGTTACATATCTGGTGTTGTTAAAAGCACATATTCAAAAAAATGAAGGGCGAGAAAAATGCAAGTTTGTTACAAATGTGCTCAATTGACTTGCAATATAAAGTGTCATTCATTATAGATGGTTTCTAAAAATCGAAAAGATAAAATTTAATTCATTATGGATGGACTGAGTAAGGAGTGTTTAGATGATATTATATTGACTCTTGAGATGCATTCGGGTGGATTAGTATATCGTACAATTCTTGATTTATGGAATCGCTTTTAGGATGAATATAGGCGTTATAGTCTTGAAAATCTGACATTAAAAGACCATGTTTGTCAGTTTATAAGAAAATTAGATGGGAAGCATATCTTAGACCCACAGAGGGAATTTAAGTCATTACTAGACATAAAATCAGAGGAAGATGTAAGCCACAATCACAACTATATGTACATTTACGTGTAAGTATATAATTTTTAAATTTTGTGTATCCTTATTTTCAACCTTTTTGATAAAAGAAAAAAATATGTAATAAATGCATTATGTGGTCACACCTCAATAAATAGCACTGTACACATTCAAAAAAAAAGAAAATAAAAAAAATGGAAGGGTTTTCAACTCGCAAGTTCAACTGTATTTGTGTCTTTTATGGAACTAATCTAAGAAAAAATGGTGAGTTTATAGAGGCAGCCAATAACCTTGGTAGGATTTTAGCAGAAAGAAAAATTCATTTAGCGTATGTGGGAGACAGTCTGGGGCTAATGGGGAGTGTTGCCACTTCTGCTTTTGTATGAGGAGTCAAAGTTTTAGAAATTATCCCAAAACCTTTAACAATGGAGAATATCACATGTATGACCATCACAGATGAACTAAAAGTGTAACATACTCAAGACAGAAATCCTAACATGTTAAAAAATGCATATGCATTCATCACTCTACCTGGTGGTTTTGGTACACTGGAGGAATTATTCCTAGTTATATCTTAGGCACAACTCAACATTCACCAGAAACCTGTAGGTATCCTTAATGTTAATGGTTTCAATGATGATTTGTTATCTTTTGTAGATCATGCTGTGGAAAAAGGTTTTATTTCACCGTCTACAAGATGAATATTTATTTATGCTCTAACACCTAACCAACTAATTAATCAACTTATAGCATATGTGCCAAAACCTAATCCAGCCTTAGCCTGTGTGGATTAGTACAATAAGGGCAGTGGTTGAAAATGCAAAATGAATTTAACTCTCAGCTCATGAAATATATTCTTAATAGTTTCAAATAATAGTGTGTTTTGTGTTATTTCAGCTTTATTTTTCAATAAGTCACATTTCAGGTGATATCTTTTAAACCTACTTTCCTATCTATTTTCGACATTGGGGACAATATCTTAATTAGGTTGGGGGAGGGGATAGTTGATATCATATCTTATGCATTCAATGTGTGTTTTTCTAGTTATTTTAAAAAAAAATCAAGCGTGTTTTTTTTTGGGTCCATTGAAACCATGAGTAAGGGGTGGCTAGAGTAAAAGGTAATCTTTTGACATTCTTGAGATGCACCCCCATTTTTTTTTTTTTTTGCATAACATGGTATGTTTGTGAAGTTTTTAATAGAAAGTTTGTGAATTGTCAAAATTTAATTGCAATCTTCTTTTTGTTAAAGTCCAAGGGTACTATCTTAAAAAAAGAAGAAGAAATTAGTCGTGTGCACATCCTCAAGCTTGTGGAAAGATTGTTTGTGATATATATAACTGAAAATTCTGATCATGTTAAAGTATTTATTTTTTAATATTCATACATCTTTTATGAATAAGTGAAAAGTTTGATAAAACAAGCATTCTAAACTTTAATTGATCATTTGAATTGGTTTCGTTGCAATTTTAGATGTTTAATTATGTCTACCTTACATGTGGAGAAATCAAATAGGTAAACATGTGTAGTTATCTATTTCTATTGAAATATTTTGCTTTGTAGCTAGTGATGTGAGTATAATTATAAATCATTCTTTTGATCTTCTGTTATCATGCGAGTCATGTTGTATAAAGAAAAAAAGAAAATAAAATAAAAACAAAAACAAATAAAAATTCACCATTTCGTTTTTAGGTTAACCAAGGTAATTTCGAGGCATATTTTGGTAAGACAGGCTAGGTATTTTAAATTTTGTGACTACCTATCTTATGCTCAATTTTAGTTTGAATGTTTGTCCTAAATCATTTAAGTCATTTCCCTAAATGTTTTAATTATTTTCCAAATCCATGAATGAACACCTTACCAACTTAAACGGTAAACACTTACCTATAAGAATATGGAGTTGAGGTTTTTCATGATTGATTTTAAAGTTATATGTATCTTGGTCTATGAAATAAAAGGTTTGTTTAGTGCACATACGCATATCTTTTTGAAAATTCTTAAAAAAAATCTCGATAGCATCTATGATCTCTGACAAATGATTGTTTGTGATTGTTAGACTATTTTATAAGTATTTTGTAAATTATGATCATCATGCCATGTTCCTTTCTATTTTTATTGCATTTCATTGCGCTATAATTACTAAGGACTAGTAATAAGCTGATTGGGGGATGTGATGAACATTTACAAGTGTACAATTGATTATGATTTATAAAATTATTTTTACTTTGAAATTATCATTAAAACTCCCAATTAAAGCATTTTTATGTTTTAGGAATAAAATGGAAAATCAACATAAGAAAATGAGATTAAAAAGTTTTATCTTCTTTTGTGCAGCTTTTAGAGAAACTGGTATAATTTTTTATTTCAAAATGACTTTAAGTTAATTCTTGAGGTATGTGTCACAACCTCCCAAAAATATGTATACAAATATATAAACAACCTATGCAACATAATTTGTGCATATATGCGTGTGTATAACCCAACCCAACAGGTCATCGTCTAAATCCATTGATCTTTGAAGCCTGTAGGAGCTCCACTGCCAACCCAGTAAATTAGAGGTCTCAAGTCTCACCATCCTCACCTACAATGCATGAACTACATGAGTTAACGCTCAATAAGTAAAAATCATGTATGGTAAGAGTATGATATAAAATCTCATGCAACCCATCTCTAAGATATGATGTTATAAATATGTTAAATTTGAGTACTCATAAATCAAAGAGTTTTTATTCAAAATCACTTCATTTTATTGGGTCATTGACCCACTTACTATACACCGAAAAGAGCTCTGCACAATATAAATAATCAAATGGCCAATAATGGATTGATACAATCGAGTAGACCATCCTCTCGTGATCTCCCAGAGGTATACCCCCTGTCTTCCCCTGTGATCACCCGAGAAGTCTCCCACCCGTGGCATCAATCATAACAAAGACACAGTCAAGTGGATCATCCTCCCGTGACCACCAGAAGTCTACCTCATGTCTGCCCCTATGATCCTCTGGGAAGTTATCCCACTCACGGTATCCAAAATATCACATAAGCATGCTTTGCATACCTCGATGCACTAGTAGTGGCCAATAAACATCTTTTTTCATGAAAATAATTTTTCAAATCATATTGTGCATGCACATGTAAATGCTCATGAATGGTATATTCAATATGAATTGTAAGTCATCTTGCTCTCAACATGTTCCAAGAATCATAACACTCTTAAAGTACATAATATACTTGCCATCCAATCAATTTAAATATTATCAACACATTAGGTATAAATGCTTCAAGATGTACTATGTTTACCCATTGTAGTTGCAAATGAATCTTTACTTACCTTTCACTTGGGTGGTGACTTAGTCTAGATTTGTTTAGTATTTTTCTCTAACTTTAGATGTAAAGAAGTCTGTAATATTAATTAACATCAAGCATCATTCCTAATTTGGTAAGTTGAAAACACAAAATCTCATACTAAGATCTTAAACACCAACCTATCTAGGTAACAATCAAACTTTTACAAACTAGAACCCAATATAGTCCCTTAAATACCTTAATTTCTCATATTAAATACATGTAAACATCATAAAATTGAATTATTATAACTCTAATAACATATACCTAATTGTAGAACTCAATAGCAACATGTTTAGGTTGAAACATGCTAAGTTATCAAATGGGACAGATTCACATTTTCATATTTTCTTGTTGTCCAATTTAGTTGTATGATGATTTTGACATCCTTAAACATATCCAATCACTCCCAATTTTTTACCACACTTAGCTAACACATAGAGAAATGTAATAATATTATAGAATTGTCAAAAATCACTGATTTACCTCAGCAAAACCAGCCCACATATCACAACACAAAAACTGTAAGTTCTATCATGACAATTTTGAGTGTCTCTTTAAATATAAAACCATATTTCAATTTATAACCTCTCCAAACTTACATACATCACCTAAAATCATATATAAACATATATATGGTAAAATATATAGGTTTTAATTAAGTTATTATACATATGTAAAGCTTTAAAGACAAAAATTAACAAGTATACAGTTTCTGTCCCTAACGATTTCTATTGTAATTTTGCAATTAAAAATCCTTCATTTGTGAATTATAAGACCATAAATAACATCCTAACATAATTATAAATAATAATAGAAGATTTAAAAATTATAAACCCTCAAAAAATTCAAGAACTTAAATAAAAAATATGAGTTAAGCTCACCTATACACAAATTTAAACTTCTACTTGCTCCTCCTACTTCCCTTTGCTTCCTTCACTTTTTTATTTATTTGGAATCACTTGAGAGAAACTTATAAAATTCAATATGGAGGTTTGGGAGTTGAAATAGCTCATAAAATAATTTTTTATCGTGGTTTAATGATAGAAATAAACAAAGGTTGAGGTGGTAGCTTAAGGTGGCAAAGTTTGAGGTGTCAAGTGGTGATTCAAATCTAATGTTATACACACCTTATGCAGCTCTAATCTAGTGTTTATCATTATTTGTTTATCTATTTACAACCTATTTTAATTGTCATATGATCGGATAATAAATTATGCCCTAATTTCTTAATCGTTCATTCAATCTCCAAATCGATTGATATTCGATTCTTAAATGATTATCTAGTTTGCATTTCTAAAGTCATATGAATATATGGATCTTGTAATATGACACTTAAATCACATTATATCATGTATAATATCCAAAGTATATTAATTCATGGATGTATACTTTTAAAACACTTCGATCTAATTGAATCGAACCATATAAGCTTACTAATAACACCTTTAATACTTCCACAATTATAACATATAACATATGAATAATATTGACCAATCTAATTCTATTTTATTATCTAAATATAGAATTACTTAATTAGGTTATAGGATCTCAACCACTAATATTATGTGATAGCATTAGAGGTCTAATGATTAAAAATGCTATATAAGACCATGTAGTATGTAATGCATGAATCGTATTAGGCAAGTGAGTAGTGTGAGGTTTGAGTATTACACTATATATTGATAAGTCATTCATCTACAAGTTCATACAGAATTTGGATCCTATACTAAACGTGTAAGGATCAAAGAAGTTGGATTAAAAGTGGTTATATAAAATGGATCATAAAAAATTCAGATCAGAGTTAAGCCTAGTCTTGACTTATTTTACCAATTGGATCCTCTTAAACCACAATGATTTTGGGTTGAAATTTGAATATGTTATACACAAGAGGTAGATAAACAAGTTTGCTAAAGACAAGATGGTGAGAAATATGTCAAAATAGTCAATAAATTTGCTATAATGCATTGTTGATGTTGAAGGATCATTCTTGAACATAATTTGGCAATTTGACCATATCTCTCTCATCCTACAGTCAAATTTGACAAATGATATATGAAAATATATTAACACAGAAAGATATACAATATTTATTCTTTACTCATCCTCAAAATCTATTGTATCCAGTTTAAAAATTCAATTCAATTAGGTAAGTAAAAATTTAGAAGATTTGGTATAACAACTTTCCAACTCTTGATAATTAGCATACCACTTGATTGTTTAACTCTTGCATTATATGTTTGGCCTCTAACATACTCCAAGCACTATAAATAGGTCATGCATTAAGCTTGTAAGAGAGGAATAAAAAGTTTTATTGTTGTTTTTCTTCATGCTAAGTTTTCTAGTAGTAATGTAAGTTTCTAATAATAATATAGTTTTCTAGTAGTAATAAAAATGTATCCTCTAGATTCTCTTCTATTTTTAGTCTTTTCTACTTTTATTAAAAAAAAAATTAATTTTATTTTGCTAAACAAAAAGGGTAAACCTCTTGATGGAGAAAGAAGAACAGTTATAAAGATAGACAATGTTTAAGTGTGTTGTATTATTATTTTAGTTTTTGATCTAAACCCTACTTGTTTTGTGGTGATTCTTGATTCATGTATCATTAATGGCACAACAAATACTTGGGTTCATTTAGCTAGACGTTTGGTTTTACTACACCAATCGCTAACGTGAAACATTGATTTGTTATAGACAAAAATGTGAATAAATACTTGATTCTATAAACAAGTACTGACGTTAAAAGATAAATTGTAAATAGTAAGATAATATCATGATTACATTATTGTATGAGATATTTGATAATATCTTCTCATTAGAACCTTCATTATATATGGATTCTAACAGTGGCAATTAAAAGAGGTAAAAAGAATAAATAATCGTTCATCTATCTAAAACTCAAAAGCGGATCCCTAATTTTTAATATTTTTATTACTTTATTTATTTTTTTAAATATAGCATACATTATTTTTTATTATATTCTAAACCACATAAAGTCTATTTTTTTTTCAAAAATATAATCTTCAAATCTTCAAATAACTTCTCTGTGAATCGACCTCGAACTCACTAGAAATTTATTACTTAACTCAACATGCACATAAGTTTGCAACCTTAAAATTGTAGCAATGAGCCATAAATCCTACTAGCTTATCCTTCTAAACGTCTTGACAATGTATGGTTTCATTTTTAAAAAGTCATTTTTATTTTCTAAGAATAAAAACGCATTTGATAAGTGTATTTTGAGGGAATGATAATTTTTATTTTTCCAAAATATTCCAAAAATGAATTTTATTTTTCCAAAATCTTTCTCTTATCTTAATATATGTCTTGATCATTACATCAATTCAGATATATATATATATATATATATATATATCATTCATTAGAATAATAAATAATATATATGTATCTTTCAATTATTATTTTAATATAAAATATTTATTTAATCATTATTTTAATACAATAACAATATAAAATACTATAAAATTTGATGTGATACATATAACCAGACAAAACCTATATAAAAATACATCTACATTTTGAAAATGGTTCATCTAACTGCATTTTCCACAAAAACACCCAAGATAAAATCAAATATACGTTACTTTCCTTCAAGAAAGGGATTGTGATATCCCACATTAGTTGTGTGAAGATATTTGAGAGTGTTTATAAGTGAATATAATGGACTCCTTTAGGAACTGAGATTAACCATTTCCACATAGTGGAGACGAATGCAAAATAGTTAATAATAGAGCCCCTTGTGCGGGGTCTCGCTCTCGAGCCCCTACCCTGTAGATCTAAGGCGTGACAAAGGTTATCAGTGCTGACCACGGGCCTACTATCGACGCAGAAGGTCCGTCCGGATGTGTGCTAAGGGCAATCGAGGAGTCTATAAGTCTAGCCAGATGAATACTAGGGACAGTGGAGAACATCTATCTAACGGAGGTGATACAGTGAAATCTTTCAATAACTTGGATAAATTATTTTCACAAAGTAAGAACAAATGCAGATTAATTGCTAATAAAACTCCTTTTGCTAGATCTCGTTTCTAGGCCGCCACCTCGTAGACTCATGACAAGGATAGAAGAGAAAGCTTAAGAAAATGATACATTTAGCAATTTAAATTAATTATTTTTATAAAATAATAACGTATATAAAATAATTATTAATGATGTTTCAGGTCTCCATCAATAGACTCGACATGACAAGTTGCAGCCGTGGACCCAGGCGTGACAAGGATAAAAGAGACGATTTAAGGAAGTTGCAGCCGTGGACCCAGGCGTGACAAGAATAGAAGAGACGGCTTAAGGAAGTGGTTAAAGAGAGAGAGTAGTTGGTCGGTGAGACATAAATGAAGAGTCGTTGTGGCTTAAGGAAGTGGGGGTTTTTAGCAAAATATTATAATTAAATTAAATAATTTTTAAAATACCGTATAATAATTAGAGTTTAGGTTTTATGGCAAAGCGTTAAGCGGTATAACGCTTTCAATTTTAATTTTTTTTTTCATGCGGAAGCGTTACCCCGGTAACGCTTTGACCAAAGCATTACCCGAGATAACGCCAGCCAAAGCGTTACCCGAGGTAACGCTTTGACAAATTTGGAATTTGCCAAAAGCGTTACATGGTGCAATGCTTTGGCAAATTCCAAATTCTCTTTTTGTTTTTTTTGTTTTTGTTTTTGTTTTTGTTTTATATTTGTTTATATTTTTAATTTAAGTAATTTAATTTCATATATATAATTATTAATTAAAATGTGTCAATTATGTAGGGTGTGCACGGTTCGGTAAACCGACCAAACCGTCCCGAAACCGAAAATTTGCTATAAACCGAAACCGAATCGAAATTTTCGGTTCGGTATTCGGTATGCATTTTTAAAATTTTAGTATTCGGTTCGGTATCAGTATTTAAGTTCGGTATACCGTACCGAACCGAATACCGATTTTTATTTTTTTATAATTTATTTTTTTAAAATATTGTTGATTAATGTTAACATTTTAAGTATTTTTTAGTCTATTATCTTTATGTTCAATTGTTTAGTAATTAATTAATAATTATTTAGTTGGTGCTTATGAAAATAATTAAAATTTAACTTAATAAAAATAATATATATATTATTTTTAATATATATATATATATATATATATATATATATATATATTATTTTTAATTACTAAAAGAGTGCAATTTTTTTTGTTTGATGAAATGTATCACCAAAATGCATTGAATACTCAACACTTACATATTAAACTAAATGTAATTTGATTTCTTAATTATTTATTGTTAGTCACAAATGAAACAAATATATAAGCATATTTTTATTTTCACCAATTTAATTATTTACCTTTGTCCAAATAATAGCCATTTATGATTGAAAATAAAATCTAAAAAATAGTACAAATGATTGAATTATATTTTATATAGGTCACAACTCCTTGATTAATAATTGTTATGCATAATTTTTTTTAAAAAAAGAGAGTAAATTTTTTTTTATATAAATTTCGATTTTACCAAAATCGTACCGAATTACCGAATTTTTTTCGGTAATTACCGAACCGAACCGAGTTATTTCGGTTTGGTATTTGGTTTGAAAAATTTCCGTACCGAAATTTCGGTTCGGTTCGGTACGGTTTTACCGAATGCACACCCCTACAATTGTGTATATATGTGTAATTTATTCATATTATCTGTATTTAGTATTTTGTGTAATTATACTATTACACACGTAAATATAAATATTTTAAATTTTAAATAAAATTTAACCAACGATTAATTTTTTTATTATATAAATAAATAGAGTAATCAAATTAAACAGATTTATACATTGTAAACTGATAAGATGTTTGAAATTCATTTATATAATATTTTTTTAAAAAAATTGATTAAATTTTATTTAAAATTTAATTTTTTTATATTTACATGTGTAATAATATAATTACACAAAATGCTAAATACATATAATATGAATAAATTACATATATATATACACACAATTCATATATTTTAATTAATAATTATATATATGTGTGAAATTATATTATTAAATTTAATAAAAAAAATTAAACAAAAAAATTAAAAAATCACAAAGCGTTAGCTTGGGTAACGCTTTGACAAAATGACAATTTGGCAATTTGGCATTTTGCCAAAGCGTTATCTTGGGTAACGCTTTGGTTAACGTATCCGAATAAAAAAATAAAAGAAAATAGAAAGCGTTAGTCGGGCTAACGCTTTGCCATAAAAACTTAATTCATTTTTATTTCACGGTATTTTGATAATTATTTTATTAAAATATAATATTTTGATAAGAACCCTTAAGGAAGTGGCAGTAAAGCGACAGTCCTTGGTGGGTGAGAGAGGAATGAAGAGTCATTCAGCGTTGGTGGAAAAAATAGCACCAGTCAACTTCTTGCTACAGGTAAATCTGATAGTTTCTAGTGAATTTAGTTTACGTCTTCATATGAGTGGGAGACAACGAATGACTTACATTATTATTGTTCCGATTATGATTCTTTACATAAAATAGTGGGAAACAAAGATTTTAGTTACTGCAAGAATTTAACAAAATTAGTTTCGCCTGTGGAAACTCAATATTATTACATAAATAACGTGCGTGGTATATCTTAAGACAATAATCTTTGTTTACACATTATCGTTTTTTACAAATTTAATAGTTATAAAAATTATATTTTAATTATTATTAATAATAATTAATAATATATGTAAAAAAAAAAACACAACTATGACTCATAAAAATTATTACTATTCAAGTGTGTGTGATTAGTTGTCAGCAGTAACAACTTATCTTAAATAGTCGTCCCACTAATTTTTTAAAACTGAAAAACTTACACAAAATCTTACCACCCTTGAATTATGAAAATTATTATTTTGACTTAAAAAAACTTGCCATTTATAATTAAGGACAACTTTTCCTTTATACCTTACACATTATTATTAACATTATATTATTAACATTATTTTTTCTCTGTAGTGTGCAATAAGCTATAAACAAAAAACTACTCTAGAATCATAATATGAAAATTGAAATCAACCGATTCAATTCCAATAACAACTTCGTTTTTTTTTTTTTTCTTTTTTTTGTTTGGTGGGGTTGGGGAGGGGGGTGGTCTGGGATGATAAATGAAAGTGCAATGATTTGATGTCAAAAATTACAGAAAACAGGGACTTCTGCTTACATTAATTCAATTCATTGTTGATAATTAGGATCAAAACAAGTTGAATCTAGTATTTTCAGCAAAAATTGGGAAAAAAAAAAATTATCCAAAAAAAAAAAAATATTCATGGCATCATGAACTACAAAAGCAGTGTTTATTTGTTTATTCATCAACAGCTAATTTAGTTTTCCTAATGATGAGAACATTTTTCCACAGCCTGCATCAGCTAAATTTCCTCCATTAACGAAAAAGGCAAACAGATTTTGCAATAGGATGGATAATTTAATATGTAGAAGTTTTCACTTTTCTGAGTTGCAGTTCTATATATAGTTTACTATACCATATTTGAACATAATTTTCTGACTGATATCACACAGTTAGAATCATGGTTTTTGAAGCCTCACATGCCTCACTGTTCACCCGGGAGGGCAGTGACAACTTTCTGCAAGAGTAAAATCAGAACAGGATCAACAGAAGCTCCAACTTCTGAGCCATAATCACATATTAAGAGGAAGATGCCAACGCCAAAAGATTACCTGGATGCAAGAAAGTGTGTACTGCACGTCGCTTTCTGAGATCTGATGGTGAATGACAAGCCTAATTCTGACATGTAATGGCTTTATCAGAAATTGTTTATAAATGTTGATGTATCACCAAAAGCATGCTGATTTAAGGGCAAAAGAAACAGGAACCAACTTTTGCTACTAAAACATGAATCATGAATAGAATAATGGGGCCTGCACCGAGAAAACAGTTGGATGATCAAATACATTTCGTTTTATTAAACTTTGGGGCAGTCACTTCTTGCTAGTTAGCCTCAAGCTAGGTGCATACCCAGTCCACTCTTCTCAGTTCCTTTCCTATGATAGCACTCCTCTAATCTGCAATATTAAAAGGTGGATTGGCTTTATAATCTAGTTCCAATAACATCCTGTTGAAGTTCATCAAATACCTTATCTAGATTATGTAGTTGTAAGTGCTCTAAGCAAGCCAGCACGGACAAGTTTTAGTTGCATGTAATCAAAATACTAGATGGTTTTAGTGAAGCAAAGGGCAAGGCAACTGTCCTTTACCTATAGATTTTGTTCTTTCCTTAAGTTGAAATCTTGCCCTCTTTTCACATGTGCTTTTGCTTCATTAATTCACCAAGTGAATGAAGTTTGTGTTGCTCAGGCCTATTTAAGATGCAGCAAGATTGTGCACAATAGCTAAGCCACTAATTTAAACTTGCACCAAAAGAGAGTTAACTGTTCTAGGTTAATCCACATTAGTGTTTCAAATGGGAGATGCCTGACGATGCATTTCACCTATCTAGACTGAACCAAAAACAGAACTCACTCTGAAATGCTGGCAGTTTTTGCTAAGATATTTGAATGGATGTGAAAGAACAGGACAAAAATGAACAGAAATATAAAATTTTTTCTGCCCCAAGCTTCAACTGCGTGCCCTGAGCTTTGAGAAACGCTCACTCCAAAATAGGCATATGATTCAAGATTTTCTATCTTCACATCAAGGTATTTTTTGGCTCCTCTAGTCACGAGCCTCACCCTAAAACCTTTTGAAACATTGATCCATATTTACCAGCAATAGTCAATGCTATAGTCAAAGGTGTCAATAATGCAAAACTAGGATTCCTACAGTTACAAGTCCCAGAATTGTCCGCTCATCAATTTAACTCTAGCTTCTAAAGAGATGTCGTAGATTCTGTCAATTATGACACTTGGCCGGACAACTAAAAAGCAATTATTTTCAAGTATGATTGAAGGCACTACTGGAATGATCAAGCTACTTTATTGCTGGGACTGGAAATATACAATGAATTACGGATCACTCCAATGCCTAATCTCTACAAAAGTTAAAGTTTTAGAGGGCCATGATTCTACCACATGACTGACACCTTCAGTGTGAATCCCAGAAAATACGGAAAGGTTTTGACATAGTGGATTGTGATGCCTTCATATCTCATACTACATAGGGAGGATTGGGTAAATTGATGATTGTACTTGGTGTCAAATATAAGTACCACCACCGCAGACCATTGAGGTTCACAACTTCTTTCAAAGTATATATATTTAGAAGTGGCCCAAGTTATATTAACACCTCTTAAGACGCATGCACTCCACATAATACCAGCATGATTAATAAATATTATAATAACTCCAAGCAGAACTATTGAAACACTGCCCTGACACACAGTAGATAAATACAGCACCTATAGTTAAAAAGATAATTGAAGAAAAACATACTTGCGTGCACCTTCTGGCATCACAAGTATTCCAAGCGCTTCTAGTTTTTTGAATAGTTCATCTTCTGTAATACCCAAGTCCTCTAGAATATCAAAATAGACCTGATAACATAAAAGGACAAAAAGGAAATATGGCTTTTTTCTCTAACAATTTGCAAGTACAGTTTGCGATCAAATCATATTAGTACAATCAATAAATAGTCAGACTGGCCGAGTGTAAATATGCATTCATTCCTTTGCTGGCTAGCTCTATGCAAAACGGTACTGCAAAGTAACTGAAACCAATTACAGCATAATCAAACAGAACCTTGCTAGTGCAAAGTTTTTTTGAGGGAAGGAATGAGATTGGGAGGGAACTAATGCTGTGCAATAGCAACACCAGGAATCCCCATAAGTCAAATTAACTGACAAGTTTGTCTTTAGTGTAGAAGCAGCAAGACCCTAATATTGGAATTCCTGTTTTAGAGGATTTATATTGAGGTCAGTGGATTTCAATTTTACTCAAGTATGGATGGGTTTTGAATTACTTACAGATGGATGCATTTCAAATCGAAAGTTTGATTAAGATGAAGTCTTAGCAGAAATAGAAGCTTGTTCAAACAAATCCCAAAGCTATGACCCATATTGGAAGCTTTATAAAGAACCTTAAGTTAGAACTTCAGTCTTCCAAGATAAAGTTCTGCTGGTTATATTGCCAACGCAAAATGTTGATGACTATAACACAATTTTTTTATTTTTTATTTTTTATTTTATTATTTTATTTTATTTTTTGGTTGGGTGGGGGGATTATAACACAATTTACAAGCCTTAAAAGACAACTAATCAAGACAGCTTGGTGGAAAAGCAGACAACTAATCCGACCTTAATGCTTTAACAATAGTGAGACTTACAATATTGGTCTCCACGGAAGCCAGGTCAACTTTCAACCATTTAATATTGTTAAGCCCCTCTGAGAGATAATGACAAATATGTGTTACAGAAATAGAGATGTGGATAACAGTTTGGAAATGTACATCAAACACCATGATGGAAAAAGTTACCTGCCAAAATCTTAGCCTTCTTATGATCACTTTCAAGCTTACCAACATTTTCTTCCAATGCAACTAAAGCAGCAGCACATATGACACCAACCTGTCTCATAGCACCACCTAATGTCTTCCTAAGAATCTTTGCCTTTTATGTAGAACCAAAGACAAAGAAGGTTGCTGTCAAGTTACAGCACAAACAGAAATCTAAAGTCCAAGGAAAAATAATATAAACATAGTTTACCTTGGAAATGAAAGTTTTTGAACCTGCAATAATAGTTCCAGCTGGAGCGCCAAGACCTTTTGATAGGCAAGCCTACATCACATATTAGTTTGGTTCCAAGGGGTGGGTGGGTGGGGGTAGAAGTAAATGTCAGAAGCAAGACAACACATGACAATCAAGCATACCGTAATGAATCAACAGTGTATACGGTAAGACTTATTCTACAAGGGTTTTAAGAAAAGTTCAGAAAGATGCATAGTAAGGACGACACAAAATATTATTGAACCTACAGTTACTGAATCAGCAGCCTGTACAAGCCTATGAATAGGAACTCCAAGAGCCTGGAAAACAGACATCCAATTATTAGCTACAGGAAGTAAATAGTAGGAGGATATAAAGTGAAAAATTAGTTGGCATGCCTCTGAGAATGTTGTCTACTTAATCTTAAGTCCACATTTTCCCAGGTTCCCTAAAAGTTGAAGATGTACGGACACCAACATTTTCGTATGGTCTTTTTTCCTCTTTGTATGTGTGTGGGTGTATGTGTTGAGGATATTTGGAACTGTGTTTGAAGTGTTTTATAAATAAAAAATCTCAAAAAAATAATGCTTTTCCCCTCGTTACCCCATGATCAGTGTAAGTTTGTAATCTCTCTTGGCATGTAGCAGTTCTCCTTGACAGGATGATACATCATATGCATGGTACGCAATTGGAGCAAATTATAAAATAGTGCTTTTGCATCTCATCTATTCACACATTGTGCATTGCAATTTTTGAATGTGAGATTACGTATATCTGGATCACATGAACATTATATTATTTGAAATTGACTCAAACATGAAGCAATCCTCTGTAAAGAACACAAATTTCAGTGATTTTCAGCTTTTGTTGAAGTCAAAATTGAGAACAAAGAATGCTTAATAGAATATGATTCTCGACAAGTCAAGTCTATGACTCTGACCACCTCAATGCACTTTTAACATCAAATATTTGATTTTTGTTTAGTAGGTCAGTTACTGAACAAAGTTTTTACTGAACAGGCTATAAAAGATATTGGAAAACACTAGTAAAGTCAATAGAGAATGAGAATCCTTGGTCGGTATAGTTACTCATGGATTGCTGTAATATATGTTATTACTATTAATTCTGTTTGTAGATTTTATGTTTGCTTCTGACTAGTTTGTTTGGCGTTCTTCCAATATTGGCCATATCTGATTTAATCTTTGGTTTGTTCATCAAAGCAAGCACAAAGTAAATTAACGTGCAGTTCTGCATTTTGACCACAAATCCTTTTTTTTTTCCTTTTTTTTTTTTTTGTCAACAGACATTCAATATCTTTTTGGGCCATAAAAACATAATTATAGTTCCACAGGATCATGATAATATAACCCATTTTTAAGAGCGAAAACTATCCTAAAAGGTAAATCAATACAGCAAGCATATTTGGGAACTGGCCTTTTGGACTGTGACATTAATTCAGAGCTATATTAAATCAAGAAATATTGCCATTTACTCCATCAAGGACATCGTTCTTATACATATCACTATATAAATTTTCCGAATGGGCCACCTCACCTTCCAGAATCTCCTTCTTATAGCCTAAGGGGCATAGCCTTGATTCAAAGTGTCTAGGTACCATGGAAAGAAGGCTTAAAGGAAGAGTACCAGGAAAGGTAAGCAAAGATATTGAAACATCATGATTTTATTACTTCCTATTCACAGTTAAGCATCTCTGTTTCAAAAACATTCCCAGTCAAAGCACCAATGATTGTATTGGAGGATTTATTCCCAAATCACATTTGATTACCTTAATAATGTCCATAGACAACTTTATGCTCTGAACAAATGTAAGAAATATAAATAATGTAGATTCGATTCATTTCCACATGATGTTTTCATACTAGGCTCAACTTACTAGGCTAACTTATTCCTTTGTTATTTTCCACGGTGAGTTTTCCTTTTCTTCCACTATACATAGCATAAATTAAATTCTCATTTAAATGTATTTATTTATTTCTCTCATTTGCACTTTCTCTGGGATGTGTTGTTTGTACATGGATGCATGAGCCATTACGAGAAATGAAATTATTAAGTTCAACTCAATTTACAGTGTCACATATTTCTAGTTAGGCTTTATATGAATATGATTGATACTTAGTTAAGACAGTATTTCACTCACCACAGATGCATTGAAAATACGAGCCCCGTCAATGTGAAGCTTTAACCCATGCTTCTTCGCTAGCTCTCCAACTTGGTCTGTGTATTCTACAGATAGACATCTACCACCAGAGCTGCATCAATAAGCATCTTGTCATAAGGGACTGAGTCACAAGAATGGATCAAAAGTCTCTACTTCTCAACAGAATTAGAGAACTGGAAAACTGTAAACTTCTAGCTCTATACAGCTCCAGTAAGCAACAGTCAAAACAAGCAGTCTTTCTTCTCATATGTAAAAGTCAGTCTGGAACCAGAATATGAACACAAAAAATTATTTGAGGGTTGCCCATTCTTATGCATAGATAGATTGAAGCACACAAACAAATGTACTTATCTCCCTCCAACTGCAAAGATCTTCATTTGAACTTCTACAGCATCCAAACATGCCAGATCTATGAAGCTATTTTTACTATCGTCCAAAGCAGAAGTAACCATGTAAAGTATCACAATTTTTATTAATCTAAAATCCCAAGGATATGTCCTCAGAGTTAATATGTTTGAATGATGGATTTCTACTTTCCTAGCACAATCCTTCCACTCATCCAACTTCTGAAGAAATTGTATACCTGGGCAAGAAAACTTAATGTTCCTGTATTTCAGTTTTCAATTTCGGATTAGAGATATGTCCTGAGACTTAATATGTTTGAATCATGGATTTCTACTTTCTAAGCACAATGCTTCCACTCATCCAACTTCTGAAGAATTTTTTTACCTGGGCAAGGAAGATTGGAATACATCCACCTAACACCTCCTCTCCTGACTTCCTTACCAATCAAGGATTATGGACTCTAATGCTACTTCACTAAGAAGAGGAAATTTCATGTGCTATAAGAGTGCAAAGGGTTAATAACCTCGACTGGTCACTTTTCTTTATTTCTGTTGCACTTTTTTCTTGTTAATGACTAGCACATCAGATATGTTCTGATAAATAAGCATCCGCTTCTACTGTAAAAGAGCCAGACAACCAACCAAGTTTCCTCATTCCCACCCCAGAAAAGATAAGGACAACAGGATAGGAGACATAGTCTTAACAATTCACCAAAATTTAAAAGGAAACTCAAAACTATTTGGATCCACCCCGTAAAGGCTTTTAGCCATTCTGCTTCAGTGCATGCTACTTATTATGCCATGCGCATTCAGTTGTTATTCCAATTATGCAATCGAGTGTTAGATTTGGCTTTGCTCTTCCCCTAATTGTTCTATTAAAAAGATATAATACCACTCTTCTTAGAGGAGCATCTAGTGATCTTAATTTACATGATAGAACACGTCAAACTATTTATATCCATGAGTTACAGGGAACCAGATTAACACTTTTATCAGTTGCCATCTTTTTATCCTTATAGCCAATAGAAATATGTATGTTTCTGCAACTATTCATTTTGATATGTATGAAGTGCGTCCACTTCTCTAAACATATTTCCTTCAAAAGTTATCAAATTGTACATATGGCAAAAGTTATAAGACTATGGCTCCAAGTTAGTGGGGTTGGGCCAGCACTTCCAAAGACAACTAGAAAATTACTCACATCGAACTTTTGAACTATCGGAAACTTAAAATGAATTCTGATAAATGATAAGGTAGGACATCATTCAGTAATTGAACAGCATCTTGTCCCTAAAGATTAGGCTTACTGTGCATGTGAATTTTCCAAGCAGATGAGCCTGGTAGTTGGATAACATATTTCAAAGCTCAGATCCCTTATTGCTTCTTCAATTAGGTTAATATCCATTGTTCCATCTTCATTATTCTTCACTGTCCTTGGATGAACACCTCCAATTGTAGAAATGCCTCCATTTTCATAAATATGGATATGGGAATAATCTCCAAGAATGACTTCACTTCCCCTGATCTGACAGTGAGTGAGCACACAGATAAGGTTGGCCATAGTGCCTGAAGGGACAAATAATGCTGCTTCCTTGCCCATGATTATCGCCATCTCTTTTTCTAGGCGAGCAGCAGTTGGGTCATAACCCAATACGTCATCATCAACTTCAGCACTCGCCATTGCAGCCCGCATGGCTTCAGTTGGTTTGGTGACAGTGTCAGATCGAAGATCCACTCTTCTCATCACCATTTTCACTAGTTAACCAAAAGAGTGAAAACAATAAAAGGTTAGCAGAACTTGATTTACAGAAAAAGAAAATGTACTTATCTACACTTAAAACGGTCATACAGTATTTCAAGCACCCAGGAAAGCCTCATAGAAAGAGTTCCAATTTAGACCTCCTGCTAGAACTTTTGGGTCGACCATAGATTGAGTGTTCAGGCAAACGTCATCCGCATATTTAACCAGACCAAACACTTACCATTGCTTCTCCCTTCTCAATAGAAATTCATATATTTGTATCATAATAATAAGTTACCATACGAGAAGAAATAATGAAATACTGATGATGAGTCATAATAGAAGAAGATGTGCTAGTCCCCAGAAATTATGACAAAAGGTTTACACTGATGATGAGTCATGAGGAAGCGAACTTCCCCACAAGGGCATAATTTAATACCTCACATCAACTCTCTGCAGCCTCTACTCAAGTCGAAAGATAAAGATGAGAAATGTATTTTTCATCCTTTTTCTATCTTTCTAAATCTTCAACTTAATGAAACAAGAAACTTAGAAATAGAGAGATGTTGCAGCAACCTGATGCAAGCCAGCAGTTCCTTCGGCCTCCAAGTGAACAGAGTTATTCTCAATCGATTGTTGAGTCACTTCCTGGGGAAAAAATGCAAAGTCATAAAACATTCACCAAAAGAAACTCAATTTACAAATGAAAAGGCATAAGAAATGCTAGAAACTTATCAACACCAAATGAGGTTTTCTACGCTGAAGAAAGTTGCATTTAACCATGCGAAAAAAGCCCATTAAAGGATAGAAGAAACCAGTTTTGATATGTAATTATGAATCATATAACTTTCATATTACCTCCCAATTCAATGAGCTTTCCACTTTCATAAGTTGGGAAAGCAACTCTAATACATATATTACACACGCCAAAACTTATATTCACACGAATCCAAACTTGGAACTGGATGAATCTTAGATTCCCCACCAACCTTACCCCACCACCCCAACTGAAAAAGGGGAATCTTTTGCTTTGGGAGTGAAATCTTATGTCATCCAGCGGCCCAGAAAAAGCTTTACCTAAGTACCAAACAACTTTGTCATCACAATAATGTCCAAAATTCTGCGCATATACATACATGCATGCTTGAAATTCACGGGAGCTTAAAAAAATACAAGTGAAATAACTGGAAAAATAAACTTAAAAGTTCAGTTCCATGAACTGACTCTGTTTTCTGGCCTTGCTTCTTGCCAAATGGTTCTATTATTTGGTTGAATTGGTGCGTGGGTTGCTCTTTTCGTTGTCCTTAAGGCAAGAAGAGTAGTACCATTCGGGTTTTTGAGAGAATAATTCGAGATTATGTATGTGTAAGGAGAGAATGTGTTAATGGAGCAATAATTGGTTTTACTCTATTTATAGGGAGAGAATGTGGTTTTGGTTTTGGTTTTGGTTTTGGTTTTGGATTTGGATTTTGAAACCCTCTGCATGAACAAAATCTGAGCTGGAAAGAGAGAGAGAAAGGGTAAGTTGGTTGGCTTGGTTGAATTAGTGGTTTAATAGATACTGCGTCTAAAAATCTATATTTCATTTAATATTTTATATATATTTATATGATTTATACGAGGGTATGTAAATGTATAGTAAAATATATATAGATGCATTTAATTGAATATAACATTTATAAGATCAAATTATTATTAGTTTTATCAATCTAGCACTACCAAAAAAATTTAATTAAAAACCGAACCTACACATTGAAACACTTAGAAAGTGACTAATTTTCGAGAAAAAGTTTATGCCAATTAAAATAAATTATAAAGTTTACAACCCATCACATAAAACATTAAGCTATAGGTTTAAAAATTAAATTACACCATTTTACATCACATTTTCCCTATATTATATTATTTAGGTTAACATTTCACATATATATATATATATATACATGTACAAAGATAAAAATATCTTAATGAAATAATTAAGCCGAAAATCCATCTTTTTCTCAGGAATGCTATTAGAACCAATGAGGTTAAAATCTAATAAAATTTGCTTGCAAAATATTTAGATTGATTGTATAAGAATTGCACAAAATATTAAGAATCAAAAGTTAATTCTTTAATATAATTTTAAAATCACAATAATATATATCTAATTAATTATTGAGATATTTTTTATTTAATTTTAAAGTAATTTCTTTATTTTCTTATTTCTTTATTTGTCTAATTTTCCTATATAAGTAGGTGTTCATTGTAATTTCAAATTTGGAGAGAATAATATAATTTAGCCCCTAAGGTATTTTGTCACGCATTAGGTCATGTTGCTAATCGAAAACTTGAAAAAAGTTTTGACAAGTATAATGTTAAGGATCACGATTATAAAAATCACTAATATATATCTACTACTTAATTGTTGTGATTATTTTTATATAATTTTGGAGTGATTTTTTTTCTTTCTTATTTCTTGGCATGTTTAATTTATCAAATATTGGTGTTCATTTGTAATATCAAATTAAAAATAAAATAATATGATTTAGGCTATTTTGTCCATAGGCTAAATGGTCAAACTACATAATTCACTTGGTATTCTTATTATGTCATTAAGTGTTTTTTTTTTAACTTAAAATCTTAACATAAAAAAATTGTAAAACATGATTTTAAATAAATTACCTCCATATATATCAATTCAAATAACGCTTTGAAACTTTGGCAACCTAACTTATTCGCTATGAATGAAAAATAAGTTTGATAATGGAAGTGAATGAAACGAAAAATTGAAAAGTCCCATTAAACTGCAAGTTTATAAACCTTTTCTCCCCTTTCCAATCCAAGGAACTAAAAGCTGGCCATCAATACTATTAATAAAGCTCAATTATCAAAATATCTTTTCAAGCCCCAAACCTCTTAGTTCTTTGTCACTTCACATTTCATTAATTAGTATTTTGCTTGCTGAATTTAGCACTTGACAGTTAGCTACAATACTTAATTTATACAGAAATTAAAAGTACTATGATGCATACAATATACTTTTATTTAAGTAGCGGCTATTTGGGCTGATCCTTGTTAGGTTCAAGTTCAATTCAAAAATTTATTGAGTTTAATTTAAATATTTAAATTCAGTCTCTACTTATATTTATTTAAACTCGATTTATTTAAATATAAGAGATTTTTTTGTATAAATAATTTTAAATGAGCTCAAAATCGAGTTAAGTTGAACTCAACTTATTTACTCCATAGTTCCGAATTCAATTTTTTTTAAAACTTTGCTCAAACTCAATTTATTTTACACGAAAAGAAGCACTGATGTTGTTGTGCTTTTGGCTTTTATTACTTTCTCTTTCATGCCAGAAGTGTGGTGGTTTCCTACTAAGCTGGCACTTGAGAGTTTTTCTTTGAACTCTGCCTAAAAAAGTTCAAAAAGTAAGGATGAACAGTGCAAATAAACATCACTTAGACATTCATCTTTGAAAATAAATCACTCAAAACAAATTCTTTTGAATACTATGAAATTTATTTTGAATCAAAAATTAAAAATAAAATAAAAATTGAGAGTTCCCTAATTGAGAGAATGATGTCATGATAGGGCATGTATAACAATATATTGTGGTAGGGGCAGAGAAAAAAGAAAGGAACTAATTTGAACACGTTCTAATTAGCAAAATTGAATGACTCCAATTCATAAGTTATCTACTCAGTCCCTCCTAAGATGATGAGGCTGCCACGACGCTTGGACTAATCCATTCCACTTGATAACTAAAGCAAATACAGAAAAGTCAGTCAAATGTAGGTAGAACAACTTTTTAGAGAAAAGGGCTTAAATTATTACCTTTTGTAGCTTACTTGGGTGTTGTCATTTTTTATTTTTTATTTTTTGTCATTTATGAAGAAGAAAAGTTGCAGTTCTTGTAAATTACATACGTATGCTTTTTAAATATATACTTAATTGAGGATCACGAATAATTAATATTCATCTGTTGTACAAGATAAAATATAAATTCGGATAGAAAATTCTCAATGAAAAATAATTTTATATAAATATTTCTTACTACATGAAACAATTTTAAATGAGAGTAAAAATGTAACAAAACCAGGTTACAATCACAATAACTTATTTATTTTAAAATAGCATACTTGTTAGCTATTACTAAGAAGTTTTTCTTCTGCTCAAGCCATTGTGCTTATTTAGTATCATTGTCCATCCTCTTCACATTTTTCATTTCTGCAGGGCAGCAACGTTACCCGCAACACTTGAAGCACATAATACTAGCAGTTAACCATGTTTCATGTTCTACAAA
The DNA here is from genome assembly GCA_019321725.1 of Paulownia fortunei. NCBI lineage: Eukaryota > Viridiplantae > Streptophyta > Magnoliopsida > Lamiales > Paulowniaceae > Paulownia > Paulownia fortunei. The sequence goes on from CM033114.1 coordinate 13,302,533, forward strand.
CTCAACGAGAGACTAATTCTCAAGACCCATTTTCACATCTACAAATTTGGACTCATTCTTTCTAAAATCTTCAGTAATGGGAGTTCGCCAGTAGATTACTTATCGAAAAAATTTTGAAACAGGAAAGAAACTATTTTGCCTATTGATAAAGACAATGTGTGGAACACTAGTTATAGCTAAAGCACAAAGAAAGAACGACCTTGTCGCTGCACATAATGATAAAATCACTTTATCTCATGTTATATTGGACACTACTCAAGTTAAGTTATAAATCTTAGATTATATATTCTTCCATTCAATAGAATTGAATATGGTGGTGATAAAGGAAATCGTAGATGAATATAATATGTTCACATCATTTTCAGAAAGTGGGACACAACACTCTGACAATAAAAATAAGAAAGTAGCACTTCATTTTATAATATCATTATGTACACCTCAAATATCTTATGAACTTACTTGAACAATACCCTAATTAAATAAATAATATTGTTGTAAGATGATAGAAAAATAAAATATACGATATGACAATTAATTTTTTAAATGGTAAATTGGGATAATTTATATTATAGAAAATAACTTCAACGCCTTACTCTGGAGCGCACTTCGGATACAATGACAAAAGCCTCTTTTTGAAGCACAGTCCTTCGAATTTAGTTTGTGAAACAAGTCCTACTTTCGCAAATGTCAATTAAGAATCATAACTGATTGAAGAATGAGAAATCTATAGAAGAATAATCAACACGAAGTCCTCAAAGATAATTATTAGGATTTATTATAGAAACATCTATTTTGATTTGGTTTAAATACATCTAGACCCTCATGGATTTCAAAAGTTACATTCTCCTCCCTTTATATTTGTTATCTTATATAGGGTAAATGTCACTATACAATCTTAAATTTGATCATTTTAGCACATTACCTTAAAAAAAAAAATTAAATATTTTACCCACTTAAACTTAATCATTTGGCACTTTACCTCTTAAAGTGAATTTTAAGCATTTTGGCTTTTTAACTTAGATTTATTATAACACTTTGCCCTCACAATTTCAGATCGAATTTTCATTAAGAATGTTCCTTGTTAGCCACCATCGTGCATGTTTTCTTTGTCTTTCCACGCAAAAATAAAAAAATAAAATACATTGTAATATCTTTTTATTATTATCAACAGTGAAGATATGATAAATCATGATACTTTTACTGTAAATAATAACGATCATAGCAAAAGTACCATCATAAGTACAAGTAAAAGTACTATCATTTGTTGTGTTTTCATCATTAGAAATAATAAGAAAATATTATTATGCATTTTTCTCGATTTTTGCTTGGAACATGAGAAAAAAAAATGCATGGTGGAAGCTAATGAAGAATATTTTGATAAAAAATTTTGATTTGAAATTAAGGGCAATGTGTTATAATAAATGTAAGTTGAGGACATAAAATGCTTAAAATTTACTTTTGGAAGGTAAAATACTAAAACGATTAAATTTGAAGGGGCAAGTGATTAAAATTTATTTTTAAGGGGTAATGTACCAAAATAGTTAAATTAGTAGGGGTGAAGTGTCATTTGCCCTCTTATATTTGACCTAGATTATGACATAACAAGTTGACATAAACTAAAATTCTAATTTTATAGTTGGTATTATTATTTTGTAAAAATAACAGGTTTTAAACCCCCATAAGATGAAATTTTCAAAAATCTCCCTTTTTGTTCATGTATGTACAAATACACTTGAGACTTTCCAATTTAGACTAACTTTCCTTGAAATTTAATATTTTTAACTTGGCATAAGAGCTTATCACTATGTTGGAGGGGTATGCTCAAAGAGGAAGCGTTTGTTGCCATACTGGAGAAGGGCATTCTTATGGGAGGCACCTACTACTGGATGAGTGTACTCCTAGAGGAGGCACTTACTGCCACACTAAAGGAGTGCAGTGAAATGACATAATCCATAAAAATTATCCAACAAGCTCTAGGGAGAGATGCCTATCACCGTACTGGAGAGTGCTCCTTGGGGAGGCGTTATCATGTTGGAGGAATACTTGGGCGGAACCTACTACTGTTTTCACCTTAACTTAGATTCTCCTTTTCAGAAGCTCTCGTGTCAAGTTGTATTGTTAGTTGCACTATTTAGGACCTCTCCACTTTTTCTAGCTTCGCCTCACATCGTCATTAGGAAGAGATACTAAATTGCTGATTTTCTCGTGACTATCGGCTTCTCTCTTCCATGATTATTCTCATCTTGGCTTAGCCCACTCAAGAGGCAGGAACGAACCCCGACTTCGATGAGAAGACTGAGAGGGCTTACTCATATATTGGTTCTTGGCATATTAGGTAACCACTCTTACTACTACCCTTGTTGAGGCATCCTCTATCACAGCTAACAAGTCCTCTTACATGATTTGCAACACTGTCACTCTAGCATACGCTCTTTGTTGCAGAGGTGGTGGATCACATTGTGAGTTAGGGGAGGGGACAACTCTTGCAGATGTTAATCTTCTCCATTATCGTCATGCCTTCCCTCCCATTTGGTGTCTTGAACTATGGCTTCTAGAACTCTAAATTTTGTCTGCTTTCTTAGTGTTAAGTTCGAGTTTTTCCACAAATAGCACCAAAATAATATGGTGGTCTTCAGATTGATGATGACTTGACGGTCAACTCTTCCCAAGTAATTAAATAGTAAGTTATCGCTTGTGACACAGATAAATTATCAGAGATATTAGGGGAACCTCAATCAAAATCATTCGATCGTTAAGTCAGAACTTGAGTAGGGGAAGATGTAAAGAGAACTAAAACATGAAGGCATAAAAGATAAATAAATTGAATATACTAGAAAATGATGGGGATGGGTATTTCATAGGTACCCAAAAAGGGTCATGTTCCCATATAATATATAAAGGTCTACGCAGTGATAAGGTCCTTTCCGTTTTTTGGCCCATTAGACAGCCAATTTGACTATTAGGCCCTTGCCAATATTATGAAGTCTATCATTCACTAATGGGAGTTTGTTAGTAGATTGCTTATCAAAAAACTTTGGAAATAGAAAAACTATTTGCCTATTGATAAAGACAATGTCTTGAACACTAGTTATAACTAAAGCATAAAGAAAGAACAACCCATTTGCTCCATCTTACACGTAATGATAAAATTGCTCTATCTCATTTTATACGATGTTATAAGTTGTTGAATCATATTTAATGACATCATAATTTCATTTTATAATGTTATCGTGTATACAATCAATATCTCCTAGACCTACTTGAATACTACCCCAGTCGATAGCATAATATTTATCAAGTCCCTGAAGGCGTGGGTGAAAGTCCTTTCTTCACAAAAAAGATTCAAAAAAAAAGTTAAAATATATCTAAATTAATATGGTAGACAGTGTGGTTCAAGATGACACCTTTTTTAGCATGAAAAAGAAATAACTTTTAAAGTGTGGACACAATATGGATTGTGTCCATACTTTTTGTGTAATTTAGAAAAAATAAAAAAGTGAAAATATAAGATGCCCAAAGTGAAAAAAAATTAAGATTCATCTCGGTCATAACTAATATTTTAAAGGGCAGACGTGAGTCCCAACTAAAATTAATTATGTATTTGATGTGGTCAAGCTCGACAGTGCCCCACCAAGATATTATCCATTTTGCCCCAGGCCTTGCCCAAGCCTGAGTCACTTGGGGCTCGGGAGGCTTATGGCTTTAAAAGGCCTCTTGGAAGGTTGGACTTGGGCCAACTTTATATGGCACACCATCTCCCCATTCCACACCGATGTGGGATAACCAACCCCCCTCCCCCCACAATATAGCCCCCAATGGGGAGCCATGGTGTGCTCAAGGGGGTGTCTGTATAGTTTTCCACAGACGGCGTCACTGATGTGCTCAAGCTCGACAGTGCCCTGCCAAGATATTATCCGCTTTGCCCCAGGCCTTGCCCAAGCTCGAGTTACTTGGGGCTCGGGGAGGCTCACGGCTTTAAAAGGCTTCTTAAAAGGTTGGACTTTGGCCAAACTTATATGGCACTCCATCTTCCCATTCCATACTAATGTGGGATAACCAACCCCCCACCACAAAATAATGTGGAAATCACCTCCTTATAATGGATCGGGCGAACTGTAGCGCTCGTCGGTCACGAACTTGGTAGGTTGCTACCTGCGTCACGAATTTACGTTAGGGGTGCCGGGAGTTGCCCGGCGAAAACCCTCCGATGATCAAGTCAGTAAGCGGCATAAGTGGATTAAAATAAAAATCAGAGAATACTTAAAACTTAATTGAAAACATACCTTTAATTATGGAAATTATAGGGTATTTATAGCGAAAAATAAAATCTTTATAATCTGACGGGCCTCCGGCCCATTGGAGAACTTTCATCTGGGCCTTTAACCTTTCGACCCATATCTTCTGGCCCATATTAATTACACTAGCCCACCATAATATGGTCATATTATGATGGGCTCAGGGTCCAATTATAATGGGCTAACCCCATCATAAGCCCCCTTACTCTCGAGTAAATCCATCGGGTGGGAGTTAGTCGGGAGTAATCATTGTTTTAACGATATCTTGGGATAGATAATATTTTTATGGCGCTTCGAGTGCAAACACTTTGATACATTGCTAGATGAGAATCATAATTCATCAATCATCCAAGTAAGCTTTTATTACATTTTGTTGTAAATGAGTAGTCATAATTCTCTAACTCATTTCCAAAAATTCTCTCTCTAAGTCAAATTCTCCCCAAGAAACCCATCTTCAACACCATGAGCCCTCCAGGTATTTGAGCTTGCATTTTAGGATTTTTGCCATCATTTTGATCAATTCTATCATCTATTTTTTTGTTCAAGCATTCCATTCAATCTCCTTTCTTGTGTTTTGTCTTTGTTTTTTTTTGAGTCAATACATCGAGCACCCTAAAGGCACCAATATTAGTGGTAGATGATAATGATGATATAGAGATAGATTTATCCCCAACTCAACATGATCCCTTCGCATCATCGCCGGAGCTGGAGAAATGAGCTGCAGCTCGCCAAAAAACTACAGGCGAGCTACAGCTTGCCTAACTGCTCAGCAGGCAGCTCACACAAGCGAGCTGCCTGTGTTTCTTCCCTCGACAGCTCACGACTTCACTGGACAGGCAGCTCGCACAGACGAGCTGCCTGTCTTCTTCTCCAGCAGCTCGCTCCTACATTTCCCCTGGGCTGCCCTCCATGCGAGCTGCCACAGCAGCTCGTTCTTCCTTGGGCTGGCAGCTCGCCCATCTTTTGAACTGAGCGAGCTGCCTATTTTTCCAGCTTGCCAGCTCCACGAACAGGCAGCTCACTCGGGCGAGCTGTTTGTTTCTCCTCTTTCGCGAGCTGTTGGCAGCTCACTAGCTCCCCGTGTGAGCTGCTGTAGCAGCTCGTATCTCCAATGAGTTGCCGGCAGCTCGCATTGTTTACGGGCAGTCGGCTGTTTTGGGAGGTGAGCTATCCCCTTGTGCGTCTCCCGATCGTGTGGCTCATGTTTCCTTTGTCCCCATGACATGCCACAATATCTTTCCTCAAGAACCCATGTTTAAGCTCTATCACCATCAATTTCCTAGCGGAGGGGCCCCTGTTGATCTTCAATATTTAGATAGAGTTTCCCCTAATATAATTAAAGCTATTCTTGATCTTCCTTTTTGTGAGGGTGAGTCTTGGGATGAAGTGCTTGGTGAAGGGAGGAGTCCTACGGGTTCTAAGGAATCCAATGAAGTAGTTGAGAATTTCATTTCTGAACTTGATCCAAATTCAATCACCGAATGAGTTTTCTTGAATGATCCATTTAGGTTCTGAAGGGGGGATACTCTTTTGACTGCCAACGATCTTCGACTTCTATGTGAAGGACTCAGTCTACCTTCACGTTATACATTTCTTCTTCCGGGGAGTGGTGATAGGGTTACGAGTCCTCCAGAAGGATTTTTCACTGTTTATCTTGCTTATTTTACTAGTGGATTCACCATTCCCTTTCATCCCCTTCTTATCGAGATAATGAAGAGTGTCGGCTTAAGTGTTAGCCAACTAACTCGTAATGCCATGTTGTACTTTGAGGGGTTTCTCCATAGGTTAGGGGAGTTAGAGTTCTCAGTGTCCTTAGATGTCTTCCACACCTTATTCACATTGCGTCGTGTTCCCCACGAATCTTTTTTCTATTTCTACCCACGTGCAGGGTGTAAGTTCTTAGATAGAAAGCAATCAGCGCTTACCAGGCCTCTCTAGCTTTCGACAAAGTTGTTGTGCAGCGTGCTATGGTGTTGTACGATGACATTGTTCGTGACTGTAGGCGGATGCTGAGGGAGACAGGGCATGTGCCTGAAGACGTAGTTATGGTACTTGATTCTCGAGTTCCAGAGTTAGATGATACATTAGGCGATGTTGTCAGTTCGCGTAATGAAGTGATTGAAGCTCTTGATATTGGTGACATGATTGTGGAGTTGGTTGAGGCTGATGATCCACCTGCTGCTTCTGCGCCTTAGAACCAACTGCCTTATGACTGAAATCATTTATTATGTCGCTTTTTTTGACTTTTTGTTATTGTTATTATCACAAACTTATTTGTGATTCTATTTTCTAGTCGATTTGCTTTATGTTGAAGTTCCAACCTTTGTTTGCTGTGAGACTTTGGCTTGATTATGTAATGATGCTCTTAGTTATGCACTACGAGATTTTAACTTGGATATGTGATGTATATGTTTACCTTGTCTTATGTCTATCTTTCTTGTGTAGTGCTCATGTTTATTTTTGCATCAATACTTGATTTTCTGGAGCACTTAAGAGTTGATCAGGCTCTCAAGATTTTGTCTCAGGAGATTCTCTGTCCATTCGGGGTTAGACTTTTGACTATCCTCCAAAAAATGTCCAAGAATCCCAAAGATTTGCGCTTTTACCTGTGATCCTAAAGATATAATTTTTGGTTTGGAGGTCGAGCTGACCAAGCTCATAGATGACCTCTTATGAACTCAATCGAAATCGTATCTCTTAGATCATAGGTATTTTTAGCTAAATCAAGTACGTAGTAGTCTTTAAGTCAATTGTACATTAGCAGACATAATTTGGGCTAACAAAGTTGTTGCTCTTTATTCATGTTCGGGAAAGGATTACACCATATTGAAAAACAACATAAGATTTTAGGAATAAAGGTAAGCATTGTTAAAATCCGAACCGCATTTAGGTGTAGAATTTCTTGAGGTTGATGATGTTCCACGTGCAGGTACATCACTTCCATCCATTCTTTGTAGTCGGTATGCTGCCGCGTTCACAATCTCTACTACCTTATATGGGTCTTCCCATTTGGGGTTGAGTTTTTCGATAGGATGCGAAATTTCAGCCTTCCTTAAGACGAGGTCTCCTACTTGAAAGGATCTGGAGTGTACCTTCATGTTGTAAGCTCTCGCCATACGTACTATGTACATTTCAGAACGAGATGCAGCTTTTTTCCTTAATTCTTCTATCAAATCAAGGTTTACTCGTAAGGCGATGTCATTGTGTTGTGGTGCGTAATTCATCATCCGCCAAGAGGGTTCCCCTATTTCTGCTGGCGCGATAGCCTCAATTCCATATGTGAGGTTGAAAGGGGATTCTCTGGTTGCAACTCGCGGAGTAGTGCAGTGTGCCCACAAAATGCTAGGTGGCTCATCTACCCATTCTCCTTTGGCACTTCCAAGACGCGTCTTAAGTTGTTGTAAAATGATTCGATTGGTAACTTCTGTTTGACCATTTGCTTGAGGGTTCCCGACCGAAGTGAAGAATTGCTTGATTGACAATCCTTGGCACCACTCTCGTATTTTTGCTCATGTGAATTGAGTCCCATTTTCAGATATTAAGGCTCGTGGAATGCCAAATCTACAAATAATGTTCTTCCACAAAAATTTGATCACTTTTTTCTCCGTGATCCTTGCTAGAGGTTCTGCTTCTACCCACTTCGTGAAGTAATCCACAGTCACTATTAAAAACTTTCTTTACCCTGTCGCTGGTGGAAAGGGTCTAACAATATCCATACCCCATTGAACAAATGGATTTGGGCTCTCAATAGGATGTAAAGGTACCGCTAGGCGATATTGGATATTGGTGTGCTCTTAGCAAGCCTGACATCTCATGACCAGTTCTCTCGCGTCATTCTAAATGGTAGGCCAAAAGTATCCTTGGCGAAGTGCTTTTGTCACGAGGGATTTGCCCCCAAATGGTTTCCACATATTCCTTCATGAATCTCACGGAGTATATAATTAGCTTTAGTTGGGGTGAGACACTTCAAATATGGTTGAGAAAACCCTCTCTTGTAGAGCTCTCCATCTACGATTAGGAAGCGTGCTGCCCTGGTCTTCAATTTTCGAGCGTCTACAGGATTATTCGGGAGTTCTCCCATTGTTAAGTATTGGACGATATTATCTTTCCAACTTGGCTCTTCTTTGTCTGCGCATAGAATTTGCAAGCCTATCCCATCAATTTCATTCTGACTGGATGATAGAAAGGTAATCTTTCGAGTATTGATACTGGCCATGGAACTAGCCAATTTAGCAAGTTGATCTACTATCGTATTATCTACTCTCAATATTCATTTAATTTTGTACTCCTCTAGTTTTGCTAACATGTCATGCATTAAGCTTAGATACTTGATCATTTTTTCATCCCTGGCTTCGTACTCTCCTCTAACTTAGTTTACCACCAACTGAGAATCGCTATAAATAGCCAGTTTTCTTACTCCCGCTGCGAAGGCTAGCTTGAGTCCTGCTAATAACGCCTCATACTCTGCCTCATTGTTCGAAGTGAGGAACTCGAACTTCAAAGCATATTCAAACTTGTCACCCTGAGAACTCTCGATGACTATTTCTGCCCCACTCCCAATAGAAGTAGACGAGCCATTCACATAGAGAGTCCAAGCAGACAATGAGTTACTTGTTTCATCAATCGTCATTTCCACCACAAAATCGGCCAGAACTTAAGCTTTTATTATAAGACGAGGGTGAAACTCGATTCCATGTTCGCTGAGTTTAATTGCCTATTTGACTAATCTTCCCGATATTTCTGGATTGGAGAGAGCACTTGCTTGAGTGGGTGATTGGTCAACACCACCACTAGATGAGATTAAAAATATGGACGGATCTTTCTTGTAGCAGTGATGAGAGCTAGGGCCAGCTTCTCAATGTTGGGGTATCTTTATTCCGCCCCTTGCAAAATCTTGCTGGTGAAGTAGATAGGTTGGTGAGCTCGACCAACTTCCCGAACTAAAATGGCACTTATTGCCTCAATTGCCACTGCTAGATAAAGGAATAAAGTCTCTCCTACCTCTGGCTTGGTGAGCAATGGAGGGGATACCAAGTATTTTTTTCAGGTCATCAAAAGCATGTTGACATTCCTCAGTCCACTCAAAATTCTTCCCCTCGCGAAGCACTTTGAAGAAGGGGAGTCCCTTATCTCCCGACCTTGAAATGAAATAATTCAAGGCTACAAGTCTTCCAGTTAGTTGTTGGACATGCTTGATATGTCGTGGAGGGGGCATGTTCAAGACTGCATCAATCTGCTCTAGATTTGCTTCTATGCCCCTTTGGGATATCATATATCCCAAAAACTTTCCTCCTCGCACACCAAATGTGCATTTGGTAGGATTTAGCTTTATCTGGTATGTTCGTAGAATGTTGAAGCATTCTTCTAAGTCTGACATATGGATGCTTGCCAACTTGCTCTTGACCAACATGTCATCGATGTATACCTCCATGTTGTGGCCAATCAATTTTGCAAACATGTTATTAACTAAACGTTGATATATAGCTCCTGCATTCTTCAACCCAAAGGGCATTACTCTATAGCAATATATCCCCTGGTCTGTTACGAAACTCATCATCTCTTGATCTTCTGGAGCCAATCTAATTTGATTATATCCTTGATATGCATCAAGAAAACTCAACAGTTCGCAATTTGAAGTGGAATCCACTAGCTTGTCTATACAGGGAAGTGGAAATGGATCTTTTGGGCAAGCCTTGTTTAGATCCGTGAAATCTATGCAAAGACGCCACTTGCCTCCTGATTTAGGTACCAGGACTACATTAGCTAGCCACTCTGGATATTGGACTGGACAGATATAATTGGTTGCTAACAACTTGTCGACTTCTTTTTTGATATGTTGAGATCTTTCAGGGCCAAAGGTTCTCTTCTTTGTTTAATCGGCTTCATAATTGGATTAACATTCAACTGGTGAAGAGCTAACTTTGGCGGTATTCCCACTAGCTCTATAGATGTTTGTAGTTGATATACTTGTTCGGAAGGATAACTAGAAGGGTTATGAGAATTGACTCCGCTTGCTGCATGCAGCAAGGCTCTCCTAGCATTTGATGAATCTCCACTGTCGGGTTCCCTTGAAATGACTGCTATTACCCCGGCCGTTCGTAAATTCTCTTCTCTTTCCCTACCATGCTGCTCCTGATTATTGCCCTTGCTCTGCACTCTATATGTTTCCTGCTGTCCAGAAGCATTACGCTGATGTTGATCTTGGTGGTTACTATTGCCTTCTCAACGAACTCAGTGAGGTAACCTTTATGGATCAACCTTTCAATCTCTTGTTTTAAATGGAAACATTCTTCAGTAGTATGTCCTCTATCTCGATGAAAATGACAGTACTTGTCAGATTTTACTCTTCTGGAACTTTCCCTCAATGGACGAGGTGGCTGGATCAAGCCATGTTGCTCAGCTACCATTAAAACTTCAGATAATCTGACATTAAGGAGAGCAAATCGAGTGTATGTATTGGGAGGAGCATGGCGTCTTTCCTCCTTCCTTTCTTCTGGTCTATCTTCATCTCGTTGCTTCCTTTTCCCATGTGTTGTTAGTCCCATCGCTTCTTCAATGCGAATATACTTTTTAGCTCTCTGCAACAACTCTTCAAGTATCACGGGAGGTTTTCTAGTGATGGAATCCTTAAATCTTCCTTGGCGAAGGTTCTGTTGCATTATTCCCGCTAACAACTCAGGATTGATATGGGGGACCTCATGAACACCTTCCACGAAATGTTTGACGTAATCACGAAGTGGCTCTCCCTCCTTCTGAGTAATCGAAAATAAGTACGCAGCTGTTTTTGGACATTTTCGATTAATGGAGAACTGGTGTAGAAAACATTGAGTAAGTTGCTCAAAGCTGGTAATTGTCCCTCCAGGGAGTTGATTAAACTAAGAGAGAGCCGCTTGGTCAATGTGGTTCTAAAAATCTTGCAGTAGGCAGCATCGCTTAAATCATATAAGTCAGCCTTCACGAAAAATCTATCTAAATGCTCCTGAAGATCCCCAATTCTGTCATATTCTGATAAATTAGTTATCTTAACACCTAATGGAAAAGACTCTGCCAAGATTGGTGGAGAGAAAAGGCTACGCTTCGGGGGGAGAACTACTAACGGGGTAGCATTCTCCACATGAGTATGTGTTCTAGATGGATAAGTTGGTTGATCGGTACGGATATGTGACCCCACTCTTGGAGATGTTAGCATGGTGTGCGTCGCATTGGTATCTTTTCGTCGTTTTTCCCTATCTTCCGCTCGTGAGGCGCGACTGTTCATTTCCTCTCGGGCCCTACCAAGAGGTGGAACCGCAGGTCTAGAACTTTCTCGATCAGGAGTTAGAGAGGAAGTGTGACTCTCCTGTGGCGTTTCCGAGGAGCGCTCTCTGTGATGGGTTGCAGCAAATAGTGCGACCGCTTCGGCCGCAGCCCTGACACTCGCCTCTTCAATCATCTTCTGTAAAGCTCCTTCAGTAAGTTGAACTCTTGGTTCGTCTTGAAGTGGCGGGAGTTGGTTCATGTGACTGTTAAAGGGCGGCCGCCACGTAATACCGTCGTTCTGGACGTTTTGAGTCAAGGGGTCAATGGGTGGTTTTGAAACTCTTCCAGTTAGGGATCGCTTCCTTAGATGCTTGCCTCTCGAACTGATCTAGATCTAGTCTGCATTTCTCAATGATCAAGTAGGTTTCCCACAGACGGTGCCAAAAATGATGTGGAAATCACCTCTTTATAATGGACCGGGCGAACAATAGCGCTCGTCGGTCACGAACTTGGTGGGTTGCTACCTACATCACGAATTTACGTTAGGGGTGTCGGGGGTTGCCTGACGAAAACCCTCCGACGATCAAGTCAGTAAGCGGCGTAAGTGGATTAAACAGAAACCAGAGAATACTTAAAATTTAATTGAAAACATACATTTAATTATGGAAATTAGAGGGTATTTATAGCGCCCATTGGAGAACTTTCATCTGGGCCTTTAACCTCTCAACCCATATCTTCCGACCCATATTAATTAGAATAAACAACCTTAATATAGTCATATTATGATGGGTTTAGGGTCCAATTATAATGGGCTAAGCCCATCAGTATTTTACTTTAATATTTTTATATATATTAATGATACAAAAATATAATTATTATTATTATTAGGCATGTAAGACAATAAGAATGAATAATGATTTTTTTAAATAAGTAGATAATTATTTTTGTAATTTATTCTAGTAGTGAAGATTTGTTAGATAAAGATAAAAAAATTATTTATTAAGCAACAATAATAAAGAACTTTTGGTTATGTTTATTATCAATTTAATATGAATAATATTAATTTTATAAGTTTTAGTATTATTTATTACTTTTTCTAAATTAGTATATAAATTAATATTATAATAAACTAATTAACAAATAACTAAAATTATATTTCAAAAAATTAGATAATTTAGTAAATAATTATTATGATTCTGTTGAACTTACAATAATTTTTAACTTGTCAACAAGTTACTGTTAGAATAAATAAAACAATAAATATATCATGTTGAAACGTATAATTATTTTTATTTTTTGAAGATATATCAAACCGGAAGAACACTGACCGGTACCAACAAGAGCTAACTGGTGTCAATAGTAGCTGATTGGCACTAACAGCAGCTATAAGGTGGCCCTTTTTTATGCTTTTTTTTGTGAAAAAGGCGCCTTCATCCTCGCCTTAGTCTTGTGAAAAAGGCATAAAAAAAAGGGCACCAACCAACTTTTGAGAGAGATGGTAATAAGCAGGGTCAAACTTCGATCGGCTTCGAATTTGTTTCATTTGCTTATTTTTAATTTTAATATATATATATTTGTATGATATCATTTTCTAAACAAAAATATTTTTTAAAATTTTTTAAATATATTATATTTAAAAAATATATTTTTTAATATTTTTTAAATTATAAAATAGATCTAGCGATCTAACCTGATCTGGTAGGTTTAGATCCAAGTTGCTAAAAGTTTTGGTGTGTGAGTTTTGAGTTTTGCAAATTTACCCCAAACCCGTTCTGATTTCATGCCTAAATTTTGTTGATATCATTCAGCTATTTTTTGATCCTATCCAAGCTTTTAATATGAAAAACATACATTATTGATCCAGGCCTTTAATATTTAAAAAAAAAAAAAACAGATAATTGACGTGGATTCTATCAATGTTTTTTAAATATTTTTTTTTTTGAAAAAAATCAAAGGGCGCAACCTCCTTAGGTTCTTACGTTAAATGTCTAAATCTATAAGCTGGCTTTGACACTATGTTTGGATCCATTCCTAGATTCGCACCATTGTGCTCTTCCCCTTGCTCACTAATTTTATGCTCAGTATCAAGCCTATAATTCAAATTAACTTCCCAGCAGCATTTGGTGCCTAATTTTTTTAAATAATATTAGGTAAGATGATAGAAAAAATAAAAGATATCAGTTAACAAATAATTTTTAAATGCTAATATTTTTAATTAAAATAATTTATGTTATAGAAATAACTTCAAAATAAAATTTTATGATAAGTAAAATTATTAAAACTCGAGGGAAGTTAGTCTCAATTGAATAAATCTCAACAGAATTAGTGTACACGTGAACTGAGAGGTTTTTGTGGACTTCAGTAAACCTTATGGGAACGTAAAACCTGTTACTTTAACAAAATAATAATGCCAAAGGTGAAATTAAATCTATACTTGTTTATGTGAATAGTTTTCAAGATTTCTTGAAAATTTTGGTCCGACAAAAACAACCTTCTGACATACATGATTTGATTTTAACGGCAACTAAGTTATATGATAGTTGTTTAATTTGAATTTAATTACTTGATTAATATATAATAAATGTATCAATCAATATTTTAGCATACAGTGTTGATATAAATACAAAGAATAAAGGACAAGGCACTTTCTGTTTTGATTATGTACAGGGTGAAATAAAAAATCAGTATGTAAAATAAGAATTTGTATAATAGTGTGATAGATACCAAGGAGTCTTTCCTGATAACAGTTTCACAATACTTCTAGATCAAACTTTGAATAACTCATCAACTGAAATTTTCCCATGTCCGAAGTTTCTGTTTTTGCCCTTCCCTTATGGTAAATTTGATCGTCACATCTAATAAAATTGTATAAAGCATGCAGGCAACACTTATTCTTTAGGAATTGAACTAATTTCTTAACCTGTCAACATTAATACAAAAATTAATAGAATCTATGTTAAGTAAGATAAACAATTAATAATAAAAAATATCCTTATGATAGAGATCTATATGGAATTAAGTAAGAGGATTAAGTTTTAATATTAAAAGTTAAGTAAAAAAAGCATATCAAATATTCAATAACATATAGAATCATTGATTATCATTGGTATATCATCCATGAATATGTTGCTTACACATAGGAGTAAATAAGCATATAGATAAGTGTGGCCTTTATATGTTTTTAAAATTGTTATGAGCCATGAGCTCAATACAGGTACAAGACGCTAAGTTCAAAAGATTCTTTTAAAAAATTATAGCCAAAATAAGGTTAATAGGCTAAGTTTATGGGTCCATAAGATCATGGGCGGAGCCAGGATTTTAATAGAAGGGGGTGAAATTCGATTGTTAAATTATTTTTTTATATATATATAATTATTTTTTATTAATTTTTAAAATTAATTAATAGAGACAAAAATATAAACATAAATATAATACGTTATACTTATACATAAATATTTTATATCTATTATATTTATATAAATATTTGAACAAAAAATAACTTTTAAATGAAAATCTTAATCAATTTTAATTCAATCCAACACAAAATAAAAACTAATTTACAAGAATATGAGCATTATTTCATAACCATTAATCAAATCAAATAATTTTTATATTATGAAAAACCTATACTTATGATTTTTTGTGAAATAAAAATTAATATAACATCAAATAATAAGTGAAATCAAATAAGTTAAAAACTAAAAAATAAAATTAAAAAATCACAATAAGAAGTATTTTTTGACTAAAATATTCATATTTTTAGAAACGAAATCATAATAAATTTTGAAGGTTAGTACAAATATTTTTTGAAATTTTATATCAATAATAAATTATATTATCTAATTTTAAAAATAAAATAAAATTTAAAAATAATTTTAGAACATTTCTGAATTTAATAAATTTACATATTCAATTTAGGATTATGAAAATTTGAGAGAATGGTTAGAACAATTTAATTATTTTAGGGGGGCAAATTTTTAAATTTATTAAAATTTATATACTAAAATTACAAATTTAAAAAAATGAGGCGGGCGGCCGCACCCACCCACCCCCCTGCCTCTACCCATGCATAAGATAACAGACAAATTAAACTATAATCCTTAGTTTAAGCCCATTGGGCTCATAGGGTCCAAACCCAAGAAGACTCGTATATCAACATTATAAATACCCACAACTTTTATTATTAAAAGGTACGCGATTAATTACGTACTTAATTGCTCTCAAGTTCTTTGGCATTTATTGACTTGCTTTGGAACTGACTTGAGTATCAGAGGGGTTTCTACGGATCAACCCCTGTTACCCCCAATAAGTTTTTGTGACGTATGCTATTGCAGTTAACTTACAGCTATGAGTTTGAGAAGAATAGTAATACCACATCATTTTGGCGCCATTTGTAGGAAACTATTGCTTGGTCGTTGAGAATGCGGTCAAAATCCAAAGCCATGAAAGTAGCAAGCACCGAAGGCAACCCCCTTACTAGGGGCACTCGTAGTAATGAAGGCGATCTCCCTACTTGAGGCACCAGTTGAGTTGGAGGCGACCAACGTCCACCTCCAGCTAACCTAAGAGATCCGCCTTCTCCTTGTCAGAGGAAACTGGTACTATACATGACCCTGAAAATATTGAGGATCATGATTGAAGAGGCAACCTACATAGCAGCCACTAACTAGCATAGAGAGGAGCCCTCTCACTCATATTGTAGAGGTCGAGGCCCTGTTCCAGCTCCTGAGAGGATCGAGCAAAAGCGCAAAGTACCAAGGCGCAGCACTGCTAACCAACATAGAGAAGAACCCCTTTAAACACTCTGCGGAAGCCAAAATGCTCTAGCTCCCAAGAGAATTGAGTAGAGGCAATAAGTGATAAGGTACAAAGAGG
Organism: Paulownia fortunei; assembly: GCA_019321725.1. Taxonomy (NCBI): domain Eukaryota; kingdom Viridiplantae; phylum Streptophyta; class Magnoliopsida; order Lamiales; family Paulowniaceae; genus Paulownia; species Paulownia fortunei. The sequence continues at coordinate 13,318,942 of CM033114.1, forward strand.
TTGATACTCATGAGGATGCGAGCAGCCACACGTCCCCTCCTAGAGACCGTATAAAGTAACAAGGGGAGGCAAAAATGACACATATCGTGGCACTTACTCACCCAATAGACTTGCAGACCAAAAGGAAGATTGCCCTCTATTAGCGGTAGCATCCCCCAAGCAAAGCCTGTTTTCTCCTGATATCTTGGTCGAGTCCCTACTGGCCAGAGTCAAGGTAGCCAACCTCACCGAGTTTGATAAAACTAGTGATCCTTGAAAGCACCTCGTAAGTTTTACACCAAAGCAAACTTGTATGATTTGAGTGACGCCTCCTACTGCAAATTTTTTTCGTATTACTCTCTCCTTGCGTGCCTTGACATGGTTCAACTACTTACCTGTTAGAAGCATCACTAGCCTTGAACAATTAACTTAAAGGTTCTTGCACAAATTCTCCATCAATCGTAAGTACCCCAAGACTGCGGTATCCCTATTCAAGTTCACCCAAAGGGATGGGAGCTGCTCCGTGAATACGTGCAATGTTTTGTGGAAACAGTTCATGAAGTCCCCCATGTGAATCATGAGCTACTAGCTGGCATTATGCAGCAGAACCTCCATCATCGAAAGTACAAAAAGTCCATTGCAAGGAGACCTCCTACCACCTTAGAAGAACTCTTAACTCGAGCAAAAAAGTATATCCGGAGAGAAGAGGCAACAGGGGTGAGTTCTAGAAAGAGGAAGCAAAAAGAAGAAGATAGAGTTGAGGGGAGAAAGAAGGAAGAGAGGCAAAATGCACCCCCATTTGGCTATACTAATTTCACCCCCTTAACTTTAGGTTATTAGAAATATTGGTAGTTGCTGAGCAACAGGGGTTAGTTTAACTACCCAAGCCGATGAGAGTGAATCTTAAGCGGATCACTTCCACCAAGATTACGGGCACACAATAGAGGAGTGCCACCACTTGAGGATTGTGGTCGATGGGCTCATTCAGAATGGCTATCTGATGGAGTATATTAACAAATCAGAAGACAATGATTTTTGCTCCAAACGTAACACCTCGAGACCATAAGACTCATCCCGGGAAAATAAGAAGGCGCGCAACGAAGATAACTTCCCAACAACAGGAGTGATTGGAGTCATTTCTTAAGGCCCTACCGGCGGAATCTACTAGTAGTGCCAACGTAGAAGCGCTTAGTTTATTTTAGTTGAGTCATACCCATGAGGGCCACTTTCCATTATGCCCATTTCTTAGCTCGTTAGAAAGTCATTTAGATTTTCATTGTCATGCCTTAAGACACAATAATTTATGCTTGTAAACTATTTTCTACGTTAACAAAATATTTTTTTTATATCTTACTATCTTCACTTACATGCATTATACTTATACTTAACAGAATCTAATAATGTCGGGATCCCGGAGTATGACAACTTAACTTCCCTAGAGCTCAAAAACAAAATGTGTCCTAAGATATCCCAATGCCCCTTGAGGTTAACATGTGCATAGCCCCAGGCAATCAAGTAGAATCCCCTTGAGATGATATATTCGAGAAGCCCTCTAAGCTCCTATACTTGAGAGGTCCTATCGACCTCCATCCTCGAAGACCCCCATTGGCTCCTAGCTTCAGAGGTTCTACCGACCTTCACACTCATAGAGCCTTATCGGCTTCCCTACTTGAGAGGTTCTACTAGCTTACACCCTCGAAGAGTCCTATCAGCTCACATACTTGAAAGGTCCTACTAGCCTCCACCCTCAAAGAGCCTACCGGCTCCTATACTTGAGAGATCCTACCAACCTCTGCCCTCGAAAAGCCCTACCAGCCATACTTGAGAGGTCCTACCGGCCTCTGCCCTCGAAAAGCCCTACCAATTCCCACACTTCAAAGGTCCCATCGACCTCCGTACTCAAGAAACCATACTAGCCCCCCGACCTAAGAGGTCCTACTGACCTCCAACCTCGATGAGCTATATTGGCTCTTTACTCAAGAGGTCATTCTGGCCTCCACACTAGAGGAGCCCTACCAGCTCGCGAATATAGAAAGTTATGCCGACTTTCTCCATCATGAGCAGTATAAAGCAACAATCATTGCATAAAGCGACAAAAAAATAACTAAGTGGCACAACCTCGATATAACCAAAAGCAAGCATACATAGAATCAACAATGATCTCAAGTCTCGCACAAAGTAATTGAATCCAGAATAATTAAGTATACCAACGAAAGTGACTAATGGTTATACAAGCCAAAGCATCAACACAATGAAAAAACTAAATAAATGGACTAAGCTCAAGAATGAGAGGAACAACTTACTCAGGCCAAGTTCCCCTCAAGGACCTCCGCAATTATGCAATTACGCTTCGACTCAAGGGAGTGACATCATATTGACTTATCACACCACAAGTCCTCCTCCAGCCCAATGCATAATCCTAAACATCCCAAAGGGACTCCACTTCCTTAATGTGTTTCATCCGTTCCACATACCATGATGGGGAGTAGAAGCAAGAAGAAAGTCACGAGGCCTCTTCAGAGCAACCTTCAGTGGTAATAGGTTGTCCTCTACCAGTATCAGCAGCATCACACGACAATAATCTGCGTTTGTCGCCCCTTTAAGGGAGGAAGGCCTATCTCACTCCTACTACCAAGGCTCCAACCCACATTAGCTCCACCCCACCCATCTTAGAACTAGTGCTGGGCAGCATGCCCTTTCTACTGGAAAGACGCGAAGATCCCAACTTCTAGAACTTGTGTGAGTAAAAAGAGGCAAAATCAAGTTTTTTAGCTGCATACAAAAACAAAAGTGTTAGATGTAAGCGATAAATAAAACTATAAAATGACAAGTAAATGTGATAAAATATGCAAATTAAATTAACTATGCAATCAATAAAGATACACACACATAAGAGAAATTACCATCTCAACTATTCAAAATACTAGCTTACTTAAGTAAAGGCCATCATGCATTGCTACATCAACTGCACTTCGGGCAAAAAATGGTTTGCCAAAATTCTCATTCATCATTGCTCAACATGTTGAGTCATGCGATGATAGACTTCATAAAGAAAGTATTATACGTTACCACTAATTGATTTGATAAATTGTGTAAAAAAATAAGCCAAACAAGCAACCAAAGGTTCTATCATAACTCCAATCATGGCCGAGTAAGTATTACATCCAGTGATTCATTATCCTTATTGTTATCCTCGCCATCGTATAAAAAGAGGAAATTAAATAACAACCCATCGGCGGATGATGACAAGAGAGGCTTCAGAAATAATTTGTGCCAAGAAAAAGATAAAAGCGACTCACATCATGACCAGGTCGAGGCAATGCATTACCTCTACATACTGCTTTGAGCAACCTGCTACATGGCCAAATGCCTCGACCTGCAGCCACAAGCAAGGCTGGCTCGACTTACCCCATGATTAGGTTGAGGCCTCGACATGTTACCTGGCTTGGACGAGGAATAATGCCTTGATCTAGTGAGCTCACAACATGTTCAAATAAATATCTAAGTGCTTATACAAGATATCTCCCGTTTTAGGTCACTTGAATGAGAAAAGACATAAAGGATGGAGAAAAATATTCAAAGAAACATGTGAAAACTGAATACCTTTCCAGGACTCTATGTCGAGCCCCCGTAGGGGGCACATCGTCTTGACCTTAGCTCGCTGACGAGGCAACAAAACCCCTGGATAACTCAGCAAATGGGACATTAATCGATGACAAGCACATGCCATAACTTGTGAGTCTATCTCTCCAAAGAAGATGCTCCCCACCGAATATAGTTAATTCCCAACATAGGAATTTAGATGGGCTAACTCCAAATACAAGGAATGTAACTCCTAGCCACTTATCCCAAGAAATGACTTACTCCAATACTTTCTACTCTCGACTAACACTCCCAATATGAGGCTTGCCTGAGAATAAGGGGGTTTATGATAAGCCATGAGCCTAAAATAGGTCCAAAAGACTAAATCCAAGAGGCCCATCTGGATTATGGGTTGGAACAAGGACAAGATTCAATAAGCCAAGTTCATGGAGTTCATAAGGTAATAGACAAATTAGATTATAATGTTTAGGCTAAGTCCACTAAGGATAAGACCCAAGCCCGTGAAGACTCGCATATCAATACTATAAATACCTCCAATCTTCATTATTAAAAGACACATGATTAATTACGCATTTAATTGTTCTCAAGTTGCTTGGCGTCCATTGACTTTGATCTAAACTGACTTAAGTATCAGATGGATTTCATCGGTTAACCTCCGACACCCCTAACGACTTTTTGTGACGTAGACAATGACTCACATTACAATTGATTTATAGTTAGGAATTTTAAAAAAATGAGTGATATCACATCAAATTGATAGATAGTAAATATGAAAAATATCATGATCTTGTGGTTGATTTTGGTAAATTGAAGGTTTTTGAATAAATGTGACAATTTATGGGTATGTTCTCTTAATTACTATGAACTTTATAGTAATTAAAACAGTTAAGTATCATTATAAATTATTGAAAAAAATTATTTATAAATTTTTAACTTGTGAAATTATTCGATTTAGTCATGTATAATGCATTGAAAGTACCATAAACATAGTAATATTTTTTGAAAAATATATTTAGACTAAATCTATAGAAGAAATTTCAATATTTCTTAATTTTTTTTATTTTGATCTTTTAGTCATTGTCTTTTTTAATGATTAACTTGAATGGCCCATTTGTCTTTTTAATATTACTTGTGCTAACATTTTTCAAATCTTTTTAATTTTTGTACTTTTCTGAATAGTATATGTGCATAAATATTAGATTATAAAATTTGAACTTATAGAATTACATTTCGTTAATTATTTGTAATATTTTAATGATAGAATATGTATACCCAAGTTATGACCTAGTAATTCTACAAAAAATTATATTTAATATAAGTAATTTTATTTTTTAATAATCAGTATTTATGTAAAAACAACTTAGTCATGTCCTTTATATAAGGAATTAGGTGAAGCTGAAAAAAAAATGAATAAGAAAAAATAATTTTCACACTTGGTCATGTAAACAAAATATTAAACTACAATAGGAGAAAGTAAAAAGTACAAATAAATGAAAATACAGTGGACTTTATTTCTTTTACGTTTTAAAATTCATCATACCTAAAAAATAAATTTTTGAATTAATAGTTAATTGTTGTTTCATAGATATGGATTGATCAAAATTGGTTTCTTTACATTTTTTTTTACAAACAATCTTTTTCAAATACGCCATCAACTAAATTTAATGATTTTATACTCAATAGTAATTATTTTAAAGTTATAACTAAAATTTATTCTATATAAGTTGATTTACAAATAGTAAATGTAAGCCAAATAAAACATATAACATGTTTATCTGAGTCAAGAACAATCCTCTTTATGATGGTTTTGTTTTTTTTTTAATTGAAAAAAATAACCTTTATTGAGCATATAGATCAAAATTTAAATTGTTTGTTTTTTAAAAAATCTCCTCAATTCATCGTAGATGTCAATCCCCAAATTTTATATTTATATTCATATAATAAAATCAAACTCATCAATTTACATTAATTCCTTCTGAGCTATAGAAATTAATTCAAATTTTTTTACTTCTCATTGTATACATTTGTTTAAAATATCTAAGAATATGCACAATTTATTGAACAAGTGCCTTCCTTTCTTATTTCAACCTTTACTTTCGATAACTTTTTACTTCAATTTTAAAATGGATATTGATTTATATTAAATTTATAAAAGTAACTTACAATCTGAACAATAAAAAAATTAATAAAATAATGATGGTATTTTGTCCATGACTTAATATCTATTTTTCATATTTTAGCGGTTAAAAAGAAGAAAAAAGATGTCAAAAGAGAAACTTTATATATTTTCAAAAAATCAAAAAGAAAAATACTAAAAATTCTATGCACATCAAAGTAATAAAGAAAAAGAAAAAGAAATGCTAATGCAACCAGCAAATTTAATAATTATAATTTTGTAGAGTAAGAATTTATTTATTTAATTTATTACTCAAGTTTTGAAGATTTATTAATTTTGTTTCATTAAAAACTTTTTTCAACCTTTTGTGTTGATTGATTTGGTTTTTCATTCATTGTATTGGAACATTTTAAAAATTTATTAAATCAAATTATAAATCAAGCATAATATTAACAAATTCATATATTTTATTAATCACATTATTTGTAAATAAATCATCAGTGGTAGAACATATATTTGGAGTATGAGAGCTTTGTTAAAAAAAATGCTTGAAATTAAAAATTAAAGTACAATAATAATGAGCACCAATTAATATTTTCCATTCTACTTTTATTATAAAATTTCTCTATTATATGTAACGCACATACTTTTTACTAATTTTCATTAAAATTTTTTATTGACGTCAACTGAATCTACATATATTCAAACCAAATCAAAGGAGAAGTTTCTATAATAATCCCTAATAATTATCTTTGAGGACTTCATGCTCATTATTCTTCGATATATTCATCATTCTTCAACCAGACATGATTTCTTAATTGACATTTGCTGAAGTAGAATTTGGTTCACTAATTCAATCCCTATTATGCATGTGATATTTGTCTTCAGGCTTAAACTGTACAACTTGTACACGACGACGTACTAATTCCCCACACTGATACTGGTGAAGGAACAACCAAACAAGCATGCTTAACGCAGGATTAAAGTGGCTATAAGATCTATCAGCCTCATTTTCCTGCACACCACCCGACTCCAGATATAAACTCCATATGACTCCATAGAAGATTTCAAACATTTCTGTAAAATCCCAATGTCTTAGAAAACTACATTGTCTCTGCTAAGGGTTCCAAATGCTATATGACTTCAATTATGCATTAGTATAACCATAAACAGTGAGATTTGTAATCATGCTTATCACTCTTGCTCCAACAAGAAAGATGTTCGTTCTGTTTTTTAGCTCTCCCACACTATGCCAATCTTGCTTTAGTTGTAATTCAGCCTCCCCTAATTCTTCTTCAACTTTGCCACCATGTGACGAGAAGGCCTTATCATTGTGACTATTGTGGCTCAGATACATACAGTGGACCTCATATTGCTACAAGGAAAAAGGTTGGCCTCGAAAAAATTCTATGCCAGGTGGTCATCATTCAAACAGAATAAATTTCAGCAATAGGGCTCCTCGTCACTCCTTTGCTGCTATAACTCTAGTGCCTCACCACAACAGTAGCTCACTGCTATCCCTGCTGTAACTTTGGAGCAATATAACCAACTTCTTCATCTTAGTCCTCAGATAACTCCACTCCTTCGGATTAAACAAACCATTGGGCTAATGCTGCACATAGTGTTCACCATCTTTGTCCTCTAATTCTTGGATCACTGACTCTCAAGCCACTGACCATATGGTTTCACAACCTCACCAGTTCACATCTTTCTTTGAAACATCAGGTTCCATAACTGAACTTCCTACCGGACAAACAACTAGATTAATAATCTCGACTATGCAGGGACTCAGATTAATAATCTCTTCTTAGGAGAGTTTGTTTCTTACATTTCAAACATTTACGTTGTAAAGGATATCGTTTCTTCATTTCTCTCTTTACCTGAGATAGGAATCATTGAAGGTGGATTTTCCTTTGTTAGTTCAATGTGATATCTCTAAAATAGCAAATGTTTTAGAAGAGTACCTTTCTTATTGATCTCTGGTTCCTGATGAAAATGTACCCGTATGTTGTATCATATCAGTTTGTCCGGGTTCCCTGTTGTATTAATCAAGATGCGTAAGGTTGAGTAACGTAGATTTTAGTTTACAAAGAACATGTGAATGCAACAACTACTTCATACTAGCAATAAAAATTTGGAGAGGTTAAGAACAAGTCATTTAACACATATCAATAGCCACTACTGGGTTCCCAACTAAAAATGCCTCTCTCCATCCCTCCCCCACCACTTCCCAATTTGGCTATTTTTGGTTCCTGCACAAAGCGAAACTCAATCTTTTACATAGACAAAGAAAGAACTACCAAAATATTTAACACATGTATCTAATTTTAACCCAACAGAGTTTCTCAGATGGTGGTAAGTTTTTCAGACACATACATGCAGACCATACCACCTCAACATTTAGTGACAGATAGTGTAGTAAGCTTTTTGAGAAGGAAAAACTAAAATAAACGAGGCTATGTCATGGTTATTGATAAAAAGTAACTTTGAGCCCATCTCAGAGGCCTTTGGTTCAGCTTCTCACCTTTCAGTTAAATTGAAATCAGGGAACAAAATACAAGTACAGGAATGGTGCAGTCTCATCATCCTCCATCACAGAAACTTTCCATTAGAGCAAGAATATGAAAAAGAATTTAAGTTACTGAACTCAACTGAGCATCATCCATCTGTTGGCCTCTCGTTTCATCAGTAGGGTCAAGTAGCATAGAGTTCTCCACATCTATCATGGCCACAGGCTCAGGTCCAACATCTGATGCAACAGATTGATCTAAGGCAGCCTCACCCTCAGCCTCTGCCTCAGCCACTGCAAGGGTATGGTTCTTTACATAGACTTCCTCCTCAGGAGTTTGAAGATCTGGAGCAACAGACTCATCTACAGCAGCCTCAGCCATGGCCAGTGCACCATCATTATTATTTGCAGCGCTTTCCTTTCCTATTTCTGCTTGATGTCTGTATGCATCTATCAAATGCTGAAGCCTTTGCAGTTCTGGTAATAGGTCACCATAGCGCTCCTGAAAAATACGCTCAAGGTCCTTCTGTTTCTGAACTTCTTCCCAGAGGTTGCTTATCCTATGTGTTGTAGCTAGTTGCTCTTGCTTCTGTAAAGCTTGGAAGCACTCAAGTTCTGTTCCTGCAGTGTCCATCTGCTTAAAAGTTGCCTCAATTTGCGTCCAAAGTTTTCCAGCTCGCATCTGATAATTTGATACAGTGATTTAGAACATAAGTATGAATATCAAGCAAAAAATCAATCAACAAATAACAAAGTAACTAAAATTACTAATCAAACTTCTATCACCGACTAAACAAGACTTTTATTCTAATTTCTGATGATTAGAAATGACTGATTCAACATACTCTTAATTTTTAAGTAATCACAATTAAAACAAGCCACAAAACTCATCATGAAATTAATATAAAGCTTGAAATACAACAAACAAAACCATGGAGCCAATTTCAAGACAGATTATTTGGACTTTCACATCCAGTAAAACCAAAATAACCATAACATGCAGTTGCAAAATTCCTGTCTGTCAAATTTTTGCAAAAACATTTTCCAAAAACTGTGTAAAACAAGCTTTTCTATATATTCCCAAGTCAAAAAACACAGGTAAAACCATATGCCTTACAATCCAATTAAAAATATCAAAAACTCTTAAATAACAATTATAAACATATGCTATTAGCATTTTTGGTGAAGATGTTAACCAATGAAACACAGTTTACCTAATGAAACCCAAAACTTTAAAATCACAATACCTGGGAGTAAATCCAATACCTTTGTAAATTATCAACCATATCAGAAGCATCAAACAATATCGATCCATTTGTATAAGAGCTAAAATGTAACAGACCATTATCATATTCACACCAAATAGCTATTTCATAAAAGCATACTTGATAGCCATTAGTAAGAACTTTTATCTTCTGCTCATAACGTTGTGCTTTTTTAGTCTCATCATCCATCTTCTTCTTCACATTTTCAAATTCATTTTGCAGGGCAGCAAGCTTCTCCATATTGTTGGCAACACTTGATAGACCATAACCTTCACGAGTAGGAAAGTACATTATATCATTTAAGCATGTCATGTGCGCTTCTACATACTCATCAAGTGATTCATTCTCATGGCCCATTGCCATGCGCAGAAATTCAGCCTCATGCTTTATTAATTTGTTAGCCTGCATGATAAGAGTTTATAAGTAGATTGCGGCGGAAATAGTTATTTTGATAAACAATGTGAAACTGTAAAAAATAAAAAATGAAAGTGACTGCTGAAGAAAAGAACCACTAAGCATACCTACTTCATAATGCTTACGAAAAGACAGAGAAAAGGAAAAATATATTTGCATATTGATATAGCTGCAATGCTGATGGAGACAGTAATTTTGGAACACTTATAACTGGAGGAAAAATAAAGATCAAACCATTCAGTCATCTTTCACATGATTATAAAACCACCATTTGCAGCATATACTCCTTTACAATCAAGGTGAACTCAAAATTATCATTTATCAGCTCAAAATATCAGAACAATAATGAGAACCTATGAAGCACAAATAGAAGTAAACTAATAGGCCTCTTTAAGAACCACAACATTTTTTAAAATCACGTATTGACAGCTCTGGATATAGGTGCCAAAATTGTGTAATTCACAAAAATAAACGAAGTTCAATTTGAAAATTGCAGATGAAAAACAAAATACTTTGGTCAATCAAACAAATTTCCATAATTCAGCGCAATTATTACTACAACAGAGCAAGAGCTTGCGTAGGACCTTGCAATTTGACAAATTTCAATTAAATCCACATTGTGATAACATTTTAGCACTGCTGACAAATTAATTATGCGGCACACTAGTATAGTTCATTAAATACTAGTAAGGTCAGGTATGTGCAATGATTAAAGCTGAAAAGTCAACTCGAAAACCAAAAAGGGGGAATAAATTTCATTGCAAAAACAGACATGATAGTTTATGATATCATGTCAAAGATGGTATAACTTGCAAACCTCTTTCAGTTCATTTTCTTCAAAATCATCAATCAAAGGCACAGGTGCAGATCTCCCATTTGCAACACGTTTCCCACCTTTCTTCTTGTCCTTGGTGGCTTTTTCATCAAGTGGATATTTTACATTATCATGCTCTAACAAAGATAGAAGCTCCTTTCTTATTAATTCATCAGCCTGCTCAACTAATGTTGGAGGAACAAACGAGCTCTTGTCTTCATCAGCTCTCATCAAAGAACTTCTGATAAGGTCCAATGAAGCAGGACGAGGTCTCGGTAGCTCCCTCTGGAGCACTTTAGATCTTTTTTTAAGCAATGCTTGTTGCCTTGCTTCTTCCTCAGCCTTCTCTCTAGCAATCTTGTCAGACATATCTTCCTCCAATTTCTCTTCTGGTTCTTCATCATCTTCAGGGAAGGGTTGGATAACTATCTGGTACTCATTCTTGGGTTGTGGAAGATTTTTCAATCCAGAAAGCAGTTCTTTTCTCGAATCAGGTTGCCTTGATTTTCCAATGTCAAGCATATCCATGTCCTCATTAATGTGCAGCTCATCCCTCATTGGAGTTCCTTTTGGAGTCATACCAAATGAATACACATCGCGTGAAGGTGTCATGCCAATTCTAGGAGTAAGACTAGTGCCTCCTGGAGTAGATGATGGAGTCAAGAGAGGATTTGGAGTTGCAATATCCTTTTTCTTTGGAGTGACTCCGGAAAAATCCGAAGGATGCAACATCGGATTCTCCCCACCAAGCAAGGGGGTCTGAGATTGAGTCAACCTCCTCTGGTTCTCTGCTTCCATCATAATGGCATCCTGCTTGCCTACAGGAGTTCTTTGAGGGGTTCTCATTGGAGTTATACCATGTCGTGGTGTTTGGGCATAGCTTGCAAGAAGAGCACGAGTAGCAGCATTCCCTTCCGTTAACTCTTCACTACCAACAAGATCACTGGCAATACCTATCTTGGCAATTGCCTCCAATTCATGGTCTGGGATCTGTGGTGCAGGAAGATTTAGTTTGGACCTCTTTCGAAGTGTTTCAGGATCATTAAGCTTGTTTGCTTGCAATATTGCAGATGGAGCATCCTGCCTCTCTGCGATTTTATTTCTTGCAACATCCTGCTTTCTTAGACGTGCTTCTCTATCAACTCTTCTTTCACCTTCAAGTTCTTCAATTGTGGTTGGAAACTTGACTAGTTCAGCCGGGCGATCTTCATCAGTAACGTCATAAAACCCTGGAGGAGGCTTCTTTTCAAAGGGGATTTCGGCATTATAGTCAATGCCCTTTCTCTTCCTCTTCCTTTGCCTGATGTCAATTCCAGCAGCTTTTAATTCTCTCCTTTTCTGCAATGAAGCAAGCCTCCGAGCCTCTTCAAGCTGCTTCTCTCTGGCTTTCCTTTTTGCCTTCTTGCCTCTAGTGTTCGCCAACCGAGCTCGCGCTTCAGAAAGCATCTCCTTCTCATCCTCATCCATGTCCACAGGATCAGGACGAGCAGGCTTGGATTCTGGATTGGGATCAATCTCTCCAGGACGCAATTTTCGCGGATCATCACCAGGTTCATAGTTCTCATCCTTAGCACACGCCGCATCAAGGAGCTTCTCATACCTTTCCAGGCACTGAGATGGAGTACGCCCTACAATTGGGGCAATAGTTCTCCATTGTGTGGGCATAAGCTTTGCAAGATGCAAAAGTTTCTCGTCTTCTTCTCGAGTCCACTCAGTCTGCAATTCAAGACAGTTCATCAGTTATCAAACACAGAAAATGATGACATACTGTAAATAGCAGGTTAGATGCACATGGAAGATTCAAAACAATTTATAACATTCTTCTGTTGAGGAATTTGAAATGTATTTGGAAAAGTGAGAGAGCATAGAAAAAAGGGAACATACAGAAACACTGTCATCATTAATGAAATTTTCCATTGCCAATACTGGAAAAGAAGTATGCACTTACATTTGATACTAATGATTACTTGATTAATCTGAAACAGATTCAAATAAAAAAAAAATATGAATTTTCAATAAATTCATTATCTAGTAAGTTTCTAAAGTCTTAAAAGAGTGTTTGCAATTGCTTCTGCTTTTGAAAAGCATTGGAAAATGTAATCAATATACAGCTAGCAAATCAGCTAATTTAGGAGGTTATAACTATAATTAGAAGATGATTAGGCAATCCCCTAATCAAGGGATCTGATTGATGTAAATTGTAATTATGGAGATGATTGGGCAATCCCCTAATCAAGGGGATATGATGTAATTAGATTAGAAAATTTCCTTCTTTGATGTTAGGAATAATTGTATATATAGAGGTGTATGCTTGTACAAGAATTGAATTAAATGAAAATCATTCTTCGAAAATCCCACATGGTATCAGAGCCTTAGGCTCTTTTCTGGGTTTCTATCTTCATCCAGCCTTAATTGCTGCTACAAACCAAATTATTGCATCCTAAATTCCTATCCAGTTATCTATTGTGCAACCGGATGTAACGAGGCATCAGGAAGAAGGTAGGTTCAATCGGGATGAGATTGAGAAACTAAGATATCACCTTGAGAAACCTTTAGATATTTCTTCAATAGCACATTCAGGTGAGTTTCCTATTTCCATTGGATTAAATGTCTCAAATGAAACTTTTATTAACTCTTGGGTCATAGATTCAGGTGCAACAAATCACATGACTCATTCGTCACAAAAATTTAGCACTTATAGTCCTTGTCCAAGCAATAGAAAAATCACCACAACCGATGGTTCGCTAACCACTGTTGCAGGATAGGAGATCTTCTAACCAATCCTACTCTCACACTAAAAAATGTTCTTCATGTTCTAAGTTATCTACTAATCTTGTTTCCATTCAAAAGCTTACTAAAGATTTACGTTGCAATGTGACTTTTTTCCCTACTTACTGTATATTTCAAGACCAGAATTTGGGGAAGGTGATTGGAATTGCCAAGGAACGGGATGGACTAAACTATCTTGAGACACCAAGTAAGCTAAATATTACCAAGAGCAAACCACCTTTATCGTTTCTTTCTGAACATCATCTTTCTAGTAAAGAAAAAATCTGGCTTCACCATCGTAGACTTGGACATCCATCATTTAGGACTCTTAAGTTTTTGTTTCCTTCTCTTTTTAGGGGGTTAGACATTGAGCGTTTTCATTGTGATGTGTGTGAATTGGCACAGCACAAACGTGCAATCTTTCCACCAAGTGATAAAAGAAGTTCAGTTCCTTTTTATCTAATTCATAGTAATATTTGGGGTCCTTCGCCTATTCCTTATATTTCTGGAGCACGATGGTTTGTATCGTTTATTGATGATTGTACTAGAGTCACTTAGATTTTCTTGCTTAAACACAAGTCTAATGTGAGTACAGTCCTTCCACGATTTCATGACATGGTACAAAACCAATTTGGTGTCAAAATCAAGAGGTTTAGGTCAAATAATGCTAGGGACTATTTTAATCAAATTTTAACTCCATATTTCCAGAGGGAAGGATAATTCATGAATGTCTTTCATAAACACTCCACAACAAAATGGAATTGCTGAAAGAAAAAATGGTCACCTACTTGATACAACTCGAGCATTTTTATTTCAGAATAGTGTACCCAAATCATATTGAGGGGAAGCAGTTATAACAATCACACATCTCATAAATAGACTACCTTTCAGAGTATTAGGTACTAAAAGTCCTATGGAAATACTCTCAAAGTTCTATCCTGACCTAAGTACTACAAATCATCTTGTTCCCAAAATATTCGGGTGTGAGTCTTTTGTTCATATTCATCACCAAAATAGGGGAAAATTGGATCCAAGGGCTATTAAATGTGTTTTTGTTAGGTATTTCTCTACTCATAAAGGGTATAACTGTTATCATCCACCATCCAAAATATTATGTCTCAGCTGATGTCACCTTCAATGAGAGTAAGTCTTACTTCGCCATTCCTTATCTTCAGGGGGAGAATTTAATTATGGAAGATAAGGACCGGGATCGGGATTTCCCTCTTCTTGACCTTTCTTTATCAACTTCTCCTAAACCTATGTCATCCCTTCTGACTTCTACTCAACCCATGTCATCTGTCGCACCCTCTGATAATACTGTGATAGCTCTTGATGATAGGATGACTGGCAAAGTGTACTCAAGGAAGAATAGTTTAGTCCCTGGGCATATGCAGATCCAAAAACCAAACCCCAGTCCTGGAATTGAGGTAACAACTCCTAACCCTTTCTTACAAGATGAGTTAGAACATAATCCTGATGAACCCGAAGAACATGACTCTCATTCTATTGCCCTTAGAAAAGGAACTAGAGAATATACGAAACGGCCATTATACCCACTCTCATATGTTCTATCATTTCAAAAAAATTCACCATCTATAGAAGTTTTCTTATAAGTTTGAATAGCATCCACATACCCACCAGTTTATCTGAGCTTTATCTAATGAAAACTGGAAACAAATTATGAATGTTGAGATGCAGGCCCTAGAAAAAAACAAAACTTAGGAGTTGGTGACGTTACCAGCAGGGAAAAGGCCAGTGGGATGCAAGTGGGTATACACGGTGAAATATAGAGTAGATGGTTCATTAGAAAAGTACAAAGCGAGACTTGTAGCAAAAGGATACACTCAGATATATGGAGTGGATTATCAAGAGACATTTGTTCCTGCTGCTAAGATGAATACTGTTAGAGTTCTACTATCCTTAGCTACCAATTACAATTGGGATTTGCAGCAATTTGATGTCAAAAATGCATTTCTGCATGGAGATCTTAAATATGAGATTTATATGGAGATCCCACCGGGATTTGGAAAACACATAGCTGCCAATCAAGTATGCAAACTCAAGAAGGCATTGTACGGGCTCAAACAATCTCCAAGGGCATGGTTTGGAAGATTTGCAAAGGTGATGACAAGGATCGGATACAAACAAAGCTAAAGGGATCATACGTTGTTTGTGAAACATTCGAATTCAGGGGGAGTAACTGCTCTTTTGGTATATGTTGACGATATCATCGTAACAGGGAATGATAAAAAAGAGAGGTTTTGAAGAAGTACTTGGCTAAGGAATTCGAGATTAAAGAACTAAGAAGGTTGAAATACTTCCTAGGAATTGAGGTTGCACATTCAAAGAAGGGAATTTTCACCTCCTAGCAGAAATATATTACAGACCTTCTCAAGGAAGCAAGAAAGTTGGCATGTAAGCCAGCAAGCACACCAATAGATCCTAACCACAAGCTTGGAGAGGCTGAAGATGATGATGCAGTGGATAAAGAAAGGTATCAACGGCTAGTAGGAAGACTTATTTATCTTTCTCACACAAGACCAGATATAGCATATACTGTGAGTGTGATTAGCTAATTTATGCACAACCCAAAAGAGGTTCATCTGCAAGCTGCTAATCGAGTGTTACATTATATTAAAGGGTCTCCAGGAAGGGCATCCTTTTTAAACGTAGTAGAGGACTAGCACTTGAAGCATATACAGACGCTGATTATGCTGGATCTATGGTTAATAGAAGATCTACCACTAGGTATTGCACCTTTCTTGGTGGGAATCTAGTAACATGGAGGAGTAAAAAACAGAGTGTGGTGGCTAGATCTAATGCCGAAACAGAATTTCGTGCCATGGCTCAAGGAGTTTGTGAGTTGTTATGATTAAAGATCATTTCAGAAGATTTGAAGATTAAGTGGGATGGTCCAATGAAACTTTACTGTGACAACAAATCTGCAATTAATATTACACATAATCCAGTACAACACGACCGAACGAAACACATCGAGATAGACAGAAATTTTATTAAGGAGAAATTAGATAGTGGATTGATCTGTAATCCTTATGTGTCTACCGGTCGCCAACTCATAGATTTACTCACCAAAGGTTTTAGTGCAGTTTTTCAAGCAAGTGTATCCAAGCTGGGAATGGAAAATATTTATTCACCAGCTTAAGGGGGAGTGTTGGAAAATGTAATCAATATACAGCTAGCAAATCAGCTAATTTAGGAGGTTATAACTATAATTAGAAGATGATTAGGCAATCCCCTAATCAAGGGGATTTGATTGATGTAAATTGTAATTATGGAGATGATTGGGCAATCCCCTAATCAAGGGGATATGATGTAATTAGATTAGAAAATTTCCTTCTTTGATGTTAGGAATAATTGTATATATAGAGGTGTATGCTTGTACAAGAATTGAATTAAATGAAATTCATTCTTCAAAAATCCCACAAAGAGTGTAAAAGGGTAGATACTTTTGGAGAAGTGACTAGTCATAAAACTAGGCAATGTTAAAAAATTGGTCAACGAAGTTGTAAATAAGTGGGAAGTGAATGTTTGGCAGCAAAATAACTTGTGATTGAACTTACGGGGGAAAAGACTAAAATGCCATTACTAACAAAAAAATTGTTATAATCATAAGAAATAATTTCAGCATGAAATTAATCAATAACATAGTTATTTAACTAGTATGATTAGTACCTTATCTCAACTTTATCCCCTTCAGATTAGGCCCTCCGCATAAAAAGAAAAAAGGAGGGCCACCAAAAAAAAAACCATCAACCTGTACTTAATGGACAACCGAATAAATACTAAAAAAAAGAATAGTTTTTGGTGGAACTATCACAAACAAATATTAGCCTGAAATTAATCAATAATATAATTGTATAACTAGTAAGATTAATCCCTCATCTCACGATTATCCACTTGTGATTAGGCCCTCCTCATAAAAAGAAAAAAGGAGGGCCGCAAAAAACCCATCACCCTCTACTCAACAGGATGACCAAATAAATTGCCAGGTCGGATGAGTAGAAGAAAATAATATATCTGCATATGAATCAGTTCCTCCACATAAAAACAATTTGACAGCCAAAACAATACTCCTCATCCTGTGTGTCGAAGCGGCAGCTATATCGGGATGGTGTAGAGCTTAAGTGAACCTCTTCCAACCGGAAGCCCAAGGATAGATGCAATTAGCTAAAATACGACAAGAAATGGTTTCTGAGTCAGTCTCTTTCAAAGTGACATGGGAAGGAAGGATGGTGATGGTTGAGAGAAGATTGGGTTGGTGAAGAGTATAGAGCATATCCTATCTCAGGGGTAAAAATGAATTTTAGAAAATTAGTGAGGGTAAAATTGTCACAAGGAACTTCAAAATAATTAAGAAAATGTTAGAAGCTCCTAAAAGCACATTTGGGGGTGCTTCCAGCTTTTGCCAAATTTTGACTCTGTGCACCAAACACTCTCCACCTGCTTTTTTTTTAGTCAAAAGCCAAAAATCACTTCCAGGAATTGCTAAGACTCTCTTAGTCAAGTTCAATCAAGGTAGAAACTTTACAAATCCAAGTGAACAAACTTCTCATTATTTTGCTTCAAAACTTAGAAGGAACTTTTTCAACCATCCATAATTTGGAAAATTTGCATAGTTAGCTTATTTATTGTATAACAATCTCAGCATACAAAATACTAGACAATAGAGAGTAAAACATCTGCAACGGTTGGTAGCCCTCTTCAAACATGTCGGTAAATAACTATACTGATAGCTCAAGAATGTCCCTAATAGCCTCTTAAGAATTCACTTCCCTTGTTAAGAACCCTTTTTCTTCAACAATTTATTACTACTGTCCCTTCCGGATTTGAAGCTTTCACAACTAACAGAATACTTTTCGCATGCCCTCTCTTCCATATCCTTGAATCTCTTCTCATTCTATGTTCACACCTTTTATAATTTGCAGCCTTTGTTTTCTGTACCGTTTCCATTTTGGCACTTAACAATTTCCAAAGTTGGCTCTCTTTTTCTGGGCATGGAGTATGATGTCAAAACTATGTCTATTAAAATTTGTAACAGCAGAATCACAAAAAAAACAGACAATGAATTCGAAAACAAATAAAGCCAGTCATAAATTACCAAGGAAAAAGAACCGTAAAGAGCAAAATACAAGATAAACGAAGAAAACAACAGAAACTACTAAAAAAAATCAGACATTAAAAAAAAAAAAAAAGCAATTGAAAAACATTCAACCTTTGAAAATCGAAGAAGCTTTTTTATACCTTTTTGATTGAGGGATCGAGCCACTCATACCATCTGGCTTTGCATTGCTTGGCAGATTTTCGAACAAGAAGCGAAGAAATTCGAGCCCACTGGTTTTTCCCATACTTCATCACGGCAGCCTTCAAAATCTCATCCTCCGTATTCTTCCATACTCCACCTTTTATCATTATCCTCATTTTCGCTCCCTTTTCTTCTGATTCCGATACAATTCAAATCGAGAAAACACGTACAAATAGGGTTATTTTTTCCCCTGAACCTCAATTTGGACAAGCACGCTAAAGCTTAGGGTTTATCTATATATTTCTTCTCTGTTTCCTCTCCGTACCTCTGAGAGAATAATATTAGGAGATCAAGTCGGGTCGAACCGCCTAGATATAAACCCTTCGCTTTGGCTAATGGGTTATCTAGACTTTATCTTGTGGGATATAAAACCTTCGCTTTGGCTAATGGGTTATTTAGACTTTATCTTGTGACTTTATGACTAGAGCTCTAAATAATCAAGTAGTTAGCGAGTTATTCAAATTTCAACTCGAAAAAAAATTCGTTCGAAATCGATCGATAATTTTAATAAGACGATCATGAACTCGATTTTGAGTTCGAAAATTTTATCAACCCGAATTTGAGCCTAGTAGCATTTGACTCGTTAGCTCGTGAGTATATTTGTTTATATGCTCGTAAGTCTATTCGCGAGCTCGATCTCAACTTGTTTATATACTCACGAGCCTATTCGCGAGCGGCTCATTTAGAAGTTCGATAATAGGTTCGATAAAATTATAAAAATTTTAAACACAAATTTTTCCAATAAAATTAGACACAATACCTTTGAAGAAAATGTGAAAACTCACGCCACTGAACCAACTACATTTTTATATAGTCAAGCACATTAAAATATTCTTTAAGTACTAACATAATCAATAAATAAAATTTAATGCAAATCTTATCATGGTATATTTAGAATAATTAATTGAAAAATTATATAAAACTCAGATAATTCATAAAATAAAAATATAAATTTAGAATAATTAATAAAATTAGGCTAATCAAATAAAATCAACTCTTATTATGATTTATGAAACATTTAGAGTATAACCTACTTGAAATTAATAAATTTCGTACATTTAAAAAAATTAAAAATAAGAATATAAATAGAGAATAATAAATTTAGATTAATCAATACAAATCTTATAATGGTATATTTAGAATAATTAATTAATTAATTATATATAACAAAGATAATTTATAAAATAAGAACATAAATTTAGAATAATTAATAAAATTAGGTTAATCAAATAAAACTAACTCTTAGTATGATTTATGAAACATCTACAGTATTATTTACTTGAAATTAATAAAATTTTCTATATTTAAAATATTTAAAAATAAGAATATAAATAGAGAATAATGAATTTAGATTAATCAACTTAGAGCAATAAATAAAATTTAATAATATACTATAGAACCATCGATTTAGAATATTTAAAAAAATAAAATATTAAAATTAAAAGTAATTAAATATCATACTTTAAGATAATACAATTAAATTAAAATTAGTTAGAAGATTAGATAATTGTTTCGCTTTAAAATTTAAAAAATATAAATATAAATATGTAATAATATACTTAATCTAATCAACTAAAATTCAATTCTAAATCTCAGGATGATAAACTATAATAATAAACTAAAATTTTATATATTTAAAATAATTCATAAACTAAGAATTTTAATTAATAATAATAAGTATAGATTAAAATATAAAATAAATAATTAAATTTCAACTTAAGATAATTCATTAAAATAAGATTAAATTTAGAATTATAAGTTCATTTTAATTTAATAAAATATACCTGTCTCTGAATTCATGTCATTCAACGATATTTTTTCGATCTTTTTTTTATTATATCCGAATAAAATTTGAATCATGAATTATTATGAATGCCTAATAATACCCATACACACTTTTTTACTATACTCTTAAGGGGCGATTAGTATATAAAAATAAAATTATATGGGAATAGAAATGAATTTAGGAATGCTGAATAAATTTATTGCATTTAAAATATTTAAAAATAAGAATATAAATAGAGAATAATAAATTTAGAGTAATTAAGAAAAAACTTAATTCTAAATTCTAAGATGATAAACTATAATAGTCAACCAAAAAATTTATATACTACCTACACTTTACATCATTTCTAAAAAAATCAAGTTAATAATAATAAACTTAGTATAATAAGCAAAATTTAATAATATACTATAGAACCATGATTTAGAATACTTGAATAAAAAATAAAAGTCAAACTTAAGATAATAAATAAAAATTAAGATAAAAGAAGAATAAAAATATAAAATAATAAAATAAAAACTAATCAAATATCATACTTAAAGATAATACATTTAGATTAAATTAGTTAGAAGATTAGATAGTTGTTTTGCTTTAAAATTTAAAAAACATAAAAATATAAATATGTAATAATATACTTAGTCTAATCAACTAAAACTCAATTCTAAATTTTAGGATGATGAACTATAATAATAAACTAAAATTTTATATATTAATTATATTTCAAATAATTCATGAACTAAGAATTTCAATTAATAATAATAAATGTAGATTAAAATATAAAATAAAATATATTATTTTCTATTTTTCGAAATGAAATGTGCTTATCGAGTTCGAACTCGATTATATGCTTAACGAGTTCAAAAATGAGATTGAACTCGAGGTCGATTATATGTTTAACAAGCTCAATTTTATGCTTAATGAGCTTGAACTTGAGCTCGATTTTATGTTTAATGAACTTGAACTTGAGCTCGATTTTATGCTTAACGAGCCAAACTTGAGCCTATGAAAAAGTCAAACGAGCCGAGCTTGACCTTTTTCCTGTTCGGCTCGATTCAATTCGATTATAGCCCTATTTGTGACTTGTGATTATGTGATTGATCAAGAGCTCAAATAAATATTTTGACATAACATAAAAAGTTCACATCATGTAAATGACTTATTAAGTTGGAAAAGACTAACAAAATATAATTATCTAATAATTTTAATTAGGTGAGAAAAAAAATCAAATTCTTCACCAAAATGCTTTATTTGGAAATATGTTGGGCAATTAAAAAAGTTCGGGGAATGATTGGCATTGTTTTAGGCATTTTTGGGAGGTGTTTTAAGGGGATGTGTTCTGGAAAAATGTATTAAAAAATGTGCAGTATGTTTGGTTTTGTTTTGAAAATATTTTGATATGTACTAATTAGGATATTTTCATTTGTCCAGAAATGTTTTTAGTCTAACAATATTCCCATAATAACAAATAATTCTTGATTGCATTGATGGAAATATTATTCTTAAAAGATTTCTATTTTTTTCTTTTTCTTATGGTCGATTCCATCGCTTTGAATCGAAAAGAAGAGTTACAAGAGGTTTGTCAAAGAAAAAGAAATTGAGGTCCTTATTTTCAGTTTTTTATAAAATATTTTGTATTTTTTGCTAGTGAAAATGATAAAAATGGGTGCAAAATGAGTTTACAACTGGAAGTTGGTTTTCTAACTTTTTATGAAGGTGGATGGTAATTTTTCCTTCGAAAAACAAAAGCCCGCGCATTTTTTCCTTCACATTGGTGAGTTAACGAGGCAAGTGAAATTTTTGTTAAGCTAAATGTTGAGACTCAAAGCAACAAAAGCTAATTTATGAGACTAAATTTGAATTTTTTGGGAAGTATGGTACCAAAGTTGTAACACCTCCTAAACTTGAGAGTAAAAATACATATTCCCTAAGTTGTTTCTTATAGGAGAAGGAGAGGAAGGGTATTATTAAAGGTGTATCCATGAACTATCAAGCTCTAAAGGTGTTATTCCTATATCTTGCTTGCAATAAGACCCTTATTTTTTGTCAAGCAACACAATGGGCAATAGAATGTTTGCACACTAAGCTTGGAAGTTGATTTACACTCCACGTTATCTCTTGAGCTAGTTGTACAAGGATTACTTTACTAAGTCAACTTTCCTTAATGCAAAGCTTGGCCGGAGACACTCATACACATGGAAGAGCATTTTGGGAGCTCATGATCCAAATGGCTGTTAGATTTAGGTTCACAAATCAGTTGATGCTACAATAGAATCATAAATTCGAATATTGGCTGGTGGAATCAAGATCTTATATGCAACGTCTTAAAGAGGCGAGGGACTAAGCCTTCACCAATTGAGAATACCAAATTCTGCCAATCAATTATTGAGTATATTTTGTAAGCACACATGATCTGGATGCTTAACACAACATTGCAACAAAAATAGAAATACTATTAGAAGTGCCTAGCTAGCCGAGCCAAAGCTTCATCTTCATCATGTAATCCATCCTCATGCGGATGTTCATGGTATTTTATTTGGGTGCGAAAGTTCCAAATAAAATGAAAGTTCTTGGCTGGAAGTTGTGTGTGGATGCCCTCCCCACCATAGTTAGCCTTGTTGAGCGCCACTTTAGGTACTCATATAGCTGCCCTTTGTGCTACTGTACAAGGAAGATTTAGCTCAATCTTTCCAATAGTGTGACTTTGCAAGGCGAGTTGGGAGCTTATCTAATTTTCCATGAAGTGTTATATCAAATTGGGTCGAATAATTAGGTCTAGAGCGTCCATTTAAATTTGGATAGGGAACTGATGGGATTTCCTCTTACAATCTATTAGAGTATGTGGTAGGTTAGAAATTGAACTCTCTTTTGAACAAACCACCCTCGCTCCGAACGAAGTGGTAAGAGCTTGTTTGGTTTTCTTTTCATTAAGGTCTTTTTTTCACCTTTTTACTATGCAAAAAGCTCAAACAATGTTTGTTTGGGCCGTTTTCACTGAAAATGGGCTAAAATTATCTAACTTTTTTCATTGAAAAAATATCTCAAGCCTTAGTTCTCCTATTTTCAAACCTACTCCTGCAAAATATTAATCAATCTTTATCCTATATTAACTTATGGTTCTTTTCATTTTTTTTCTCATTTTGTCATTACCTACAATATTTCAAACTAAATGCATAAAAAGTAACATAAACACTTAAAAATAAATTAAATGTTATTTAAAAAACATGAATTGTTGGTATAAAATCAACTTATTAATGGGATCCATAATTACTATTTTATGTGTTACATAGTTTAATAGAATAAATTGTTGGGTGGTGTGTCTCATATTAATGATGTAGTTAGTTATAATCACTGGAAATCGAATATTCTCTATGTAGTTTTTGACCAACAGAAGCCACATCTCTGGAAATCCCATCTTCCTCAAAACCACATAAAGAAATTTCCATTGCACACGATTGTAAGCTATATCAAGCTTGATAACCATGTTACCAACCTTACAATGATTATCAATTGAATGAATAAGTTCTTGTGCCAGTAAGATATTGTCTGCAATATTACGCCTAGGCACAAAACCACTCTGAAAATTTGAAATAATAGAAGTTAGAACAATGTAACTTATTTTTCAAAAAGTCATTTGTGCCTAGGCGGGGGTTTGGTATAGACGCCTACCCATTTATTAATAATATCAAAATGAATTACAAGTATGTAATTGAAGAACTTAATTAAGGAGTACTTACTCCCTGTACAATAGTTCAAAGAAAACAAATAAGGAGTACTACTTTACAATTTTGAAAGCATAAAAAAAGGAGTAGTACAACTTTACAATCATCAAACTTCAGAAGTCCTAGCAAAACAAAAAACAATAAAATTGTGACTATTTGAACTACGGTACTTGATATAATTTTTAATTACAATCCTTATGGATACTCACTCACTCACCATTATATTAAAACTTGACACAGTACACTTGCGATTTGAAAAATATTCTACGAACACCTACCTCTATCAAAATCACTTAATATTATTTATATATACTATGAAAATAATTCCATTGAAAATAATGAACTAAAAATAATTTCGTATTTATCACGTTTTTTTGTTGCCGAAATCTTAAAAACACACCTAACAAAACATAAAATCATTCTCAACCTTTTAAACTTTCTATTTGAGAATAATTATCCAAATATATTTAAATTTTAACTTAAAAACCAAAAAACCTCCACTTGAAATGCTGAAAATGGTAATTTTCAACGAAAAGAAAATTGAATGAGCCCTAAGTTTTGCATTGAATTATGTATCAACTACTTGGCCATCATAGAATTCCATCAATATTCCAACTACTTGGAAGCTTCACCCCCCGGATTTATCAAAATCAATGGTGTTGTGGAAGCTTCCTCGTGAGCTATTAACTATTGAGTGGGGTTGTTGCCTGCAACATGAACAAGTCATTAGGATGCCAAGGTTGTCCTGGTAAAAATTCTCCAATGCTTAAGTTAAACCAGAAAAAAGAGAATAAATGCAAACAGCATAAAGCTGTAAAATACCAACTGAACTAACGTACTTTAAAATAAAGGGATGTAGGGGCTATTTACAGTTATTTGTAAGATGATTGTGTTTTGGTGTTTTATAGTGTGTGGACCACTAGGGTTTTCTAGGCTCGTGGTCTTGGACTGCCCTTATTGAGCCTCTTGGATGTAGTCTGTATGCCTTTATTAGAATATGGTCCATCATAAGCCCCCCACTCTTGGGTGAGTCTTTGTGCAAATGGTTGGTTGAGAGTAAGTTATATCTTTATTTCAGCCTAACCTATCATTGTGACAATTATAAAAGACTAATGAACAGGGGACTTATTAGTATTCTTGGCTTGGGGAGCATTTTTTGGAGTTAAATTTTTTAAAATTCAAGGTCTCTTAAGGTGATTTCTTTTTTCCATTCTCTTCTCATAATTTCTCCCTTATTTCTCCCTCTTTCACTT
This sequence comes from Paulownia fortunei, assembly GCA_019321725.1. Classification (NCBI taxonomy): domain Eukaryota; kingdom Viridiplantae; phylum Streptophyta; class Magnoliopsida; order Lamiales; family Paulowniaceae; genus Paulownia; species Paulownia fortunei. Next base: position 13,344,489 of record CM033114.1, read on the forward strand.
TTTCTTATTATGGTTTTCATTTTTAACCTTTCATAGAACTTGTGGAAGAGTGTTTGTAACGTGTTTGGTCCAGGTAACAAGGGTTGAGGTAGCAGGACAAGTGTTAAATCAGGTTTTCTAAAGGTTGAAAATGGTGGTGGTGGCTCCCACCATTAGATTTCAATCATGCTGCTATTTTAGGGTGTGACCAAGGTAGTCCAGGCTAAGCACTGGCTTGTCCTGTGTGGGCAATTATCACCTAGGCCAGCCATTAGCTTAGCCTAGTATGTTGAAGAAAGTGAGGGTCACGTCACCTTGGGGCAGGCGACGCTACCTCCTTAGGTGGAGCCCCCAGATCAAGCTTTGGGTTTGACTTAAGTTATGCCTCCGTGAGCAGGTCAAGCACTAGGCTTGACTTTTTTGCAAGATCGTGAGTTGGGTGAAGCCACCTCAAGGGAGAGCGGCATCGCCCTTCCAAGTTGAGCTAGTAGCTCAATCTGGATCTATAAGTTGTTCGCATGGCAGAGTGGGCAGCATCGCCGTAATGGGTGATATTGTTATTTCAGGTCAAACCTATGGCTCAACCTGGAGCGTCTCTTTAAGTCAAGCCACCAGCTCAACCTGACACCCTGGTTCGTGCCCAAGTCGAGCCGTGGGCTTAGTCAGAATATACTGAGCTCTCTTGGTTTATTATTATGATATTTCATGTTGAGGGAGTTATCGTCATCACGAGATAGGTAGTGATCCTATTTAGTCAAACTTCTCGAGAGGTATTCACCCCAGATGATTGAGGCCATAATTGATTTACTTGAGTATCTTAATGAGTCATTTGGGATTGAGAAGTCTTTTGAGTCAACTGAGAGCTAGAGTATGATTAAGTGCAATGAGAGTGAGGGAGAGGGTGAGGCCTCTTCTCCATGGATAAGGGATGAGTCCTCATAGGTCTTAGTTGATTCAAGTGTAATCATAGCCTTAAGGTTGAGGATGCTCCTCATGATAGTCAGTCTAGTCACGTACGGAGTTGGGCCAAGGATGTCGAACATTGTAACACTTCATTGAATCTTGGGGACTTAAAATTGTTGTGTAAGAGGATCAATTTGCCTTCTTGTCATAGGTTTGTTGTCCCCTTCATTGGTCTAAAGATCATTAACCTCTCAAATACCTACTTTACTAAGTATATATCATATTTCTCTTGTGGTTTTACCATTCTTCCCTATCTTTGTGGAAATAATCCATAGTTTTAGAGTCTATATTGGTGAAATTATTCTAATTTCTTGATGTTTTTTGATGATTTTTGTCATCGGTATGGGGAGTTAAAGCTCTTCATGACCTTAAGTATTTTCATGGCTTATTTGGGGTGAAAAAGGTGTCAAATGAGTTGTACTTTTATTTTTACTCTCAAGCAGGGTATAAAAGTTTTTAGGTGGTTATTTTTTATTCGAGATGATGGTTGGGGTTTCCTAATGGAGTAGTGTAGTTCTATTTCACAAGTTCTTATTCTTAAGACTCATCGTGACATTCAATTACGATTCACAACAGCTGGGTTATTTGATAATGTGTTTAGTGTTAATTGGTTATTTCTGCTGGTACATATTTAGGATTCTTGGTATTATATTCGTCATACTTAATTTTGTTTTTGCATCTTATGATACTATGCTATTATTTATGTTGTTGCAGGAAAGAAGATTAAGTTGTAAGCACTCGCTCTCACAAGTACAGGGCACACGACTTGACTTCGGGTCCATCTTGACCCCTACTGGTAGGAGTGCTCTTTTAGGCAAGAGTCGACACTCTCTCCCTACACAAGCAGAGATCATAGATTATCATCATGTGACCCTTCACGCAGGGACAACAGTCGACCGTAGAGGCTGTAGTAGATGTTAAAAACAAGAGGCCTCATGACACCTCTCTCCCGCCTCTCCCCATCAAGGAATGGAGAAAGATTATTTTCTTTTGGGCTAAATCATGTTGAAGGTATTCAGTCCTCTTAGGACACTTTTGACACCTCTTTAATATGGAGTAGGACCAAGAGTGGTTGTCAATGAAAATGATATCATGTGGCTTAGTGATATTACGAACAAATATATAGATAAGGTGCTTGCATGGGAGTTTGCTTAGGTTAGTATTTTCTATGCTTTCTTTCATCGATTCTTTTTTTGTTAGCTTGATTTTTTGTTGACTTTTCATAACTTTACTTGTATAGTTATTTTTCTTTTGTAATATCCCTGACACTAGCGACTATGATGAGTCGATTAAGGTCAAGTTATAAGTAGTCGGATGAATGCTTTTGAGGTCTTGGCGTATATGTCATTTTATTGAATATTAGAATAACGTATTCAAGAGAAAGTAAAACAACGGCAATGTGAGACTGTAATGAAATTCCAAAGCATAAATTACATGAAAGTAATAGTGCGAAGTAAAATATAATAATAGTCCTCACGGGCAACTTTGAAAACTAAACTAAATGATATCACTAATCTATTGTTAAATTTCTTGAGGTTGGCCATGCTCTAAGTATGTCACACTTCATCCATCTAGGTGTAGCAGCTTGTATGCTCGATTGACTATCTCTGTGATCTTATAAGGCCCTTCCTAGTTTATATCCAACTTGCCAGAGGGATATGCAATCTTTGTTTTCTCAGCACTAGGTCCTTAACTTGAAATGACCTTGGGCGGACCTTGCTGTTATATGCCCTCGACATCCTGGCTTTATACATCTCTGCTCGAAAAGATGTCTTCTCCATGACTTCTATGATGAGGTCCAACTTTACCCTCAATGCTTGATTGTTAAAATCTAAGGGTAATTCTTCACTCTCCAACTGGGTTCTCTTATCTCGGCTGCAATGATGGCTTTCGAGCCACATGTGAGGTTGAAAGGTGATTCTCCAGTTGTGACTCAGGGAAATCATAGGCCACCTAATCATATTAGGCACAATTAAAATAATTTAACTTCTTAAATTAATTTTAGGTCAAGCTACTATAATTGATCTCCATTAATTAATTAATTTACTCTCAAGAGCCCCTAATCATTATTAGGTTCAAATAAATAATCATATTATTTATTTGAATGAATGAATTTAATTGTTTAAATTAATTCTGACTCAAGTTGATTAATCTCCATTAATCAACTTAATCCAACACTTTGGATTACAAAAATAGATATAGAAGTAGATCATCTCGATTTGTGTGTGACCTATTAGGTTAACAACTAAGCTAACAGTGAGTTTACAACTTTTGCATCTTATGAATAAATTTAATATTCTAATTAATTAATCCACTTGGAATTAATCCCTTAATTCCAAGAACCTCACAAATCAAGGAAAACACCTAGTAGTGCATCTCCACTACCTAGTTTTAGGTGAATATCAAGTGAACTTTTTTTGTTATAAGCACCATGCAAATACGGTCTCTCTGTCAACTAATCTCTCAATTAAGTTTAGGGCATGGATTATTAGTCGAAACTCTATTTTGACTTAATAAGTATGATTCAATTTCAAGTCAAATTGACCCTTTGATAAATCACTAGAAAACCCTACGTCGAGTATTCATTCTGCTTTGGCAAAGGTTTTCGGGATCAAGGACTATGAAAGCGTAGGAGATTCTTCTATTCTACAAGATAGGTGGCGAACCTTTTATTGGTTACTCATTGACCTTCATACACAAAGATCATACACCCAATGTGAGCTTCTTATGATTGTCATGCAATCAAAAAATACATCAAGTGTATGATGTCGTGCACAAGGCCATCATGGTGCCTCAAGTCAAAGGACTAATTAATGCACTATCATAATAAAAAAATTATTATTTAACAAATAATGCTTTCTAATTGAGAATTTCTCAGTGGGATGTTGAGTGTACTCGTTCCCTAACAAGCATCTATACACATGCACTAGCATCATTATGCCAATGTCTACAGAATGAGATATTCTCCTTTTGAGTATGCATCGAATGTGCGAGTCTATCAGGCTTATTGATGTCCCATCTCAATGAACTTCCGACTTAGAACAAGTTTAAGATCAAAGCTATAGAGGCATATTCCATGATCACTATATATGCATGACCATGCCCCATAGCTAAAAATGATCTAGGGACTTTACCTAATTGATAAAAATAATTAAAGATAAAAAAATACCTTTTATTTATTTAAACTTACGAATAAGACTATTTTTTACAAGGGTATAAAAGCTCATCGCTAATTAGCTTGACGGTCACTACTCTAACAGAATATTGGCAGGTTATTGGCATATGAGGTAGCATCTGACCAAATCAATTACATCTTTGAGCATGGTGGGCCAAAATATCCTTACCTCAATGCTTTTCTAGCAATAGCCTTTTGTCCTAAGTGGTTACCATAGACTTCCTCATATATATATCTCTTAACACGTAGTTGGCTTTCTCGAGGGACAAGTAGTTGAGGTAAAGCTAAGAGAAACCTCACTTTCAAATTTCTCTATCAATCACTAGAAATTATGCCACCTGTACTAGTACAGCTTCCGAGCTTCTTTTGGGTCGTTCGGAAGCATTCTGGATGATTTCATCTTTCTAACTTAGCCCTTCATCATCAGCGCACAAAATCTCGAATCCAAGACCTTCGATCTCAACCTCACTGTTTACCTCATCTATCGCCATCTTGATGAGAAAGTCTCTAACACTTGGGTCTTCACTGCGGGTCTTGGGCGATACTTAACTCCACGTTTACCAAGTTCGATGGCCTACTTCACCATCCTTCCTAATGTCTCCAAGTTAGACAAGACCTAATTCAATAGATGGTTAGTCAATACCACTATCGGATAGAATTGGAAATATGGTCTTAGCTTTCAAGCGACTGTGATGAGCGCTAAGGTGAGTAACTCGATATTTGGATTGATGGGTTCACTCAATTGTGGGATTCCAAGCACAACGAGAATTTAAATTTTTTTAATAATTGAAATAAAATTATACATCATATGTAAATATACATCTCCTGGATTTGATGCAATTATCAATTTGCGTTTATGATTGCTCATTTAAAAAAATTAAACAACTAAAGTTTTGCGATTATACCTCTAGTTGATGAAGGGTAAGAAGGAATTCAGATTCCTCAAGCTCCTCTCGAACAATTTCGATGACCTCACAAAACGTTCACCAAGGACTCCAACTATAGTTTCTCTAACAGTATCCACACTTTTGAGCAGATCCACAAGCTTCAAATCATTGCTAATGAATTTGAATTTCTTATTTTTAAATCTATTTGAAAATGAAGATTTATTCTTGAATTAACAAGTGATGGAAAAATTAACCTTTTAATCAAAAAGGGATGGAACCTTTTGATGGAGCAATTTTTCTTGAAATAAGAAAATAGAACACAAAAAAACGAGAAGGAGAAGGGGCTGAAAATTCTAGCTCTTTTGCTTGTAGTTTTTGGCCCCTATATTGTGTATATACACAATGTAGTCTTGACCTAATCCCATTAGATCTCCAACTCTTACTCTAATTAGTCTCTTAATCCAATTAAGAAACCTTCTCCTTCCTTATCTTTTATTTCTTTCATTTCAAGAAAAATTATTTCCATCTTTATTAGGACTCTTTAATTCTAACAATTAGAAAATCCTAATGGGCCTCTAACCCCATGGGATTGAACTCTAATTAATTTATTAAAGTCCAATTAATTGATCTCCATCAATTAATTAAAAAGCTCAATACAATTAATTGATCCAATCAATTAATTAGTTGGTTTCATCATAGGCCACCTAATCATATTAGGCCCAATTAAAATAATTCTATTATTTTAGTTGATTAAATTAATTTAACTCCCTAAATTAATTTTAAGCCAAGATATTATAATTGATCTCTATCAATTAATTAATTCACTTTCAAGAGCCTCCAATCATTATTAGATTCAAATAAATAATCATACTACTTATTTGAATGAATTAATTTAACTGTTTAAATTAATTCTTACTCAAGTTGATTAATCTCCATTAATCAACTTAATCCAACAATTTAAATTACAAAAATAGATATAGAAGTGGATCATCTCGATTTGTGTGTGACCCATTAGGTCAACAACTAAACTAGTAATGTATTTGTAACATTTGCAACTTATAAATAAATTTAATGTTCAGATTCATTAATCCAATTAATTAATTCATTTGGAATTAACCTCTTAATTTCAAGAATCTCACAAATCAAGGGAAACACCTAGCAGTGCCCCTCAATTACCTAGTCTTAGGCGAATAGCAAGTGAACTTTTTCTATTACGAGTACCATGCAAATACGATCCCTCCGCCAACTACTCTCCTGACTTAGGGCATGGATTATTAGTTGAAACCCTATTTTGACTTAATAATTATGATTTCATTTCAAGTCACATTGATCCTTTGATGAATTACTAGAAAACCCTACGTCTAGTATTCATCCTACCTTGGCTACAATCTTTGGGATCAAGCGCTATGAAAATATTAGAGATTCTCCTATTCTACCAGATAGGTGATGGATCATTTATTGGCTACTCATTGACCTCCATACACAAAGATCATACACCTAACATGAGCCCCTTAGGATTGTTATATAATCAAGAAATATATCAAAGTGTATGGTGTCGTGCACAAGGCCACCATGGTGTCTCAAGTTAAATGACTAATTAATACACTATCGTAACTAGGAAATTCTCATTCGACAAATAATATTTTTCAATTGAGAATTTCACAGTGGGTCATTCACTGTATTTGTTTCCTAACATGCACCCACACACATACACTAACATCCCTACGCTAATGTCTATAGAATGAGATATTCTCCTTTCGAGTATGCATTGTGTGTGCAAGTCTATCGGGCTAATCGATGTGCTATCTCAATAAACTACCGACTCGAAATATGTTTAAGATCAAAGCCATAGATACATATTCCATGATTACCATTATATGTGTGACCATGCCCCATAGCTAAAAATGATCTAGGGACTTTATCTAATTGATAAAAATAAAACATTATGAATAAGACTATTTTTACAATAGTATAAAGCTCACCGCTAATTAGCTTGTTGGACACTACTCTAATAATCTCCCACTTGACCTAGAACTAATTGTCCATGCATCTAAGACCCATCTTCTCAAGATGTCCTTCAAATACTCTTTGAGCTAAGGGTTTTGTCAGTGAATCTGCTATATTTTCTATCGAGGACAATCGCTCCACTCGAACGTCTCCTCTAGTAATGATCTCAAGGATCAGATGGTATCGTTTTATAATATGTTTAGATTTTTGATAAGATCTCAGCTTATTTGCTTACGCAACAGCCCTATTGTTATCACAATAGACTGAAACTGGATCAACAATGGAAAGGACTATACCCAGGTCTTGGATGAAGTTCCTTATCTAAACACCTTCTTTTGTTGCATCATATGTTGTGATGTATTCAGCTTCGGTGATGGAATCCACAGTTGTCTCTTGCTTGGAATTATTCCAGCTGACTGCTTAACTGTTTAGCATGAATATAAATCTTGGCATTGACTTTGAATTATCTACATCAGACTGAAAGCTAGAATCAGTAAAGCCTTCTAGCTTCAGTTCTCCATTGCCGTAAACTAAGAAGACATCCTTAGTCCTTCGGAAGTACTTAAGGATTGTCTTTACAGCTTTTTAGTGCTCCTCGCCCAGATTAGACTGATATCTGCTCGTGACACTCATAGCATATGCGACATCGGGCCTCATATATAATATTACATAATGCTTCTAATTACGGATGCATATGATATGCGAATCATTCTTTATTTTTTCTCTAGAGTCTTTGGGGATATTGACTTTGAAAGAGAAACCCCATAACTCATGGGTAAGAATCATCTTTTATGTTCTTTTATGTTAAACCTCTTTAGCACTTTATCTATGTACGTGGATTGGATAGTCAGATCATCGTTTTAGATCTATTTCTATAGATCCTAATTCCTAAAATATAGGATGTTTCTCTCAAATCCTTCTTGGAAAATTGAGCAGACAACCAAACCTTTGTTGATTGCAACATCCCTACGTCATTCTCAATAAGTAGTATGTTATCAACATAAAGGACAACGAAGGTCACTATGCTTCTATTAACTTTCTTATACACACAGGGTTTATCTGGATTCTTGAGAAAACCAAACAATTTGATTGCCTCATTGAATCGAAGATTCCAACTTCGATAAGCTTGTTTGAGTCCATAAATAGATCTTTAGAATTTGCAAATCTTTTGCTCACTTCCATTGGATATAAAGCCCTCTGGATGTCTTATATAGATCTATTTCTCAATATTCCCATTGAGAAAGGTAATCTTTATATCCATTTGTCATATCTTGTATTCATAATACACTGATATGGCAAGCAATATCTAGATGGATTTTAGCATCACCATCTGGTGAAAAAGTTTTCTCATAGTCAACGCCTTGTTTTTTAGTATAGCCATTTACAATCAGTCACGTCTTATAGGTTACTACCTCTCTATCTACTCCAAACTTTCACTTGTAGACCTATTTGTAGCTGATGGGTACTATACACTGTGGTGGGTTCATCAAGATCCATACCTTATTGGAGTACATGGAGTCTATCTGAGTTTGCATAGCTTCTTTCCATCTCCCTAAATCGATGTCTGACATCGCTTCTTCATAATTCCTTGTATCATTATCCAAAGAATACTCCTCCTTGTTATTCTCCAACAAAAGACCATACTTCTCAGGTAGTCTCGAGATCCTTTCAGATATCCTAGGAGCCTGTGTGATAGGAATGTTAGTTTTGGGTGGTTCTGTCGCTACTCTCTTTTATGGGACACTTTGTGGTTCTTGAATTTCTTTAAGCTCTACAACTTTTGCCTTTTCTATCCAATAGAAACTCCTTTTCTAAAAAATATGGCATTCTTTGAAACAAACATCTTTTGTTCCGAATGGTCATAGAAATACTATCCAACGGATTCCTTTGAATACCTTACAAACTTACATAAGGTGGATCTAACATCCAACTTATTTTCCACTAGCTGCTTTATGTAAGCAGGGCACCCCCATACCTTATAGTACTTATATGAAGGGATTTTTCCACACCATATTTTATATGGGGTATTGGGCACCGACTTACTTGGCACTCTATTTAATAGAAATACTGCCGTTTTCATATTATAGCCCCAGAATGAAAGAGGATCCCAGTGAAGCTCATCATGGACCAAATCATGTCCAATAGTGTTCAGTTCATACGCTCTCAACCCCATTCAGTTGTGGAGTTGCTGGCGGAGTCCACTGCAAGAGAAACCCATTCACTTTTAGATAATCAAGAAACTTTGAGCCTAAGTATTCACCTCCTCAATCAGATCAAAGAGTCTTTAATACTTTACCCAATTTGTTTCTTCACTTCATGCCTAAAATATTTGAACCTTTCAAAGGCTTCAAACTTGTATATTAAAATATACACATACCCATACCTAGAATAATCGTCGATAAAGGTAATGAAATAGTAGTAGTTTTCTCGAAAACTAACACTTAGTGGCCCACATACATCTGTATCGATCAAATCCAAAAAGGTTTGCAGCCCGCCTCACTTGTCCAACAAATGGTGACTTGATCAACTTTCCCTTAAGGCAAGTTCACAAGTTGGCATTTTTTGCAATTCTGTAAGATTAAGAAAGTTAGCTAACTCGTTGATTCTTTTCTTAGAGATATGACGTAGTCTAGCATGCCACAAGTATTTGAAACTATGATCACCTATTTTACGTTTGTTACTTTGTTGAATATGCAAGATGGATTTATTAGGTTGGATAGTATGATAAATGCATATTTTTACATATTTTGTAACAATTCCTCTTTGTCTTCCTCACTTTATTCTTTTTAATAATAGGTTTTTATTAATTTTTTGTGTGTGATAAGAGTTTGGGAATCAAAAGATGGAAAATGGGCCAAAACGAAGTTGAAACAAGCATTCTTGGGCCAAGGTTCTATTGCGAAAGTTTTTGTATTTTGGACATACATTTCTGATCTAAAATCCTATTGACCTGATTCTTGGCTTATTGGAAATACAAAAGATATATCTACAACTTTCATATTGTCAACTTATCCTAATTCAATTAATTTCAAAGACTAATATTCAGTTAAAGAGTTAAATATGCACTGAAACTTTTAGATATGACAGTCTTGGTATTTTTGGTATAACTCTCTCCATAAATACGATATCAATCTGATTTAAGTGTAAAGTTGATGAACAGTGTTAGAACCGCGAACTGGAGAAAAAGAAAATAGTATCAACGGCGCCTAAGCACCCTGTTTTAGCACCTAAGCACCGTGCTTACTGTCCTCTTTGAAAATATAGCACCTAGGCGCCTTCCATGTAGGAAAATTGATTCATTTTCTTGGAATAACAACCTTTTACACCTGTTGACACATGTTTGTGATATATATAATATAGTAGATACATATAATACATCACACAATACACCTCATACAGTTTACACCAAACACACAATACATATTAAACACTTTACACCAAACACACAACATACCTTAAACACTTTACACCAAACACACAACACACCATAAACACTTTACACCAAGCACACAACACACCTTAGACACTTTACAACAAATCACAACACCATCTCACAGGTTATAAATACACACTATCCTCTCAACACACACACACTAAATTTTCAGATTCACACAACACACCTTAAACACTTTACACCAAACACACAACACACCTTAAACAATTTACACCAAGCACACAACACACCTTAGACACTTTACAACAAATCACAACACCATCTCACACTTTATAAATACACACTATCCTCTCAACACACACACCAAATTTTGTGTATGATAGGAGTTTGCGAATCAAAAGATCGAAAATGAGCCAAAATGAAGTTGAAACAAGCATTCTTGGGCCAAAATGACATGGTTCCACTGCAGCAGTTTTTGTATTTTGGGAATACATTTCTAATCCAAAACCCTATTGACCTGATTCTTAGCTTATTGGAATATAAGAGAGATATCTACAATTTTTATGTTGGAAACTTATCTCAATTCAATTGATTTCAAAGATAAATGTTTAGTTAAAGAGTCAAACGTGCACTGAAACTTCTAGATATGACAGTCTTGGTATTTTTGATATAACTCTCTCCACAAATACGATATCAATCTGATTCAAGTGTGTACAGATATAACAGATAGGGGTACAATTGTTATGAATACACCAAAAGTCAATTCAGCCTAGAAGAATGTCAAAAATCAGTTGAAAGATGATGAATAGTGTTAAAATGCCGAACTGGAGAAGAAGAAAATAGTAGCAACGGCGCCTAGACACCCTATTTTGGCCTCCTAAGCGCCATGCTTACTGTTCTCTTTGGAAATATGGTGCCTAGGCGCCATATTATAGTGCCTAGGCGCCGTCTGTGTAGGAAAATTGATTCATTTGCTTGGAATAACAACCATTTATACCTTTGAACACATGTTTGTGATATGTATACACTAGATACATATAATACATCACACAACACACCTCATACACTTTACACCAAACACATAACACACCTTAAACACTTACACCAAATACACAACATACCTTAAACACTTTACACCAAGCACACAACACACCTTAGACACTTTACAACAAATCACAACATTATCTTACGCTTTATAAATACACACTATCCTCTCAACACACGTACTAAATTTTCAGATTCACTCATTTTCATAGAAATCATATACATCTTTTGAAATCACTCTTGGGGTTTTGGAGCTTCAAGGAAGACAAAGTGGAACAGACTTTGAGGAGAAAACATCCATAATTTACCATCAACCTCAACTATCTTCTTCAACCAATAAGTTTCTTTGATTCCCAATGTTGTTAATTTTAATTTTTTTATTAATTTTTATCATGTTAGGCTAAACTTTCTTCTTGATTGAGGTTGATTTCAAAGCCTAGATATGAGTTTTTATAATTAAGTGTTTGATATTATTGACCAACTTTTCAATTGAAGTTATTTATGTTTTTCTATGCTTAATGTCTTATGGCTATTTTCTTGCTTTGTTTGGGTGCGCAACCAAATTGGATTTGAGAACTCCCTACAACTAGATTAGAGATTTTATATCTGTAATTATCTTGAATTTCTAATCATGTGTAGTAAATTGTGATTAATGATTGTGGGATATTTTTGTTAATTGTAATGGAAAACATAACCTAAGTTAAATGACCCGAACTTGTGTAGTTGTTGCTTAGATCAATCTATCTTTCTTATTTTAATGTATCCATTGGATTAAATCTAGAGAGCTTGTTCTAGGTTGTTTGGTGGGTAGGAAATTAGATAGAGAGCTTGTTCTATCTAACGAGCAACTAAGGAAAGATTGGGGTAGTAGAGCTTGTTATTACCTATGGTTGATAATTTCATTGGCAAATTTTTGATAATATTAATATGAAATTACAACTCATTGTCTAGTGGTGGTGAATAAAACCTCAACCTACTTTAATTGATTGTTATTTTGATTTTGATTGCTTTATATTTTAATTAATTTTAATTTTTGCAATTTAGTTACTAAAATCAATCCCTCATCCAACCGTTTGTTGTTTATTTCTAGAGTTTGCTTATTGAAATCTTATTTTTAGGTTAGTTAAAATTCTTAGTTAGTGAGTCGATAGTAAATCAATTAGCGATGATCCTCATGGGATCGACTCTTACTCGTTCTATACTCATTAAAAATTTATTAAAGAGTAAGGTTTAAATTTGATAGGCCTACGACAATCGACCACAGTATATAAATCATTTATCAAAGTCCCAATATGAACTAAAGAAGAACCAAAGTAAATGGAATAGTTTATATCCCTTATTGAAAAATAATAACCCTCTCTATCCAAAACTGGAATAGATATAATGTTCTTTATTAATTTATGAATATAAAGATAAGTGTTTAAAACTATCCTTTTTCCGTCTCCTATTACTAAGTAGACAGTTCTTATGGCCATGCAGCAACTTTTGCTCTATTTCCAAGCCTCAAGATCCTCTCTCCTCTACTCAGCTCCCTACTTCTTGTCATCACCTGCAAATCATTGTATAGATGAGTACCACAATCAGTACCCAATACCCAAGAAACATCATTAATCGAAAGGTTAACTTCAACAAAAAACATACCAGAATTGTTCTATCGATTTACAAGATACTCCTTGCAGTTCCTCTTCCAATACCCCAACTTGCCACAGTAATGACACTTGTCATCTAGTTTGGAACCTTTCTTCACTCCACCTGAGGCCTTCATACCCTTGGCTTTCTTAGAAGAACTTTTTTTCTCTCCTTTCTTCGACCTTTTAGTCTTAGATTAGGATGAGCCAACGAGTAAGACAGGATTCTCCTTCTTCATGGTGGACTTGGCATTTTTCAACATGTTAACTAGCTCAGCAAGGCTAATCTTCATTTTGTGCATGTTGAAGTTGACTACAAAGGAGTCAAACAAGAGCGGCAAATAATGCAACATGAGATCCACATAGAGTTCGTTGTCCATAACGACTTCTAAGGACTCGAGTCTCTCGATCAATGTTATCATCTTCAGTCTATGATCATTAACCGAAGAGCCTTTCGTCATACAACATCGAAAGAGCTCCCTAAATACTTGGTATTTAGCTTGTCTTGCATGTTCACCATATAATTCCTTCAGATGAAGGTGGATATCGGCAACATGTGCCATACCCTCATGATATCTTTACAGCTCATTTGACATACATGTTATCATATAGCACCGAGCTTATAGATCATCCTCAATATGTTGATGATATTCTGTTTGCTCTTTCTCTGTGGCCCCTTCTAGCAGAGCCAGCAATGCCATGTCGAGGACATAAACCCTCTTTTTGGATTGGAGAACTATTTGAAGGTTCCTTAACCAGTCAACATAGTTGTGACTAGTAAGTTTGTTGGCATCAAGAATTGATGCAAGTGGGTTTTTATTTATAATGTAAATCAAATATCTACAAAAGACAAGGCAGAAAATAAGCATATATTCAACAGTTTAATCATTTATAATAAAGTCTTTAATTATAAATATCTTCCACTATTTTCTTCGAATCCCATCACCCTCATGATCGATATTCAGGAAATTATATTTTCTAGTGGGCTTGAAGTCCAATTAATCTTATCATACACCCCAATTTATAAGCCCACATGATAAAACAAAAAGGTAGCTAACACATTAGCAATTACATCCTATGCAACTTTCAAGCTATTTTGTCTCACTATTTCCCAAACAACCCAATTTTATGAGCTCATATGGTACTAAGTGTCAAACATGTCCCATCAAATATCTATGTGAATAGGACTATTAAAGTATGTCCCATGACTTGTGGCCAACATCTTTAGCCCTCCTACCCTATGGGTATCTCTATGCAAGTAGTGGTCATAGCTATTACCTCCACTTAGCACATCCCACGACTCGTGGCCAACGGACTAAGTGGTAGTATTTCACATGCCAACTACTTTTGCTGGAAGGCTTAGATGATTGGACCCCATCCAATATTACCCATTAACGCTTGATATAGAATTAATAAATTCTTAAACTTATAACATTTCTAAGTGAGGGTTTCAATTTTACCAAGACCTCATCATTTTAGTTCGTATTGTTTATTTAATGTTGCACTATCCTAAGATTATAAGTATAATCAAAGAAAAATATTAAATAAACCTATGTATGCATCTACAATACATATATAATGGGATGATCATGAGCCTTTCTCTATGCGATCCACTCAAGCCAAAATGGATCTTAAGGTCAATCTAAGGATAATTAATCAAAACGATAATAAATCATGTCTATTACATGAATGTATTACCCATACATTCATAGGCCTTGACTCCTTGCTTTTCTCCACCTTGCTCCGTCTTCTTGTCCACCAAAGTAAAAGAAGACCTCACCATCCTAATAAGAAACTTTAGAATTTCTTCCAAAGGAAGGTACATTAGAGAGTGATAGAATTTACATTCAGAGTCAAAAATAAAGAAAATGCGAGACTCGCATGCCTCATTTTAATCAAAAATCCAAAGCATAAAACCATATATAGAAAATAAATGGTCTAAGCTTCATGATCATTCATCCCATTCAAGCTTAATTTAATCATCACATTATAAAAATTCAAAGCATGTAAATTTACCAAGTTGTTAAAAATCATGTTTTTCTAGTTTGGGAATTAATTCATGGTTTTTCAAAAAAATAATTTTCAGAATTTTAAAATTAACATTGAATTATAAAATCAAAAAATTGAATTTTTTTTATTTGTTTTGTTTTTGTGTCAAGCAATTTAATACCTTAAAATCAGGCAAAAAATTCCAGAATTATAATCCCAAAAAAATACAATTAAACATATTTTTCATCATATGAACGATTCATATATAAAACATCGTGAAAATAATCAAAACGCATAAACTTAAGCTCTGATACCACTGATTGTTCGCGTAATCGTAGGATTGCAAGCACATTAAAAATTTAAAATTTTTCAATAATTGAAATAAAATATACATCATATGTAAATATGCATATCTTGGATTTGATGCGATTTTTGGTTTGTGTTTTTGATTGCCCGTTTAATAAAATTACACACTTAAGTTTCGCGATTATACCTTTCAAGTAATCCGGTTGATAAAGGGTAAGAAGGAATTCAAATTCCTCAAGCTCCTCTTGAAGAATTTCGATGGCCTCTCAAAACATTCACCAAGGACTCCAAGTGTAGTCCTTTTAACGGTATCCATATTTTCGAGCAGATCCACAAGCTTCAAATCCTTGCTAGTGAATTTGAACTTTTTATTTCTATATCTATTTGAGAGTGAAGATTAATTCTTGAATCAACAAGTGATGGAAGAATTAACCTTTTAATCAAAAAGGGATGAAACCTTTTGATGGGTAATTTTTCTTGAAATAAGAAAATAGAACACAAAAAAACAAGAAGAAGAGAAGAAGGGCCAAAAATGTTAGCTCTCTTGCTTGTAGTTTTTGGCCCCTACATTGTGTATTTATATATACAATGTAGTCTTGACCTAATCCCATTAGGTCTCCAACTCTTACCCTCATTAGTCCCTTAATCTAGTTAGGAAACATTCTCCTTCCTTATCTCTTATTTCTTTCACTTCAAGATAATTTTTTTCCATCTTTATTAGGACTCTTTAACTCTAACTATTAAAAAATCCTAATAGGCCTCTAACCCCATGAACTTGAACTCTAATTAATTTATTAAAGTCCAATTAATTAAAAAGTCCAATACAATTAATTGATCCAATCAATTAATTAGTTGGTTTGATCATATTCCCCCTTATCATATTAGGCCCAATTAAAATAATTTTATTATTTTAATTAATTAAATTAATTTAACTCCTTAAATTAATTTTAGACTAAGCTAATATAATTGATCTTCATCAATTAATTAATTCACTCTCAAGAGCCCCTAATCATTATTAGGTTCAAATAAATAATCATATTATTTATTTGAATTAATTAATTTAACTGTTTAAATTAATTCTAACTCAAGTTGATTAATGATTAATCAACTTAACCAATACTTTGAATTATAAAAATAGATATAAAAGTGAATTATCTCGATTTGTGTGTAACACACTAAGTTCACAACTAAACTAGCAGTGAGTTTTCAATCTTCACAACTTATGAATAAATTTAATATTCTAATTAATTAATCTAATTAATTAATCCACTTGGAATTAACCCCTTAATTCCAAGAACCTCACAAATCAAGGGAAGCACCTAACAGTACATCTCGACTACCTAATCTTAGGTGAATAGCAAGTGAACCTTTTCTGTTTTGAGTACCATGCAAATACGGTCCCTCCATCAATTAATCTCTCGATTAAGTTTAAGGCATAGATTATTAGTCGAAATTCTATTTTGACTTAATAATTATGATTCCATTTCATGTCAGATTGATCTTTTGATGAATCACTAAAAAACCCTACGTCTAGTATTCATCTTGCCTTGACCAAAATTTTCAAGATCAAAGACTATGAAAATATAGGAGATTCTCCTATTCTACAAGATAGGTGATGGATCATTTATTGGCTACTCATTGACCTCCATACATGAATATCATACACCCAACGTAAACCCCTTACTATTGTCATGCAAATAGAAAATACATCAAAATGTATGATGTTGTGCACAAGGCCACCATGGTGCCTCAAGTTAAAGGACTAAGTAATGCACTATCGTAACTAGGAAATTCTCATTTTGACAAACATTGCTTTCCAATTGAGAATTTCCTAGTGGGTCGTCTTTGTCCACCAACCACAAAATGAATCAATTTAGAGCTACTAAGCATCCTATCAACTTGTAGACGTCTTTAATGGTTCTGGAGGGGGTATATTCATCACCACAATAATCTTTTATGGGTTGGCTTCTATTCCCCTCTTTGAGAGCATATAATCCAGAAACTTTCTGCCTCTCACCCTAAAAACACACTTGGCCGGGTTAAGCTTCATGCCATAGGACTTCAACACAATGAAACACTCATCTAAGTCCCTTACATGGTCTCTTTCCCAACCACTCTTGACCAACATGTTAGCAATTACACTTCCATATTTATGCCAATCTGGTTCTCGAACATCCTATTGACCAACTTGTAGGTGGCTTCGATATTCATCAACACAGAAGGCATCACCTCATAGGCAGAAGATACTTTAATTCCAAAGCTTTCTTTTTATTAATCCTCGGGCACCAGCTAAATCTAATTATACCCCTAGTAGGCATCTAGAAAGCTTAACAATTTGCACCTCAAGGTCAAATCCACCAGAAAGTCTATCCATGGGAATGGAAATAGATCCTTTAGGCACATCTTATTTAACTTTGTAAAGTTGATGTATAGGCACCATTTACCACCTGAGTTGGGCATTAGGACTACATTAGCTAGCCACTATGAGTATTGCACAGGCCACATGTACTTTACCTACAATTTATCTACCTCTTCTTTTATGGCTCTACATTTGTCAAGCCCAAATGTCCTTCTCATTTGCTTTATTGGCTTCATATTTGGGTCCATATTAAGTCGATAGATCGCTAGCTCAGGAGGCATATCCTGAAAATGTCTATTCACTAAGCAAAGACTTCCACATTCACTCTTAGGAATACAACCAAACTTTTCTCAACAGATGTGTCGATATTGGAGCTAATCCTCATCGTATTTATCTCATCTCTTGGGACCAGCTCAACCACCTTAAGCTCTTTGACAACCTCCAACCTTAATTCTTCTATCTTTCTTTTTCTACTCTCCTACGGCACCTCTACCACTGTAATGTCCTCTAGGGAGTGCACGACTTTCAACTTGCCTTTGTCCAATGTGGACTCATCGACTCTTTGACATTTTAATTTTTTCTTAGTCTTACATAAGGTATTGGCATAGCACTCCCTCAGCATCCTCTAATCTCCTACTGTTTCTCATATTCCCTCAGTAGTAGGGAACTTCAACTTTATGTGGTAACTGGAGGCCACTGCCCAAAAAACATTGAGGCTCGGCCTCCCTGATATCATGTTGTATGTAGACGGAAGCTTAACCATAAAGAACTTCACTATCCTCATCGCTCTCTTAGGATATGATCCCAAGGATAGTGGAAGAGAAACTTCTCCTAGAGCTTCTATTGTCTCTCCATTGAAGCCAGTAAGAGGGGTGTTCACTTTACTTATTTGGGCATTATCTATCTCTAGTTGTGCGAACGCATCATAAACGATGATGTTCACTAAGCTCCCATGTCCACCAATATCTTCTTGACATAAAAATTAAACAAGGTGGTCGAGATGACCTTGTCATTTTTTGGTTCCCTTTATATGTCTAAGTCAAGATTACTGAACAAAATTTCCTCCCTTTGGCTCTGGAGGTGATATACTTGCTCCACTGGGTGGCCAAGTTATGAGAGCGCACTCCACCAACAGCTCCGAGAAGTGCTCTCCTGGCATTGTGCAAGTCTTCACTCACTGGACCGCTCGAGATAACACCTATCACTCCCATCGTCAATCTCGTTTGGCTACTCTCGAGGTGAATCTCGCGTCCGTGGGGCATCTGGCTACCAAAAGTCGCCTCAACTGTCCTTAGACCATTTGTCAATGAATCAATCAAATAGCCCTTTTCTTATTAACTTCTCTATTTCATTTTTCAATTGGTGGCACTCCTCCTAGTGTGCCCCGATCCTGATGATATCGAAAGTATTTATCCCATTTCATCTATTTGGGATTACTTATTTATCTAGGTGGTTGAACTAATCCCTCATGCTTAGCCAACACCAGTATCTCAGACATTCTCACATTGAGGGGAGCATAGCAAGAATAACCGAAAAGAGGTACATGGCGCTTTTTCTCCTTCTTCTTTCCCTCTACTTTCTACTCCTTGTGATTCATTTTCCCACTAGTGCCCGTAGTGGTTGTCTTTTTGATCCAAATATATTTATCTACCCTAGCCAACCAATTCGTCTATTATACTGGGGTCCTTTTAGTGATGGACTTCTTGAACCTCCCATGACGAGGTTTTACTGCATAATACCATATAGCAATTCATAATTTATACAAGGAACTTCGTGCACCACTTTCGCGAAGCGACGAACGTATTCTTAGAGCTACCATTCATCCTTCTAAACAACTAAGAATAGGTATACGATGGTCTTATAATACTCTCAGTTAGTGGAAAACTGGTGCAAGAATCTTTGAGTTAACTACTTGAGGTTGGTTATACTACCAGCGAGCAGTTAGTTGAACCAAGATAGAGCATACTTGAAAAGTGTGGTGCTAAAGATCTTGTAAAATGCAATGTTATTGAAGTCGTACAAGTCCATCTTAGCATAAAACTTGTCGAGATATTCCTGGGTATCCCAAATTTTATCGTACTTTGAAAGGTTCGAAACCTTAACCTCACAGGGAATGACTTAACCAGGATGGTGGGCAAGAAATGGTTGCTTTTGGGTGATGTCACTGTGAGGGGCAGATAATCCTCCAACCAACCCCATGATCATGTTAGGAGGGTATGCAGTATATATGTATCCCATCAGTAGTTTCCTTGCACCTCGTGTCTTCCTTGGGAAGAGACGCCCGACTGCTTGCATGCTCTCAAGTATTTCCTCATCTCTGTCTCAATCATTTGCACCTCTGCTCGATCCTTTTAGAAGTCGAGGATGAGTCCCAACTTTCAACATTGATTTTCAACAAATTGAGTTATCGTTCTTGCTGCAACTCTTGTCGAAGCATCCTCTATCAACACTAATAGGGGCTCTTATGTGATTAGCAGCATCACTGGTTGAGTTAGCTCCTCCTGACGCGGTGGTGGTGGATTATGCTAAGGAAAGGGCTCCTACCATTAATCTATTTCGTTGCCATTGGCTCCTCCTTCGTGAGGAGCACTTTAGGTATTGTTCTCCCTCACTACTCTAGATCCGGTATGCATTCTCAATGTTTAGACTATATTCCCATAGACAATATCAAAATGATATGAAAACATATTCAGTCCTTGAAAGTCAACTGCTCATGAGCTGCCAACTGTTGAGTGGGATCCTGCCTACGACATGAATAAATCCGTTAGGAATGTCGAGGTTGATCCGATAAAAAAACTTTGACGCTCAAGTCAAATCGAGTGCAAAGAGAATAAAGACAAACAACAAAAAATTGTAAAATGCCAAATGAACTAACATACCTCAAAATGAAGGAAAGTGTGGGTATTTATAGTTATTTGGAGGAGGGTTATGTTCCGGTATTAGTGCATGGACCATTAGGATTATCTAGGTTTGTGGGTTTGGGCCACCCTTATTGTGCCTTTTGGATGTAACCTTTGAACCTTTATTGGAATATGGCCCATCATATCGCAACGGGACAAACTTCAAGGATTCTGGTGAAACAACTGTTGGTTTGGTTGGGCATGGGATGGCGCACGCAGAACCTCAAAACATGGAGAGGCATTGGCTGCTTAAGATGGCGCGGGAATGGGGATAATGGAACATATCATAGTTGAAGGAGATTGTGCTTCGTTACTTCATATAAAATTAGATGTACTGAGATTGACGCTTCAAACTGCTTGCCCATTCTTGTGTTCTGCTCCTCTGGCCTTGTGAGAAGATTTGGAAATTAACTGTGGCTCATCACCCAGCTAGGTCTGCTTTGTCTAGTCAGGATGGGTCAGCCGATCCACCCTCCTCTCTAGTCTTGGAATTTGTTATTTCTTATTTGGCTTTTTTCAATTAATGAATTCATCATTTTTTCCAAAATAAAAAAAATAAAAAAGGATCCTATATATTTGAAAATTCAATAATGACAAAATTGTCAAAAATCACTATAATAAATAAGTTAAAAGAATTAGGAATTTTTTCTCTATACTTCAATCAACTAGACAGTCAAACGTTGAAAAAAAGAGTATATCCTCCGCATAACAAAACAGCAGAGATACATTTTGCAAGTAGATTTAACATCCAAATATGTGGCAATTAAATGTAAAAGTAATACTCAAGATATCAGAAACATCAACATGTAATATCTCCTCTGTTTTGTCCCTTAATTTTCTCGATTTGGACTTGGCCCAAACAATGTCGCTCACAAGTTACAGTACAGTCAAGTCCCAAAATTTGAAGTTATATACAATCAATTTTGAAATCTATTCTTCTCCATAAATGCAGACACTAATAACTTTTAACATCATTATCACAAAATTTGCTGGTCTAGACCAAATGCCAAATGAAGCAAATTCATCAACTGTGAATCTGCATCGTCCCTCAGCAAGTGTGGAAGTTGGAAGTTCATCTGTAGTATGAAGCTAGAACGTGAAGCATCAGTGCTGTTGATGCAGTTACAAGCAATTCCTGAAACAGGCATAAATGATGATCATAATTTTCCTCAAGTTAGGAACATAAGTTAACATGTTGAAAAACAATCACATCCTGTTTATATTCTAAAAAAGGACATTCAATGATGAAAAGTTTCCAGGACATAAATTGAAAAACTTCGAACTGAAATATAAAAGTATTTAACTGTAACAGGAAACACTCAGATACGCACTAGAATGTTATCATCAAAATACAAGTAGAAGAAACTGCATTCAACATCACAACCCTACAAACTTACAAACTGCATATTAAACGTGTTGGCTCCAATATTCACCTCAGTTTTAGACGTAAGACAATTGTTGAGTGATGCATAGGTTATATCACATGCAAACATGATTACAATCAAACTTGAAGCTCATTGTGATTTGGGATAAAATTTGAAGTTATGATATGAATTGGAGTACGAAAGACACAGAGCCACAGATACCTGTCGAAATAGATAGACCAAGGCCAAGGAATCAAATTTAATCAAGAGTCAACATGAAAGATTAATTTAGAGGTTAAGTATTAGTGGTCTTTCTACTTTCAATATGTCAAGTTAATCCTTTAAATTAATGAGGTTAATTTAATCTATTGGACAAGTTTGGAATAATTTTAAGCTGAACTAGACCGAAAATAGGTTGGTGGAGGATGTGCAATTTTGGGCACATTCTCCAGTCACAACCTACTATGCACACACCCTAGCCCAGTATATGATTTTTGACGCATTTTTGAAATTGCACAATCTCCAGTCACAACCTAAGTATCAAAAGGGGGGAAAAAGAATAGTTCTCCAGACTAATTCTCCTGAAAAATACAGAGGAATATACTCATTTTCCTTTATGATAGGGCAAAATTTTATTTGTAAATCTGCAAAGATAAGAAGCTTGAGTTGTGTCAACTATCGAGCTGCAGAAAGTACCAGAGTGGAGTTTCTACAAGCAAGACTGACAATAAAATTGTAATATGACGAGTTTCTCTTGCAAGAATCAGATTGTACCGCATTTGAAAATCATGTTATTGCCACTTATCTGTTTGTACTTAACTTGCAAACTTACTTAAACTGGTCTTGCTTCACAGTAAATTACTAGAATATTCTGATAGGTAGGATCAAAAGTAATTACAATCCACATCAATTATTTGAACATTTTTATGCACTAGATGCTTAGTTTCCATGTTCTACAATAAAATAATACTGTAATTTACTAATACTAATTGTTGTGCCATTTATTTAGGGTAAAACATTTCCCCAATGTATTCTTTGTCCAACATATAATCCTCGTGTGCAATCAATCGATATGCTAAAAATTTACCAGTATTCTGCTACATGTCAGTTTTCTTTCATACACTTGGTTTTAGGCCAACTCCTCCCTAAGGTCCATTTTCCAAAATGCAAATCCAATTCTTGCCCAATATACTAAAGATCTACTTGCTAAAGGGTTAACATTTTAGAAATTATCAGATTCAGTGTCACTCTGAGGGGCATAACTAATTAACTAGACCACAGCAAAAGAATATTATTATGAAAGTGCAATTACGTTCATAAGAATCTAACCACAAGTATAAATCATTATAGTCATCCATATGACATATAGGTTCTTTATTTAATGGTGTGGACAATGGCTATTACCTGGTTGTTGTACAAGAAAACAGGTATGTAACCGCCTGCAAATTCAATCACATTCAGAACACCAGTGTACCCCTGCAATTGAATAATAGAGAAGAGCATCATCATAACCAAAATTGCTAGCATGTAACCTCATTATAAGTAAAATTGCAATGCCAAGGAAGTAAATTTCTGCTGGTTGGAAAATGCATCATCAGAACAACATGAAGTAACTCATACAAAGAGACCTCCAAAATATTCAGTATCTCACTCAAACAAGGTAATATATTTTCCCTAACTTGGACTCTGCCCAACACACAAAATTGAATTGTTCAGCATACCAAAGAGGCAAAAGCTACACAGCCAAAAACCAGTGCAAGAGATCGAAGTAGCCTTTTGCCCATTCGCAACATTCGCCCTTCATCCTCACCATCCTCCTGCAGCAAAGATCAACTTAAAAAGATCACTAATTCGAAATAATATTAACGTTATCCTTTTAGAAAAATAGATAATATCTTTCTTGAAGAAAAAAAAAACACACTGAACAATGAAAAGAATCATGGATTTCCTTCCGCAACTTACTGTAAATGTGGGAGATGCAGGTGGTTCGAATGCCTTTAACTTCTCAAATATCCGATAGACAAAAGAAAATGCTAAAAATTGCAAAGGTTTATATTCAGCACTACGCTTGATAAAAATCCAAGCTGTCTGCAGAAAGAGAAAGGAAATGAATAATTTGTATATACATATATATATATATATGCATTTTTTGAAATCCAGCGATATCAATGTGAAAATTTCAATGCCTCAGTGTCCTCCTATACTGTACTGAGGTACGTCACATGATACTTTAATTATTATTCATTCAGCATAATGACCTCCTTTAAGGCATAGGAAATTATGGCTTTTTTCAAGCAGTTATATTCTTGTTTGCCTAGAGTCAATGTTTCTCCAGGGTCATAAAAACATCACGAGGTTAAGATACAAAAATTTGAACGAAACTGTCAGTTGCTGCATCTTAATGTATCACATGCTGACAATAAGAGTTCCAATACTACACTAAATTTGAGTTATACATGTATTGAGCTCAACATTCACATATATGAACAATAGCATAAGTGATAAATACAAGTGTCAACACAAATCTTGCAGTACAGAAAGGTTAAACTCATAATTATTAAACACAGTTACAATTTAGTTCCATTTATACCAACTGAACCTAAGAGAGGAAAAAGAAATCTCATTTCATGAGGCTAGAGAAGTCATATAGCATTTCACATCCGACAGAAGCTCCTGTATTGCTGGAAATTTTTGGTGATTTTATATAAGTTATTCTCAAGCAAGATATATATTACCACTCCACAGCACCAAGAGAAGACCATCTAAGTATGCGAGGAGTTATTAACATTCAAGATCCCAGTACATCACAAAGTAATAATCAACCTATTTCTCCTCTCCCTCCGCGAGTCCTGCCCCAGAAAGCAAAAAGGATCCTAATGGAAAAGGTGAATTGAAGCAACTTTTCTACTTACAAATACAGCTGATATTGCCATGTTGATTCGAATATCTTTGAACTCAGATTTGGCAAACCTGAACCATGTACCAGATAAGTATCATAACTTCACTCCGAAAAAAATTCTTAATTCCAGATAAAAGGGAGATACAAAGAACAAAAGAACTATCAACTGAAAACTGAAGTTAACCTCAACAATCCTAAATGTCAAGGAAATCCATAGAACACATTTTATTCAAATTCTGATACCAAGAAGAGTGCAAAATTGATATATACAAGGGCATGTGCATGCAATAGATGAGTCACACCATTAGGTGACGAGTTATTATATCTCTATTTAGACATGAGGATGGATGGGATGTGAAGGATCAAATTACTGTCATTGATCTGCACCATACAATCACAACAAAAGTTGTGGCATATTAGGATCATGATACATTAGAGATTAAACAGACATCAAAAAAACTTACTTGCAGAAACATTAATTTCCAAAGCTACTCATTGGTAATCCATTGATAGAGACACATACCTTGGGCCCCATGGAACAATTGGCTGCTTATCAGCATACTTTATATCTTTCGAAACCTGAGCTTCATATAAAAACAAAAATGGTTAAATATCACAGACAGTGGATCAAAGAACAGAAACAAACATATCATATTGAAAATAACAATGAAGGATTGTTGGACTCTAATCATGTCCTATCTTCTTATAACTACATCTAGACAATAAGTAGGTCTCACAGGACTAAACATTGAAGCAATTCAGTAAATTGAATCCTTGCGTATTCATAAAGTCACATTTTCCACTAGAAAACCTATTTTCTCTCTTCATCTCATTTTGGCCCCAGCAACATGTGTGAGCGCATGTATGTGCACGCAGACACCTTTTTGGAACATCAACACTACATTCCATTATTGACTGAAGAGATTAAATCAACATAAAGGGTACGAATTAGCAAAAAGATCTTATAACCATAAACATTACCAGTAATATTATTCAGATCTATAGCTACATAAAAGCCATTGGATTTCCAATTTTCTTTAAAAGTACTAAACAATCATTGGTTAAGCCCAGTAGATAATATCAAGGTTGTTTCACAAGTGTGAGTTTTTCCTTTATCAATACAGGTGCATGCAAAACTAAATAAACAGACACTTCCTATATGTGAGACGAGACCATAATAGCACCCAATTGCAGTGCAATATAAACAAAGGGAAAATCATAAAACAGAATGCCTTAACTCTAGATGACTTGGGAGCTCTCAACAGAGCAAAAAACAACTTGCTCGGTCCACTACCTAAGTCCTATTCTTCTGTCAACTATATCAAAAAGGAAGATATTAGAACCAAGAAAGTTTAATAGTCAACTGCACAATAGTAAGTTGAGGAGAGAAAAATAAATGTGATTAAGAAATAAAAGTAACAGTTTTGGAGAGTTTTGGAGATAAATGTGATTAAGAAATAAAAGTAACAGTATTGGAGAGTTTTGGAGATGTCGTATATGTTGGGAAAGAGTTCCAAAATAAATGACACCAGGCAGTGGAAGTAATAAATTCTCTTTTCCCTCTTGCTAGATTAAAAATGGGACCAAACCAAGAATTCCAAAATAGTGTGAGAAAGTAACGAATCAGACACAAGAAATTTTTTATATGAAAAAACCAAATTGAGAAGAACCACCGGACTGAAGTTGAATCGAAAAATCATCCACTGAGTCAACAATGGGATTACAAAGTTCCTCCACAAAGTAAATAGGGGATACACTAAAATTCCTCAAGAGTACCCTCTTGAATCACAAAATCATCACGTTTTCTCAACTTGGAATACCAAAGAAAATAAGAACACAATTTTAAGAGAGAATGAAAAATCCCAAAAAAAATTCCCTTTTTATCTTCTCTCAAAACCCACGCCTATTTTCTTCTGTTTTAATTTTGTAGAGAACTCTCTCTTCCTTCTCTTGTTCTCTCGCTCACTCACAATTCTCTTGTGTCGATTGAATATGATTTGTAGGCAAACGCTTCACCCTCATTTTTCTACAAATTTGGAGCCAAGTGACAGCCGAAAAATATTTTTCGGGCTATCAGAACAGTGGGGAGGCTATCAATCGATAGCCTCAATAGTAGGAGAGAGGCGGGATATCAATCTAACAACCGAACAAAAGAGTCGCACAAAGAAACTACAAAAACTCCAAAGTACTTGTTTTTGTTATCTTTCCCTTTTTTTTTTTTGCTTTCTTTGTTTATTATTTATCAAGGAGAGGGCCACCACATAAGATGGACCCACCCAACAATTATTCCCCCAGGGCTCAAACCAAGCCCGCTTTGCTTTTGCAAACTTCAAACTTATTCCTTGATAAATACTTCGTAAGCCGATCTACACATCCTACCGAAATATCCATTTCACTACTGCCTAGTGCTTTAACAACATTGTTGGTGAGTCCATTCCATGTGGTGGCCAACCCTTTGTAAATAATAAATAGAGAGAACAAAAAGGGAAAAGAAAACAAAAACAAGTGGCTAGAAGTTCTTGTAGCTACATTGGACGACTCTTTTCTTGGGCAGTCAATTAACAACCTCATTTAAAGGCCAGTCGCGGCTAAAGTTGCAAAAATAAGAGCTTTTTCTGACCATGCTTTTTCTTTTCCAGGGCGTGCTCAAAGTATTTTAACTTGATCCTCAATTGAATCGGGGGCAAACGCCCACGATTTCTTTAGTTCTTTACTAGAGCAATCAATTTTTAATTTATCTGGCTTAGCTAAGTCCAATGTATAAAATCTAAATTCCAATGACTTTGAAATTTATTTTGCCGTCTAATAGTGACAAATGTTTGCCTATAAATCACTCAATCGACGGAAAAAGTGTGATGTGAGTGAGGGAACAAAAGATGCAATATTAAATAGAAGAAAATAAGAGTGGGTTTTGAGAAAAGATAAAATGGGGAGAAATTCTTGGGATTTTTCATTCTCTATTTAAATTGTGCCCCTATTTTCTTTTGTATTCCAAATTGAGTAAACTTAATGATTTTGTGATTTTGTGATCCAAGAGGATACTCTTGAGGAATTTTGGCGTATCCCCTAATTACTTTAGGGAGGGACTTTTGTAATCCCATTACTAGTGGATGATTTTTTTATTGGGCTATGGTCCCATGGGTTTTCCAAATTTAGGTTTTCCACGTAAAAAAAATGATTGTCCATTATTTCCTAACACTCTCCCAAAATTCTTGGTTTGGCCCCATTTATAACCCAATAGGAGGGAAAAGAATTTATTTTTTCCACTGCATTAGTGTCATTTATTTTGACACTCTTTTCCAACAAGTGGCATCAAAAACATGTTCAAGTTAAGTTTGCAAAAAAAAATGGAGTCATCATCATCTTTGTTCAACTTTAATGGATCAAAGTACTCTATTTGAAAACCAATATGTTAGATCATCTCTATTGCAAGGATTTATATTTGCCCTCACATGGTGATAGTGCCAAACCAAAGATACAAGTGAAGATGAATGGAATATCTTGCAAAGAAAGACCATTGAGTACATTTTGCATTTTCTTGCTTTCATCAATTTGCCAAAGGTTGATGTTCTATAGAAGAAAATAGAAGTTATTTTTAAGAAGAAAAGTGCCTTGAATAGAGCCTCTTTTATCAAAAAAATTGTCCGGCTCATGTATAAGAAGGGTGTCAACATAACAGAGCATCTAAATGCTTACCAGGGTCTGACAAATCAATCCATCAATACGAAGATACCCCTTGATGATGAAGTAATTGCTTTGTTTTTACTTAGCTCACTGTCTGACAATTGAGACACACTTGTAGTGTGTGTTAGTAACTTAGCTCTAACTGGAGATTTGACCTTGCAAATGGTCAAAGATTGGTTTTTTAGTTAAAAGTCAAGAAAAAAAAAAAAAAGCAAGAATCTAGTTCTGAGTCAAAAGCTTTGGCAATAGAAAATATTGATAAATGAGGAAGAGGCAAGAGTAAAATTAATGAAAGACACTACAGCATTGCAACTGATGGTACTATTTTCATTATTTCTAATGATCCTTTTGTTTAATTCATTGTAGTCTCACACTCTTTCGGAATTCTTGGTTTCGTCCAATTATTAATCCAACAGAGGGAAAAAAATTATTACTTCCGCAGCATTTGTGTCATTTGTTTTGGCACTCTTTTCCATCAATGTCATCATATTCATACACTATAAAGACAACATAAACCATCATCCAAGCATTATGTCTGGTAAAATAGCTATACATGAGGCCATTTATCTTTCAAAATTCTAAATAGTCAAATAAAAGTAGCAAACAGAAGGAAACCTTTACATACCCGAAATGAACCAAATGTCTCGCCCTTCTTCCGTTTCTTCAATTGAGACATCATTATTTTGTCATATGCTTTTTCTAACTGAAAATAAAACATTTAATAGCAATAAATACCAAACTTCAGCACAGACAATACTTTGTACAAAAATACATAAACTTTATATTCAAAGAAGATCGTAATTGGCGTACTTGGGCTGCAGCAGCTTCATCACCTCTCCTCTCAGCATCCTTGCGCTTTTTCGCATAAGCCGCCTTCACCATGTCAAATCCCTCAAGGGGATTTACACCGAGAACCTGGAAAAAAATATGAAATCAATAATCAAGAAAGCATAAAGCTCGAAACATACAAACAGAGAACCTGTAAAGTTACCTCATATGGATTTACATCGCTGTTTGCACCAGAACTTCCAGCAGCAGAAAATGCCGCACAAACCGCCCTTTTGCCGCTCATTGGCTGTAATCTGGGAAACCTGAAGAAATCAAAACCCCAGTATCGAAAATGGACAAAAAAGCCAAAATGAAAGGAAGATAAGGGAATCATCAATTAAAAGAAAAACTAATCGTTACCTGAGAAATGTAGGGTGAAGTGGAAGCGAACTAGCTTTCAGAAAATAATTACTGGGCGGAAATTTAGAGTTTTTGGGGCATTGGATTATCGACAACGCCATCGATTTGCGAAAAAAAACAACCAATTTGAGAGACTCGGTGAGGGTTTTGGAAGGGGAGGGTTTTGGTGGTTGACGAATAGCTGCTCCACTCTGCAGTTTTATCTGCAAGTTGACAATATTTGAAGAAAAGAAATGCTTGCAAATTTACTCAAGAAGTTCGCGTGGCCTAATGGATAAGGCGCTCGCCTCCGGAGCGGGAGATTGTGGGTTCGAGTCCCACCGTGAACGTCGTTTTTCCCAATCAGTGTTTTGTCTTTTGCTCGCCAATTTTCCTTCAAAATTACTGCATGGTTTTTTGGCTTCTTGTTATCTTTTTTCTATCTTAATAAATACTATTTTGTATTAGAATTTCGAATTAATGATGTATTTCGAACTGTTAATTTTTGAAAGAGAAAAAAACTTATATTGTTTATGAAATTTGAGCACGTTAATTGTATATTTTATTTTATTTAAGCTAATTAATCCATTTCTTGGTGTTGTGGCAATATGCAATTTGATAATAAAAATTCATATTTTACTCCAATAATATAATTACATATGAATAATCTGTACACATTTTGAACTTATCGAAAAATACTTATATTTTTATGTTAAAATATTTAGCACATAGTGTATTATATGTATTCCATATAATATTTGGTCGAATAGTACTCGATTGTAACAAATATTAGTAATATTTACTTAATATAAAAAATTAGATATAAGTATTAATTAATATCATGCAAATAAAAAATAAAAATACTAATAGATTATATAAACATTAACTATTGTTGAATAGTTATCTCTAAATTGTGCCATAATTATAATGAAACACAACAATAATACACATAAAATGATTTTTACATAATTAAAAATAAGTATATGTACAATATAAACTAAAATAATATTAAAATAAGTCGTACTTATACTAAAGAACAAGTTTTTACATTTATATCTTATTCGTACCTCCTCGAATATTGTTCATTTTTATATTATTGAGCTTTTTTTTACTATCATTTAAAAAATAATTTGTAATATACTCATATGTGTCAAATATTGAATATTTTTTGTCTCCTATTTAACTAACTAGGTATACAATGTGAGTATGGAACACAATTTATTTATTGTGACTAACCAATAGCATAACAATTAAAAACTAAATATGTATAGGTATAGGGACCTCAATTAAATGGATACTTATACAGTTCCAGTATATTTTCTAACACTATTCAATAAGTAATTATGAGAGAAAATATTTCCACTAGTTTGTTGCATAAAAGAGTTATATAATTCAAAAGCAGAAAAAATTATGAGTTTAGTTGGAATATAAGCAAAGAAGATAACTCCACAGGAAACTGAAAGATTTCATAAGAAAAATAGAAATTCAATTTTTTGGAAACTATCCTTTTTTTGAGTTTTCATTAAGTTAAAATTGAAAACTTTTCTATAATTTTTGTGGAAGGTACAAAAATAAATATTGATAATTACTATGTACAAAAAGGAGAGATCATTCTATTTTTTTTATCTACCTATACTATGTAGCATGAGCATGCACACACTGATACAAGAAAATATAAAATATGACACGACTATGATATTTTCATATTAAAATATAAAATTAATAGTAAGAAATTGTGAAAATTCGACAATTAAGTATGTATTAGTGTTGGTATAAAAAATAATTGATGTGTAACGAATATATACTAAAATATATTATTAAATTTTAGTTCACAATGAATATATAAAATAAATTTGTTGAATCATCAACAAATAATAATGATATAAATCTATAATGTATTAACATAATTTTATGCATTTCATTTCAAATATCATGTGATACTCAATATCAAAATATGGCTAATATAAATGTCAAAGTGTCAATTCACTTCAAATATTGTGTGTTTAGTCATTATCACATGACTAATACATATGTCAAAAATGTTGTGCTCAATTTATCCACTATATATTTGTTATTATTAATATTTTGGATATACTTTTTTGGAGTATGAGACATAGGCGGAGCCCAGCCGCCATCCCTCAATTTTTTACAATACATATTTTTATTTATAAATTTAACAAATTTAAAAATTTCGCCCCTTTTGAATAATAAAATTATTTCAGCTGCCTCCTTCAAATTTTTATAATTCTATTTTGAATATGCAAATTTATTTAAAAATATTCTAAAATTAACTTTATTTTTTTAAAATTTTAAGTGATGGAATTTATTATTAATACAAAGTTCTAAAAGATATTTGTATTATTAAAAATTTATTATGATTTGATTTCTACCAATATGGCTTATTTTAGTCAAAAAATAATACTATAATTTTTATTTTTATTTTTAATTTTAAATTTTTTTAACTTATTTGATTCAACTTTCTTTGCTTATTATGTGATATTATTTTAATTTATATGTTGCAAGAAATAAAAAATATAGGTTTTCATGATACATTTCATTTGGTTTGATTACAAAATAATGTTGAGATTCTTGCAATAGTTTTTTAGAACAAGCTTGATTGATAAATTCATTTTTGACATGCTATTAAATTTTTTTATTAACGTTAAAAATTATTTTATTTGAACTGATGGTCTCTTTCATAATAAAAATAATTAAGTACTTCATTAATTTTTTAGTATATTTTTCATTCATTATTTTCTTAAAATATTTGTTCATTCATATTTATATAATTTACTTATTTTATTCAGTTTCTTTGTCTAGCACTTTGTATTTCATTTACTTTTCAATTTTATTTGGTCTAATAAAAATTAAATCCTCATCTAATTTTTGTTACCTATGGAATATAATTTCATGACTATGCATATAATTTCATAACATCATAGTCAGAATATTAAAATTAATTTATTTGTTTAAAATTTTTCCTCAGGTAATCTTTTACAATTTGTGTAGCTACTTATTTACACTATATTTTATTTTAAATTTTCTTTCACAATGATAAAATAGTTTTGAATACTTATTAATGACTCATAAGATTATGATAAAATTATGAGAGTTACTCACACATCGAAAATCATATTTTCTAACTTTGTAAGCTAATTTTTATTTTTATTTTTGATTGAATTAGAATTAGTTCTCTTTTTCATTTAAAAGTTATTTTTTATTCAATTTTTTATGCAAATATGATAGATATGAAAATTTTATATATAACTGTTACATTTTTATTCATCGTTGTATTAATTTTTTAATAATTGATTAAGAAAAACTCACAATAAAAAATATTTCTATAGGTGAAAAAAATAATTAATGTTATATTTTTTATGATTGAATCTCGTCCCCTAAGAGCTGAAATCCTTACTCCGCCCCTGGTATCAGACTATATAAAAGAGTTTCAGTGAGTTTCTTTTCTAATAGACCATCTTCAATTTTAACTGTATAATTTAAAGGGTGTTTGACTGAGTTTATAGACTTTTCAAAACATTTTATAAAATGTTTAAAAGTTTATAAGTTGTCAAAAAATATTAATAATTTTTTTAAAGAGTTTATAAAAATAAAAAAAATCATCTGAGGCTTATAAGCTAAAAAAAAAAAAAAAAGTACCTACATCTCAATTTATTTTCAAAACAAAATCTTATTTTAACAAACTCTTTTAATTTGATAGTTTTAATTACAAAATTATCATTACTAATATTTTAAAAACTTCATAATCTTATTTTATCTAAACACTTTAACAACTTATTTTTAAAATAAAATTTAATATTTTATAAGTTTGAAATTTTTTTTATAAGATATATGCGTTTATAAGATAATTTAAATAAATTTAGCCAAACACTCTCTTAAACTCGAAGCTTGATGTTGGAAATTGGGTTGAGTTTTTGACCCGTTGCTCAATTGATATATATATTTGAATGTACTCTAATACCACATTTAGGTTAAATTACATTCCTTATTGAATTGAGGTTTTTTGTCTTGAAAAACTTATTTGTAAGATCACATTTATGTTAGATTACATTTCTTATTCCTTATTGAATTGAGGTTTTTTTTTGTCTAGGAAAACTTATTTGTAAGAGATTCCTCTGATAATGGAAAGAGACACAATATATAATTTATTTCTTGTAATAAATTCCCTCTATCTTTCCTAAAAAAATTATTTAGATTTTTCATGAAACGTCATTAAAAAAATCATAGATTTAACGTGCGTAAGTATATGAATTGCTTTGGTAGTCATCAATCAAGGCGAATAGAGGCCAACACATATTTCTAGAACAAGTCTAGCTTGTCTGGTATTGTTCATAAGTTGGTCCTGAGTGTTGGGCCATTTAACAGGTTCAGGGGCTGAATCAGCCCATAACCCGAATTATGCACAAAAGGCGAAACTGACAACTTACATTTATACATCTTCCCCCATTTTTCTTTCCTTTCCTTTCCTTTTTTTTTTTTTTTAAATTGATTGTGTAGTTGCAAGAATTCCATCGAGGGCAAAGCTTTATTTCAACTTGTTTAGAAAAGAAGTATAGCAATGGAATTCTTGTATTAATGCTATTTATTGTGTAGTATTACTATTTATTAAGTAAAACATGATGATTGTTGTTAAATCGAGTCAAATTTTTTGTGAAATTATATTTTTGAAGTTTAATTTTTTTGCCATTTTTCAATCCTATATTTTGGAGTTCTATATAATATTCTATAATTTAACTATGGACAAAGTTACATGTTCAATAATTTAAATATTTCATTATTCTAGATTTCACAAAAAAATTCAAAAAATCATAAAGTATCTTGTTATTTGTAATTTTATTACGGTAATATAATATATGATATGATATACTAATAGTTAAGTATAAAGTATAGATAGATATAAATATAGATATAGACAGATACAAACATAGATACATAGTATAGTATAGATATAGATAAATATCTCAAGGCACTTAAAAAAGAAAAAGAAAAAATAATTGACATAATGAGGTATCATTGAATTTCAAAATCCCATTTCCCTCCGATTAAACTTGTGTTTTTGAACTGATAATTCAACATACCTTTACATTTATTTTGACATGCCTAACAGGGAAGCTCTGCAATCCCCACAGACCAACTTATTTCACAACAACTTGACATCTCCAGGAATTACAAAATACATAACAAGATTCAGGGCTCATTGTATAAGCTTACAGCCATTAATTTGACAACACACATAACTTTATTTTGATCAAAGATACACTGACTATGGCAACCTATTCAGTTCTTTCTCTCTGATATTTTGTAGTGAAATCCATCTGGGAATCTGATGATCGGTGACCGGGCAATTTTGCCTCCCTTAACTAAAGCCCATCTGCAAAGAAAGCGAAGATGATTTACTTATCAGGCCTATGCATTCTCACCATTCTTAAAAGAGTTGCAAAACAAATAGTCTTTGCGAGTTAGGAGATTGATCAGAACAAAATACCTATACTTTGTGACCAAGACATGCAGAAAGGTTGCCAGAAGCACCCTACTATATTCTGCACCAGCACATTGCTTCATACCAGAACCAAATGGCATGAAACATTTAGCTACAATGCTCGGTTGAATTTCCTGTAAGTGCAATTCAAAGTAAACACCAGTTTTGTCTATTTTATTAAAGACATAATCTTTTCGAAAAAAATCATGTAGTTGCTAAAGACAGCAATTTTCACCTTCCAGCGCCAAGGGTTGAATTTAAGGGGATCCTCAAATTGGGTGGCGTTTAGGTGAAGACCAGCGGTAGCAATCATTATCACCCATCCTGATGGTATTGTGTATCCTGCATTTAAGTATTATGACTATCAGTTTAGGATTAGTTTCTTGAAGATTCTGTAAATAGGCTAATCCAACTCTCAATGAACATACCATTGACTGGGATATCTTTCAATGCTCGACGAAAAAACCCTGGTGCTATATTTCCCAGCCTCAGAACTTCATTAATTACCTATAGTTTTTAACAAAGTTTGCTGGTTAGGAAAAGACAGATATCAGTGTGTGGAAGTAGGCAATATTATTTATCAGACCTGAAGTGTAAATGTCATCGATTTGTATTCGTTCCACGTGAGGGTGGAATCTGAGTTTTCTCTCTTCTTCAAGATTGCCTCATGCTCAGCCTGATGAGTGCATGATTGGCATCAGGGCCATGATTTTGTATCATGTAAAAATTGCAGGTCCGAAGATTGGCTGATATTAAATATACTTACAGTTAATTCCTCCATCACTAAGGGATGCTCTGCTAGTAACTTGAAAGCTAAAGCCAGGGTGGTGGAAATGGAATCAGAAGTGACAAACAACAGTCCAAACATTAGCTGAACTATGAAGTCCTCATTTAAGAATGACTCTGTATTCTTGTCTTCTATAATATGATCAAGCAGATCTCCATGACGCCTCTCAGACTCTGCCAGCCTCTTTGTCACAACGTCCCTCATCATTTCCCTAACTTTCTTGTGAATCTGCACGATATTTTCCTCGTTATTAGTTAATGTACATCAAATAGACTATAATTCTGATGAGAGTATTTTGTTTACCTGAAGACATTTATGATGTGAAGTACCAGGAAGGTTGATGGGGAACGACATTAAGCCTTCTACCAAGTCCCTGAACATGTCGCTTATCTTTAGCGGTGCATTCTCAAGATCACCACTAAAAATTTGCCTCGCAGCAAAATCAATAGCCATCTGTCATGAAAAATGCTCAGCTTGTTTATTGTGCATTATAACCACTAATGAATCTGCAATGCTAAAGTAAACGCTTGAAGATAGATATAATATTGTGATGGATTTGAAGTCAGTCGACAGAAAATTTACCGTAACAGATTCACTTTTAACTTCAACTGATTCACGACTTGCCCAAGTGGAAAGAGTTTTCCGGACCATAACTTCCATCTGAGGAAGGAGTTTCCCTCTAAGCGCCTCGGCACCAAAGTGATTTAAAGTCAAGTTTCTTGTGTATTTTCGTGAAGATTGACTGGCTTGGTCGAAAACTTCAGCAAAAGTGTCCATAGACCATGTGTCAACTAGTTTTCCATCTTGCCGGAGGAGAAAATGATTGAATTCAGGGTCTGCTGTAATGATCACCGGCCGCCCTGCTACGTTGGTTCGGAAGATAGGCCCATATCTAAGCAGAACAAAAGTTTCACAGAGCAAAATCATTTTTACTTTCAAGATGGAAGGAAAAATGCAGCAGATATCACTAAATGAAAACATTAGCATTTCATTTCTGTAATTGATCTTGCAAGACCAAAGTAATGTTCGTTAGCAGCATACAATGTAAACTTTTTAAACGACATAGCAGCCCAAGCACTATATTTCGATAATCAATCAGCCCAAACCCCAGGGCATTGCTAAGGCAACCAGAGCCAGAAAAAAAACAGACCCATTCTTCCAATTTTTACCTTTTCATTCTCTTTTTGATGAATGGAGGAAGGTCCAAAGAGGCACTTGGCATGACTAACTGTATGGTTTCTCCTATAAGAGGGAGTCCCATAGAACCTGGAGGGAGCACTCCATTGCATTTGGGGTTCCTCCATCTGTAAATCCAGCGAGTAATGTATATAGTCAGCAACGTTCCAACCAAGAAAAACACCGATGACATATCCAGAGATATTTCTCTCAAGTACGGTGAAATATAAGTTTCCATAGTTGAAGCAATATGGCTTGAAATAAAAAACAAGTTGGAGAGTCTAATATGTAGATAACTTGAGAACTGAAAACTGATTGCAATGTTAGTGTGATGAAACTATGGCCTTGAATTGTGGTTGTACGTATATATAGGCTAGCTAAGCAAGTCAATTCCAGTGAAGATGCTAACAAAGTGCAAGTTATACTTTATTTTGGCACCGTATGCCTGCATGAATATCCAGTTTTGGGCACTTAAGTTTGGGAAAAAGACACAGGAGAGGATATGTTTTAGCCAGTTTGAAGTGAGGTTGGTCTAATCAATGTTCCATTGTTTGCCCCATTTGCCTCGTCAAAAGATGTTATCCGCAATTCGGGTAGGATTTTGAATCCTTTCTTGTAGGGTTTTGCACGGCTTGGTTTATCATCGAAGTGTACCAAATTGAACCAAAATTTTTGGTTCAATATTAAGTTTTTGATTTTTGAAATTTTCGATATTCATTACGATATAAATTTTGAAGGTTGGATTATCGTACCGAACTTAATACATTTTTTTTTATATTTCTAAATTAAATTTTAAATGTTGAAAATTGGGTCACGCATAAACTCTTGACCCAGTGAATTGGATTATATGGTTGGATTATTTCCACAATATGGTGAGATTGAATTTCCTTAGGAATATGTATCTCATGTACGCCAAATTCCTTTTGGAATGAAAATAAGTGTTCTGTATTCTCCCACAAAAACTCTTGCCTAAATTATCTCTTTATATAATTTCTTTTTGAACATCATTATAAATTTAAAAATTTGAGATGTGTAAACTCTAATAACTTGGAGGCCATATTTGTGATGTTTGTGATTCGAACAAAATGAAGTTTATAGATGAATTTGATTCGATATACGTGATTAATAATTTCACTGTGTATAATAATATTTAATTTATATATTTTTATATATATATATATATATATATATTCAGTTAATTGTCAGTTAAAAGTAAATAAATAATAATATGAATCACACATTCATATATATATATATATATATATATATATATATATATATATATATATATATATATATGAATGTGTGATTCATATTATTATTTATTTACTTTTAACTGACAATTAACTGATTAAGCACCAGGTTAGCCTAAGTCAGTAGTCAATACACACACTGTGAACTCCATTCAAGAGGAGCCTTCTTAAGACTCCTATGAACCCAAGAGATAATTTTCCTTGTTACAAAGTGATGGTGTTTGGTTGAGAAGCCACACACGAGTTGGATCTGATGCAATTTTACATGAAAAAGGACTACTCTGAACCTGAAGTTGAAAACTCTGATTATAATGGTTGGGAACTTTAATATAAATGAAGATCTCGAAGAACTAGACTACAACAACAGGAAGGCCAGTAGTTAAGATGGGTGAACACGATACTCAGTTCAACATATTATGACAAGATTGTAATTTTTTTTTTTTTCTCAAAATTCGGTTTTATCATACATACTGAATTCGATCTGGTAAATTTGTGTATCGAAATGTTTTGAAATTTTAATAATTTTTTATTTATTTTTTTAATTCAATTTGATTTGATACTCTATTACCAAATAGACACCCTGATGTGGAAATCACCTCCTTATAATGGATCGGGCGAACTGTAGTGCTTGTCGGTTACGAACTTGGTGGGTTGCTACCTGCATCGCGAATTTACGTTAGGGGTGTCGGGGGTTGACTGACGAAAACCCTCCGACGATCAATTCAGTAAACGACGAAAGTGGATTAAAACAGAAACTAGAGAATACTTAAAACTTAATTGAAAATATACCGTTTAATTATGAAAATTAGAGGGTATTTATAGCGAAAAATAAAATCTTTATAATATGACGGGCCTCTGGCCCATTGGAGAACTTTCATCTGGTCTTTAACCTCTCGACCCATATTACTTAGACTAGCCCACCATAATAGATCATATTATGATGGGCTTAGGGTCCAATTAAAATGAGCTAAACCCATCATAACCCCCTACTATAGAGTAAATCCACCGGGTGGGAGTTAGTCGGGAGTAATTGTTGTTTTAACGACATCTTGAAATAGATAATATTTTTACGGCGCTTCGAGTGCAAACACTTTGATATATTGCTAGATGAGAATCATAATTCATCAATCATCCAAGTAAGCTTTTCTTGTATTTTGTTGTAAAGAAGTAGTCATAATTCTCTAACCCATTTCCAAAAATTCTCTCTCTAAGTCAAATTCTCCCCAAGAAACTCATCTTTAACACCATGAGCCCTTGCGGTATTTGAGCTTGTATTTTAGGATTTTTGCCGTCACTTTGATCAATTCTATCATCTATTTTTTGCTCAAGCATTCCATTCAATCTCTTTCTTTGTGTTTTATCTTTATTTTTCTTTGAGTCAATACATCGAGCACCCTATAGGCACCAATGTTAGTGGTAGATGATAATGGTGATATAGAGATAGATTTATCCTCAACTCAACATGATGCCTCCCCGTCGTCGCCGGTGAGCTTCACCGTAGTCGCCGGAGCCGGAGCCAGAGAAACGAGTTGCAGCTCGCCGGAAAACTGCAGGCGAGCTGCCTATGTTTCTTCCCTAGCGAGTTGCCGTAACAGCTCGCGACTTCGCCGGACATGCAGCTCACGCGGACGAGCTGCTTGTCTTCTCCTCCATGTGAGCTGCCACAACAGCTCGCCCCTCCACTGGGCTCTTCCAGGCGAGTTGCCACAGTAGCTCGCCCTTCCGGCAGCTCGTTGTTACGTGGAACAGGCAGCTTGCTCGGGCGAGCTACTTGTTTCTTCTCTTCTATGAGCTGCCACAGCAGCTCACTAGCTCTCCATGCGAGCTGCCGGCAGCTCGCATTGTTGGCGGGCAGTCGGCTGGCTCGAGCGGTGGGTTATCCCCTCGTGTGTTTCCTGGTCGTGTGGCTCATGTTTCATTTGTCCCCATGACATGCCATAATATCTTTCCCCAAGACCCATGTTTGAGCTTCGTCGTCATCAATTTCCTAGCGGAGGGGGCCCCGTCGATCTTCAATATTTAGATAGAGTTCCCCCTGATACAATTAAAGCTATTCTCGATCTTCCTTTTTGTGAGGGCGAGTCTTGGGATGAAGGGCTTGGTGAAGGGGGAGTCCTACGGGTTCTAAGGAATCCAATGAAGTAGATGAGAATTTCATTTCTGAACTTGATCCAAATTCAAGTAAGTCACCGAATGAGCTTTCTTTGGATTATCCCTCTTCAGGTTCCGAAGGGGGGGGGGATACTCTTC
Organism: Paulownia fortunei; assembly: GCA_019321725.1. Classification (NCBI taxonomy): domain Eukaryota; kingdom Viridiplantae; phylum Streptophyta; class Magnoliopsida; order Lamiales; family Paulowniaceae; genus Paulownia; species Paulownia fortunei. The sequence goes on from CM033114.1 coordinate 13,385,197, forward strand.
TGATTGCCGACGATCTTCGACTTCTACGTGAAGGACTCAGTCTACCTTCACGTTACACATTTCTTCTTCCGAGGAGTGGTGATAGGGTAACGAGTCCTCTAGAAGAATTTTTTAATGTTTATCTTGCTTATTTTACTAGTGGATTCACCATTCCCCCTCATCCCCTTCTTGTTGAGATAATGAAGAGTGTCGGCCTAAGTGTTAGCCAACTAACTCCTAATATCATGTTGTACTTTGAGGGGTTTCTCCATAGGTTAAGGGAGTTGGAGCTCTCAATATCCTTAGATGCCTTCCACACCTTATTCACATTGCGTCGTGTTCCCCATGAATCTTTTTTCTATTTTTACCCACGTGCAGAGTGTAGGTTCTTAGATAGTGGTCCTTCTAACCGTGGTCCTTGGAGAGAGAGGTTTTTTTATGTTCAAGATAAGGGGTGGGGTGTGCCTACTGAATGGAGTAGTTCTGCTTATAAGATTCACTTGAGTGACAGTCACACTACTTTTCAGCTTAAATGTTGTGCTTCAGGTTTATTTGATTCGTTGTTCAACCCCAGGAGCTTGTTCCCTATGGGTATTTGTTATGTGCATCTCACATTTATTTTTATATTCGCAGTTAACTTATTTCTTAAAATAAAATTTCTTATACAGTTCTCATGCTCGTAGTCTTTTTTGTTTTCTTGTAGGTCAGCGACTTGATTTATCTTATCTTCGCTCCCGTAAGTATTCAGGAGTAGGTTCCTCACTTTCTCCTAGTGGAAAAGCTTCTAAAGGTAGTCATGACCGAAGGCGAGATGATCATGTAGATGCTGGCCGAGGGCGAGATGATCATGTAGCTGAGGTTGGTCACCGAGGGGGTAGGAGTAAGTCTTCGCCCCCTTCACGGGCAGGTGAACTTAAGTCAACTTCCCGTGTTTCAGATATAGTTCTAGGGATCAGCGTGCCTAAAGCATCTATGGAACCTGCACCTAGGCGGGCGTGCGATTTTGGCACTACTTCTGCTCCCCGAGGTGCGGGGAAGGGCTTTTTCACTTGCGGTTTGAACCAATTTGAGGGAGTTGAGTCATATTGGGATGCTCAAGACACGGGCGTTGATTGGCGTAAAACTCGCAGCATAGTCAATGATTTTAACATTGGTCATTTTGCAGGAAAACCTTCTCGTTCTATCTCAGAGGCTCTAGCAGATGACTTAGCCCGGGTGAGTTTCTATTCCCCCCCATTATTATTATTATTATTTTTATGCAGTGTTGATGTTTTACCCAAGCTATTATTGAAACTCAACTTTGACTGAATATCCTTCCCTTTTTATAGTGTGCTACATTGGCGACCCTGTTGGATGCTCAAGAGGAAAAGACTAGAGAATTTGCTTCCTATTTCTAGAATGCCGAGAAGAAAACGAGAGAGGAGGTTGCCAAGCTAAGTGATGAGGTCGCCAAACTGAATGACGAGGTCGCCAAACTGAAGGACGAGGTCGCCAAACTAAAAGGGGAGCTCAAAAATTCGGCAGAAGAACAACATAAGATGAATGAAAACTATAAGACTATTCAAGACAAATACATTCGAGAGCAAACTGGTGGTAAGAAGTTTTTGTCATCTGAGGGGGGAAAGAGGTTATTGGAGTCTGTTGCAGAGAAAGCAGTCGATGCTTACTAGGCTTCCCCAGCTTTTGACGAAGTCGTTGTGCAGCGTGCTATGGTGTTGTACGATGACATTGTACGTGACTGTAGGCGGATGCTGAGGGAGACAGGGCGTGTGTTTGAGGACATAGTTATGGTACTTGATCCTCGAGTTTCAGAGTTAGACGATACATTAGGCGATGTTGTCAGTTCGGGTAATGAAGTGATTGAAGCTCTTGATGTTGGTGATGTGATTGTGGAGTTGTTTGAGGCTGATGATCCACCTGCTGCTTCTGCGCCTTAGGACCAACTGCCTTATGATTGAAATCATTTATTATGTCGCTTTTTTCGACTTTTTGTTATGTTATTACCACATATTTATTTGTGATTCCATTTTCTAGTCGATTTGCTTTATGTTGAAGTTCCAATCTTTGTTTGCTATGAGACTTTGGCTTGATTATGTAATGACGCTCTTAGTTGTGCGCCACGAGATTTTAACTTGCTTATGTGATGTATGTGTTTACCTTGTCTTATGTCTATTTTTCTTGTGTAGTGCTCATGTTTATTTTTACGTCAATACTTGATTTTTTGGAGCACTTAAGAGTTGATCAGGCTCTCAAAATTTTATCTAAGGGGATTCTCTATGTCCATTCGGGGTTAGACTTTTGGCTATCCTTAAAAAATATCCAAGAATCCCAAGAATTTGCGCTTTTACCTGTGATCCCAAAGATACGATTTTTGGTTCGGAGGTCGAGCTGGCCAGGCTCATAGATGACCTCTTATGAACTCAATCGAAATCGTATCTCTTGGATCGTAGGTATTTTTAGCTAAATCAAGTATGTATGAGTAGTAGTCTTTAAGTGAATTGTACACTACCAGACATAATCTGGGCTAACAAAGTTGTTGCTCTTTATTCATGTTCGAGAAAGGATTACACCATATTGAAAAACAACATAAGATTTCAAGAATGAGGGTAAGCATTGTTAAAATCCAAACCGCATCTAGGTGTAGAATTTCTTGAGGTTGATGACGTTCCATGTGCGGGGTACATCTTTTCCATCCATTCTTTGTAGTCGGTATGCTGCCGCGTTCACAATCTCTACTACCTTATATGGGCCTTGCCATTTAGGGTCGAGTTTTTCGATAAGATGCGAAACTTCAACCTTCCGTAAGACAAGGTCTCCTACTTGAAAGGATCTAGAGTGTACCTTCATGTTGTAAGCTCTCGCCATACGTGCTTTGTACATTTCAGAACGAGATGCAACTTTTTCCCTTAATTCTTCTATCAGATCAAGATTTACTCGTAAGGCGATGTCATTGTGTTGTGGTGCGTAATTCATCATCCGCCAAGAGGGTTTCTCTATTTCTGTTGGCACGATAGCCTCAATTCCAAATGTGAGGTTGAAAGGAGATTCTCTGATTGCAACTCGCGGAGTAGTGCGGTATGCCTACAAAATGCTAGGTAGCTTATCTACCCATCCTTCTTTGGCACTTCCAAGGCGCGTCTTAAGGTGTTGCAAAATGATTCGATTGGTGACTTATGTTTGACCATTTGATTGAGGGTTCTCGACCAAAGTGAAGAATTGCTTAATTGACAATCCTTGGCACCACTCTCGTATTTTTACTCCTATGAATTGAGTCCCATTGTCAGATATTAAGGCTCGTGGGATGCCAAATCTACAAATAACGTTCTTCAATAAAAATTTGATCACTTCTTTTTCCGTGATCCTTGCTAGAGATTCTGCCTCCACCCACTTCGTGAAGTAATCCACGGTCACTATTAAAAACTTTCTTTGCCCTGTCGCTGGTGGAAAAGGTCCAACAATATCCATACCCCATTGAGCAAATGGATATGGGCTCTCAATAGGATGTAAAGGTGCCGCTGGGCGATGTTGGATATTGGCATGCTCTTGGCAAGCCCAACATCTCATGACCAGTTCTCTTGCGTCATTCTGAATGGTAGGCCAAAAGTATCCTTGGCGAAGTGCTTTTGCCGCGAGGGATTTTCCCCCCAAATGATTTCCACATATTCCTTCATGAATCTCACAGAGTACATAATTGGCTTTAGTTAGGGTGAGACACTTCAAATATGGTTGAGAAAACCCTCTCTTGTAGAGCTCTCCATCTATGATTAGGAAGCGTGCTGCCCTGGTCTTCAATTTTCGAGCGTCTACAGGATTATCCGGGAGTTCTGCCGTTGTTAAGTATTGGACGATATTATCTTTCCAACTTGGCTCTTCTTTATCTGCGCACAGAATTTGCAAGCATATCCCATCAATTTCATTATGACTGGTTGATAGAAAGGTGATCTTTCGAGTATTGATACTGGCCATGGAACTAGCCAATTTAGCAAGTTGATCTGCTATTATCTGCTCTCGGTATTCGTTTAATTTTGTACTCCTTTAGTTTTGCTAACATGTCATGCGTTAAGCTTAGATACTTGATTATTTTTTCATCTCTGGCTTTGTACTCTTCTCTAACTTGATTTACTACCAACTGAAAATCGTTATAAATAGCCAGCTTTCTTACTCCTGCTAATAACGCCTCATACTCTGCCTCATTGTTTGAGGTGAGGAACTCGAACTTCAGAGCATATTCAAACTTATCACCCTAAGGACTCTCGATGATGATTCCTACCCCACTCCTAGTAGATGTAGACGAGCCATCCACATAGAGAGTCCAAGCAGACAATGAGTTACTTGTTTCATCAGTCGTCATTTCTATCACAAAATCAGCCAGAACTTGAGCTTTTATTGCAGGACGAGGGCAAAACTCGATTCCATGTTCACTGAGTTCAATTGCCCATTTGACTAATCTTCCCGATGTTTCTGGGTTGGAGAGCACTTGCTTTAGTAGGTGATTGGTCAGCACCACCATTGGATGAGATTAAAAATATGGTCGGACCTTCTTCTAGCAGTGATGAGAGCTAGGGCCAGCTTCTCGATGTTGGGGTATCTTTGTTCCACCCCTTACAAAATCTTGCTGGTATAGTAGATGGGTTGGTGGGCTCGACCAACTTCCCTAACTAAAACGACACTTATTGCCTCAGCTGCCACTGCTAGATAAAGGAATAAAGTCTCTCCTATCTCTGGCTTGGTGAGCAATGGAGGGGATACCAAGTATTTTTTCAGGTCATCAAAAGCATGTTGACATTTCTCAGTCCACTCAAAATTCTTTCCCTCGCGGAGCACTTGAAGAAGGGGATTCCCTTATCAGCTGACCTTGAAATGAAACGATTCAAGGCTGCAAGTCTTCCAGTTAGTTGTTGGACATGCTTGATAAGTCGTGGAGGGGGCATGTTCAAGATTGTATCAATCTGTTCTGGATTTGTTTCTATGCCCCTTTGGGATATCATATATCCCAAAAACTTTCCTCCTCGCACACCAAATATGCATTTGGCAGGATTTAACTTCATCTGGTATGTTCGCAGAATGTTGAAGCATTCTTCTAAGTTTGACACATGGTTGCTTTCCAGCTTGCTCCTGACCAACATGTCATTGATGTATACCTCCATGTTGCGGCCAATCAATTCTGCAAACATGTTATTAACTAAACGTTGATATATAGCTCCCGTATTCTTCAACCCAAAGGGCATTACCCTATAGTAATATATCCCCTGGTCTGTTATAAAACTCATCATCTTTTGATCTTCTGGAGCCAATCTGATTTGATTGTATCCTTGATATGCAAGAGAACTCAACAATTCGCAACCTGAAGTGGAATCCACTAGCCTGTCTATACGGGGAAGTGGAAATGGATCTTTTGGGTAAGCCTTGTTTAGATTCGTGAAATCTATGCAAATATGCCACTTGCCTCCTGATTTGGGTAGCAGGACTACATTAGCTAGCCACTCTGGATATTGGACTGGACGGATGTAATTGGCTGCTAACAACTTGTCGACTTCCTCTTTGATATGTTGAGATCTTTCAGGGCCAAAGGTTTTCTTCTTCTGTTTGATCGGCTTCATAATTGGATTAGCATTCAACTGGTGAAGAGCTAACTCTGGCAGTATTCCCACTAGTTCCTCCATACTCCAAGCAAATACATCAACGTTATGTCTAAGAAAAGTAGACAAATGCTCTTCCACTTTTGGGGCGAGTCCAGTTCCAATCTTGGTTGTTTTCGAGGGGTTTCCATGAAGAAGTTCCACTATCTTTAATTCCTCAATAGCTTTCAATTTCATATTATCGGGCTTCTTATTTTCTTCTTGTAATTCTCTATCGATGGAATTCACTAGCTTTCTTTTTCCTTTTTGGGGAGGTCATCACTTCCTCCTTGTCGTTTCAATTTAGCAGATGCTTTTCGCAAAGTATTTGCGTAGCATTCCCAAGCCATCTACTGATCCCCGACAGCTTCACCGATCCCTTCATGAGTAGAAAATTTCAACTTCATATGATAGGTAGAGGCTACTGCATGGAATAGATTCAAACTAGGCCTCCGAGGATCATGTTATATGTTGAGGGGCATTGACCACTAGGAATTTCACCATTTTTGTTATTCTTCTAGGGTATGACCCCAAAGAGAAAGGGAGAGCAACCTCCCCTAACGCTTCCACCACTTCACCTCCAAATCCTGTCAGTGGGTTGTTCATTAGGCTTAATTGAGCATTGTTAATACCGAGTTTTAAGAATGCATCATAGAAAATTATGTCGGCAGAGCTCCCGCTATCAACTAGAATCTTTTTTACCCAAAAGTTTGAAAGAGTTGCTGAAATAACCAAGGCATTATTGTGTTGTTCTCGTCGCCCTTCTAAGTCAGACTCTCCAAATGTCAGTTGCTCTGTAGATGTTTGTAGTTGATATACTTGTTCGGATGGATAACTAGAAGGGTTATGAGAATTGACTCCGCTTGCTGCACGCAGCAAGACTCTCCTAGCATTTGATGAATCTCTACTGCCGGGTCCCCCTAAAATAACTGCTATTACCCCGACCGTTGGTAATTCTCTTCTCTTTCCCTACCATGCTGCTCCTGATTATTGCCCCTGCTCTGCTCTCTATGTGTTTCTTGCTGACTAGGAGCATTACACCGATGTTGATCTCGGCGGTTACTATTGGCCTTCTTAACAAACTCAGTAAGATAAACTTTACGGATCAACCTTTCAATCTCTTATTTCAAATGAAAACATTCTTCAGTAGTATGTCCTCTATCTCGATGGAAACGACAATACTTGTCAGATTTTGCTCTTCTAGAACTTTCCCTCAATGGACGAGGTGGCTGGATCAAGCCATGTTGCTCAGCTACCATTAAAACTTTAGACAATCTGACATTAAGAGGAGCAAACCGAGTGTATGTATTGGGAGGAGGAGGGCATCTTTCCTCCTTCCTTCCTTCTGGTCTATCTTCATCTCGTTGCTTTCTTTTCCCATGTGTTGTTAGTCCTGTCGCTTCTTCAATGCGAATATACTTTTCAGCTCTCTGCAACAACTCTTCAAGTATCATAGGAGGTTTCCCAGTGATGGAATCTTTAAATCTTCCTTGACGGAGGTTCTGTTGCATTATTCCTGCTAACAACTCATGATTGATATGGGGGACCTCGTGAACACCTTCCACGAAATGTTTGACGTAATCACGAAGTGTCTCTCCCTCATTTCGAGTGATCGAAAATAAGTACGCAACTATCTTTGAATATTTTCGATTAATGGAGAACTGGTGTAGAAAACGTTGAGTAAGTTGCTCAAAGCTGATAATTATCCTTCTAGAAAGTTGATTAAACCAAGAGAGAGCTCGCTTGGTCAATGTGGTTCTAAAAATCTTGCAGTAGTCGGCATCGCTTAAATCATATAGGTCAGCCTTCGCGAAATACCTATCTAAATGCTCTTGAGGATCCCTAGTTCCGTCATATTCTGATAAATTAGTTATCTTAACACCTAATGGAAGGGACTCTGCCAAGAATGCTGGAGAGAAAGGGCTACGCTTCGGGGGGAGAACTGCTAACGGGGTAGCATTCTCCACATGAGTATGTGTTCTAGATGGATAAGTTGGTTGATCGGTATGGATGTGTGACCCCACTCTTGGAGATGTTAGCATGGTGTGTGTCGCATTGATATCTCTTCGTCGTTTTTTCCTATCTTCCGCTCGTGAGGCGCGACTGTTCATTTCCTCTCGGGCCCTACCAAGAGGTGGAGCTGCAGGTCTAGAACTTTCTCGATTAGGAGTTAGAGAGGAAGTGCGACTCCCCTGGGGGTTTCCGGGGAGCGCTCTCTGTGATGGGTTGTAGCAAATAGTGCGACCGCTTCGGCCGCAGCCCTAGCACTCACCTCTTCAATCATCTTCCGTAAAGCTCCTTCAGTAAGTTGAACTCTTGGTTCATCTTGAAGTGGCGGGAGTTGGATCATGTGACTATTAAGGGCGGCCGCCGCGTAATACCGTCGTTCTGGACATTTCGAGTCAAGGGGCGATGGGTGGTTCTGGGGCTCTTCCAGTTAGGGAATCGCTTCCTGGATGCTTGCCTCTCGAACTGATCTAGATCTAGTCTGCATTTCTCAACCTTTAGGAGCTTTCCCACAGACGGCGTAAAAAATGATGTGGAAATCACCTTCTTATAATGGACCGGGAGAACTGTAGTGCTTGTCGGTCACGAACTTGGCGGGTTGCTACTGCATCATGAATTTACGTTAGGGTGCCGGGAGTTGCCCGACGAAAACCCTCCAACGATCAAGTCAGTAAGCGGCGTAAGTGGATTAAAAAAAAACCAGAGAATACTTAAAACTTAATTGAAAACATACTGTTTAATTATGAAAATTAGAGGATATTTATAGCAAAAATAAAATCTTTATAATTTGACGGGCCTCTGGCCCATTAAAAAACTTTCATCTGGTTTTTAACTTCTTGATCCATATCTTTCGGCCCATATTATTTAACTAGCCCACCATAATAGGTTATATTATGACGGGCTTATGGTCCAATTAAAATGGGCTACGCCCATCACACCCCTAATTTAATTTATTTATTAACAACTTCCATAACTAAAATCAATTTATTGTATTAACTACTGCCATATCTAAAATCTTACGCAACATTAACAATCTTTAGTCACTGTGTTCTGTGGGGATATGCCTCTTGCTTTATATTCACTCTCTTTTGTCAGAAAAATATTCTTATGTTAGATCATTACAAGAAGCTAACCTTGAAAACTTCTTTTTTGTCAAATAATTTGCATCTAAATTCACAATTTACGATGGTATTTTGACCATTTCTCTTAATTTGAGACTAAAAATCTACAAAAAAATGAAAAGAAAAATTGCTTGTAACACACGTACATGAGGGCAATGGCAAATATAAGTACACATTGTTAGTATAAAAAAAGTCATAGATATTGACGCTTCAAAATATATTATTAGTACTTAAGAAAAAATGGGCACCGTGTGACAAACAATGCTCAACCATGATGCATTTTATTAAGTAATTATTATTATTTTATAGGATTATTCCACTTTATCCCTCTACTCTTGTTACATATTACTTTATCTCTTATATTTTTAATTATTTAATTTTATTTTTTTATATTCTTATTATATTTTTCTTTATCTCCTTATACTTTCATTATCTCATTTTACATCCCTATATTATTAAAAAATAATCAAATTATTTTTACCTGTTAATTATAATAACATTACTTTAAAATATTTTAAAATTAATAGACTTGTATTTATATTCTAATAAGTTTTCAACTTAATTAATTAACACTTGATATTAAATTCATTTGAAATTTTATTGTACTTCAATTTTAATTTATTTAACATAGTTTCTATTAAACTTCTATGTCAAAATATATATTTTATTACCTAATACATTTTACTTATAAACATCCTACTCATCAAAAATAATAGAAATATAATATATTTTTAAATAATATTTTATTAGATATGTAAAATATTAGTAATAAATTCTCATTATTAATGAAATTATCAAATTTCCATAGAAACAATGTTAAATTAAAAAAAGTCATTTTAGATATAATTTAATACTATTAAATAAATTATAAATAGTTGAATTATCATAATTTAATATATACTATATTAAATTTAAAAAACATAGTCATTTTAGTATTTAAATTTAGCACTATTACTTAATTATAATGACTATTTTTGAATTTAACATAGTTTTTATGAACTTGATATTCCATTAATAACAAAAAAAATTACTAATATTTTATATATTTAATAAAATATATACAGGAATATATTATATATTTTTTAGATTAAAATGAGTACAAAATTCATAAGTAAAGTGCATTAGCTAACAAAAAAATATTCAACTATGTAGTAATTAATAGATAATGATGTGATATCGAGTTGACCTACCCCATATGGGCTCGTCCAAGCTGAGTCCTGGTTAGGAGTTCAGGACGGATAAGAGGTTTTGTGTGGGCTTAGGCCCAAGTGATGAGCTGAGTTAGGAGCTCCGGCCCATGCGAGTGACTATCCAATGTATTGGTTAGGGATGAGTTGTTCAGCCCACTTCGGATAATAAGAGTTGGTCTGCTCCGTTTAAATACGAGTTATGTGAGCAAGTCAACTAGAGGATTATCTCGTTAGATACCGAAGTGAGCTGCTCGATTGGATATAAAGTGACCGATAAAGGTAGGTTGATCAGGTCAACTTAACTTGAATATGATGGAGTAAGCTCATTAATAATGAAAAATCCTATTGTGATTGAATTATAATGCTAGAAAAGAAAGAGATCCTTCATTATCTAATGTCCTGGATTTTAGGAGATTTATTTATTTCATCTCCAAAGGTAATAGAATATTTTCGTAATTCTACCACTATGATGGGCAACTATAAAAAGTTGACTTGATATATGGCTTATTTTTTACGTATTATTGTATAATTGATATAAACGTTCTGATTGGGTGATTGATTGATGCTGTTTGAGTCCTTAACGACTTGAATGTTGGATAATTTTTTCTAGGCAACCCCAATATTTTGCAGGTCAATCCAAACGTAGTTCGTTGATCAAACCATTGGATTGTTCTTAATTCAAGCACCGAAACTATGTTAAATTAAAAAATAACTATAAAATTGAAGTACAATTTTTTTTAATAAATTTAATGTTAAGTGCTAATTAATTAAGTTGAAAAATTATTAAAACATAAATATAAATATATTAATATTAATATATTTTAAAGTAATTTTATTAAAAATAATAAGTAAGGACAATTTGGTTATTTTTTAATGTATGAGATAATGAGAGTACAATAGAGTAAATGAGACAAAATGAGAGTACAAGAAATAAAGTGACAAATAGGGTAAAGTAATATTCAACAATAATACAAATAATAAAGTAAAATTAATTCTTATTTTATTCATAACTATTAGCTACGTACTTGATGATAACTAATAGGTAATTATAATAAATATATAGTATGTTAAAGGCATTCATAAGTACTATGTTTGTGATCATACCCAGTACATATTTCTGGGATATCTGTTAGACTCTAACATATATATATTATCCAACTTGCACAAACTAAGGATTATTGGTATATATTATTAGCACTAATTTACTTGCAATCATAATTATTGATTCATCATTGCAAAAATAAAATGACATAATTATTTTATATTTGCATAAGATCCAAAATACACTAACAACAGTAGAAAATTAAAATTTTATGGCATTCATAATCCAAACGTAGTTATCCGTTCTCAAGTATGACTCATAATGTGATCAAAACCTTTTTAATTTAAGTTTGGGATAATTGAAAAAAAACACCAGTGTTTTAAAAGTCTGCACAAAATCTCCCTATGTAATTTTAATGTAAGAACATTTTTCAGTGATAACCAAAAATCAGCACACTGTCCCATACCATTAGTTAAGTTTAACACCTTAAATTTTTTTCCACATGAAATGCACATTATACTCTTGTGAATCTGAATCATTGAATCTCATTTGAAATTAGATCAATGACCCATAGTTTTTACTCTTCTATTTCTTTCATCTGCAAATTTTCTTTTCTTTTTTTCTTTTTAAATATTATATTTTATGTTTTATTATATATCTATCTATCTATATATCCATATATACATAAAGAAGAAGAAAAAGAAAGAAGAAGAAGAGAAACAAGGAGCGGGTGGCGGGCGACGGTGGGTGGGTGGAAGAAAAAGAATAAGAATATGGGCAGGTGGGTGGAAGAAAATGATGATTTGGGGCTAGGGTTATTGGTTTTGGGAAGAAGAAGAAGAAGAAGAAGAAGAAAAAGTGGTTGGGGAAGATGGATTATATTAAAAAAAAAGAGTTATTTTGAATTTTTGTATATTTAAAATCTGAAATTTAGAGTTTTAATGATTTTACAGTTTTTATGGAACTTTTATAATATTTGACATGCTTTTTCTAAATTTTTCTGTAGTTTTTTATGGCATGAAATTTATATGGTATTTTTATAATATTTAAAGTATTTTTGTGAAGGTTTTTTGTAATTTTCATGGCATTTTTATGAAATTTAGGTATTTTCTTAATAATTCTATAATTTTATTGAATCTTTTGGATTTTTCAAAATGCAGCGAAAAAATTCTAGCAAAATTAATAGTATAATTATAAAATATAAAAGATATAATATATACTATATAATTAAAAAAAATTAATTAGATATAAAATAAATAATTATATTATTTTCAATTTTCACAAATTAAGATTTTATTACTAAATATTATTACCGAAATTTGGTACTTTTGGATTTTTTGTAATTTTATGGAATTTCATGAAATTTTATAGTTTTTTCCAAAATTTGTGTCATTTTTATGATTGGATTTTCTCTAATTTTTGTATTTTTTTTGTAATTTTATGTTTTTTCTAAAAGTTGTGTAATTTTTAAGAATTTTTGGGGATGGAGCATAACATTTTTAAAAATTAATAAAATAATTTTCATATTAGATTATATATTTTTTTATTAAAAAAATTTATATTTTTTGGAGCAAAACATTTTTCATTTTTTCGCAATATCTCTAATTATATTTTATTGATAATATTACTAACAAGGGTATAATAGTTCATTTGATTATTATTTTTGGTCAAAAGAAGGTAGAACACATACACCTTTGCATTTTGGAGTGCGTGTTTTACACCCTTAGTTATCTTTGATAAAAAGATGATTATGTGCCGATTTTTAAGTTACACGAGAAGTGATTTTGCATTAAATTTTATATATAATTTTTTTGCAAGTTCGCAAAAATGCATGAGTTTTTTATTTTTTATTTGCAATTATCCCTTTAAGTTTCCATAAAATTTAAGGTGAATTTCACTTTGCCGCACTCAATTATATTTTTGGGATCACTTTGCTTCCTCCAACTAAGAAAATATTATTTATTTTCTAATTTTTCCCTTTTATTGATTATATTTGAAAAAAATATTGAAGCCAAAATATTGAAACTCAAAATTTAATTATCACTTAATAAATATAAAATAATTAATTTAAACTAGACCAATTTTAACATGACAGTTGAAGTTTATACTTGATTTAATTATTTAATAAATTGATTTTCTTCTTACTATTATAAATACTCGTTAAATTGTTAATTTGTAAGGTTGGTATAATTGTTTAGAAAATAAAAAATAAGTGTGGAAGGAATGAATTTAAATCTTGAGAATGAGAATGCAAGGGCTTGTTTGGAGTTAGTTCTGAATTTGGTTCCAATGGAATAATTTTGGAAATAGTATTTTTGAAACTATGTTGGAGAATGTGTGGAAATGAAATTGTGTTTGGATATGTTTGATTCCAAAAAAAAGATATTATGAGTTTTCTTTGAATTTGTGTTTGGATGTGTTGGCTTTTGTTATGGGAAATGGTGGAATTGTGTTGGTTTTGATTTGGGAAAATATTTTGTAAGATTAATGTCTTTTCAAGTTGTTAAAAAATGATTGGTTATGTCTTTTCAAGATTGTTAAAATGTTGGTAATGATTACATAATAATGAAAGTAAGATTGCTTGATTTTGGCAAAATAAATGGATTGTCAATTATATTTACATTGATTCAATTTTTCATAAAAAATGATTTAGTTGATTAAATTGTAAGGACCCTGTAATATTTTTTTTGTCTTGGATTATACTATTCACAAAGGGAAAATGGATCCTAAAAACATAACTGAATATAGCGAAGAATGCATTTTCCAACAGATGCAAACACATATCATACTTAATCAGGAGTGTGAAATGCATTTTGTATGTTCACAATACAAAATGCAAATGTTGGAATATCACAAACCTATAAATAGATATCGTTATATTAGACAACATCAAAATAAACATCTAATAATTAGTGCTTCTGATGGTTAAGTATATCAAATACAAGATAACTTGTTTATGCATTACTCAGATTGTTGCTTGTGCAGACATGAAGCAGCAATTGATACAGTGTCACTTGGAGCGGGTATGTTGTGGTGGTGCAGGCGACGTATTCGATGAATAATATCCACCATTGAGTTAACATGCAATCAAACCCATATCAGCAGCACTGTGTGGGTCATCATCGTATACATCTGAATATTGAGTTGGTGGTTGGGGTTGAGGTGATCAGTTTGCCCACATCGGGTTCCATGAGGATGGATAGACTGTTCTGAATCAAAAATAATGATAGGGGCATCCACCACTGCACTAGACCCATTCTCGTTGGCAGATGGGACTACTTGTATAGGAAAAACATTAACCTCTTCGTCAAGCATGGAAAAAATCTCATATAGGAAATCCCAACGTGCCTTGCTACACCACATATATATGTCAGATGGTGCGGGAACTTCTGTATTGTATAATAAAAAAATGTTACTTCATTAGACCATAAACATTTACAGTGCAACTCAATAAGACTTGCTTTGAAAATTTTCCAACAAACTTTGTTTTTTTCAATAGTTAAAGTACATTATGCATTACTACTCAGATGCCCTAAGGTATGATTAAAGCATTCGAATCCTTGCAATGCACAACCCCATCGTAGTTAAGTACTTGTTTGAAGATGATGTAGTGCTATAAACACTCGTACTAATGTCACACTAATGACATATGGATTGTCCTCCGCAATTGTTGCGAGAGCCTATTTGATATATCTTGAAAGTGCATCTCTACAACTGCTGGGTCAAATACTAGTCTGAGTGTGTTAGCATCGATAAGCATATGCATGAAACACTCTTCCTTAGTTGCCCCCCATCTCATAAACTCCCCATCATATTCATCAATGAGTTGAAGACCGTATGCCATTTTATCTACTCTGGTACAAAGTGGAAAGATTAAAGTACGTAACATACAAAGTATAGTTAAATGAGGCAGTAGGTGGGAATAAGCATGACATATGTAATGAAATTATATCGCATTAAGTGTTAATTGTGAAAAACCATGTCAAAATAATGAGGTATATGAACAAAATATTAAAACATATCGTAGAAAAAATATATTACATAAATCCAGAATACAAAAGAACACTAAAAGCTTACTGTTCAACATACAAAAGCTGTCATTCCATGTCGTAGTTACAATAAACATAACGAACCATCCTTCAAATGACACATTCCTACATTCTCTGTCATTCCATCAAGAACTTCATAATTACAGCAAAGGCGAGCAACAAAACAGCTCCAACTAGCAGCAACACACAAGTGCACAATGCAAATATAAAATATGGTCAGTAGAATGTGCAACTATAGTAGGTAAAGTACGTAACCATCGAAGAAACCCGCGTATGTGGGCGTGGTTAGCTGGCAAAATAATGAGACTAGCTGGATGAGCTTCTAGTTTGGGAGTGGAAGTTAGGGTCTTCTCCAACACCCTCAAAAGCTCGTGCTAATAAGTTAGCACAACACTTTAACCAAGCATCCTCCTATATGAAGTCATCGTCGTGACCTCCCCAATGGGACAACTATAGAAAAATTGACCATAGTTGGCCTCTATTCTTTCCATTTGTATTGTCATCTATCCGGCCCCACAAGAACAATCAGGGTGCTATGGTATGTTCATGCTGGCTAGCCAAATTAAGTATCATCAAGCTATAAAAACACAAATGTACTCTTTAATATTATTACACCATATTAGACCAAACTACTCCTTACACCCTTAGCATTACACTTTGGTAGTAGAGTACCATCTTCACCCTACTGCAGGCTCAGTAAGCACCCATTACAGTTTTTTTAAATAAAAAAATACATTCAACATGTTTTAAAATTTTGTACAAAAAAACACCATATGAACCTAACAATAGCATCATTAAGCACACATCCTATAATAAATTAAATCCCCCCTCCCCGCCCCCCGCCCCCCCTAAAAATAATTATAATAAACAACAAGCAAATATATAAATACAGGTGTAGCAAAATAATTCATTTCTTCAGGTGAAACCACATATGGTTACAGTGCAATTTTAAACTATAGAGAGAAAAAAACACACACATTACAATATGATATAAAAAAGTCAAATATAACAAGAAGATTGAAAAGTGGTAAATTAGCAACAAGAATTAAAATGTACATAGAACTAGAATACCAACTCTACTAGCCTCCTACTATCTAATTAGCTAATCCATGCCTAAAACTAGTTTGTGCCTCTATCTTTTTCTGAGGTAGATGCACAAATTGTTCATAATTCATTTCCTTCTCTAACTTTTCATCAGTCATATTGAAAATCTCATCACCGTGAGACCACTTATGATAAAATTATGTAACACACAACACGCGAAACTATTTGTGTCTATTATATCAGAAAGTATTTGGGCATACCTCACTTAAGATTTGAGAATCGTTTCTTCAATATTCCAAAAACTACGTTCGATAGTATTTCTTAATTTTGCATGCATGTAATTAAGAAGCTCAGGTAGACCTCTAGGTTGAGAATTGATGGCTCGCCATCTCGAAAGATGGTATCTATATTGTCTATATAGTGCGAGGAATCAGTAGTAGTTAGTGTAGCCTGAATCAACCAAGTGATTCTTCCCTACAAAATCAATATAAAATTATTTGAAATTGCCAATCTTAGGCCACAATATTAAGTATTCACCTACAATAGTCAATGTGACAAATATTGTTACCTTGAGGTGAGAAGGGGAAAATAGGGTCAGTGATAACACAGTCCATCAGAATGCAAGCATCGTTAGTACTGTTCTCCTAACCGGCATATATGTATGTAAACATCAAGTCGAAGTCCACTATGGCGATGATATTATGTGATACCAATACTTTATGGGAGCGATATGTATTGTAACAATGTGCAGGTACCCAAGTGAGTATGATAGTACCATCAATTTCACCGACACAATTCTACAAACATAAATAGGTCATACATTATAATTTATACAAATGTGGATTTACCTTAGTACATAACTCATACTAATTCAAGCGCATGTCTCATAAGTGCTACACCAATTAAAGTGTGGTGGCCTACAACCTTACTGTGCATGCATATAGTAAATATAATACAAATCTACATTTGTATCCTACAAACATTTTCAATGTACACGTACCTTGAAATAAGGATAAAATTCTGGAATTATGTAGGATTTGTGAAGTTATCTCACTAAAGTTAGGGTGATGTATAAGCAATGGTGACACATCAACCAAGGCTTTCATCCCACATTGCACGTGCCTGTTTATGGTCTCTAGGGAATGTTGAAAATGTTCACAACTGTTGCATTGTCGTTGGTGTTGGCCAACGGGGTACAAAAATAATGCTACTTCCTCTTGGACAAACACTCTTGAATTTTTTGTCTCAATCCGCATGCTCTTTGAATGTAGCATATCACATAGTGCGAGGAAAGTTGCTTTTTCCATCTTAATTTTGTCATAAAAACACTCCAGATGTCGAACCAAAATTTAAGCAACCTATTCCAACCCACTTAACATGGAAATTGCTGAGGAATTTTGTTTGTCCCATAATGTTGCTATATTAGTTCATTGATTACCAAAAAGTCCCCCAACCTATCGGGTATATCATTATTCGGGCTATCGGGTGACCCCGTGCTATCACTAGATTCATTGTCGTCATCATTCCCCATGTTTTTCACACGCGATCCACTTGCCATTACTAAAGACTAAACATGCTCATTAGACATACATTTTAACTGATTTTACAATTACTTCTCTAATTATTAAACTACTTAGGAGGAAATACCATGCAAGAAAAAAGGGTTAAATTCTTAATAAGAATATTTGTATATATAGTTGTTCATATTAAAAATTAGTAAATAATAGAATTAATATAATTTATCATATGAAAAAATAAATATGAAAGATTTTTTTAAAATACGAGAGTCTTAAACAAAGAAAAACATTCAAAAATAAATTCTTAAGGAACAAAACCCCCTCTACAATCAAATATGTCAATAAATTAATGAGTAAACAAGAAAGGATTCATCACCTATTTGGTAGAATAGGTGAACTTCCTATGCATTTCATGGTCCGCCATTAGAAGCATAATATATGCCATGCTATGTACTAGGCCTGATGCCGCATATACTCTGAGTGTCTTAGCATATATCAGTCCAATCTGGGCAAACAGCACATGAAAGCCGTAAAAGAAAATCCTCAATTATTTACAAAGGATTAATGATATTTTCTTGGTTTACGACAATTGAGAGTTGATATAGAAGTCTTTACAAATTCTATTTTTTAGTGTGATGTAGACCGTTTGAAGTTAGTATCTAGATTTGTATTCACCATAAACGGTAGGACAGTTAAGTGAAAGAGTTCCAAGCAAGAGACGACCACGGATTCAACCACTGAGGCTGAATACATTGTTATAAGTAATGCTATGAAGGAAGGTGTTTGGATGAGGAATTTCATCTAATCATTGGGCATAGTTCCATATATTACTAATCCAACACCTTTGTACTGCAATAACAATTGGGTGATTGTGCAAGCAAAGAAGCCAAGATCTCATCAAAGATCTAAGTACATCATGAGGCGATACCATCTGAGTAGAGAGATCATTGGTAGAGGTGACATAAAAAATATAGCAGACCCACTGACCAAGCCTTTAGCGTAGAAAGTATTTGAAGGACATCTTGAGAAGATGGGTCGTAAGTATATGTGTATTTGGCTCTTGGACAAGTGGGAGATTGTTAAAGTAATGCCCAACGAGTCAATTAATAGCCCATTAATATATTGTAAAAATAGTCTTATTCAAAATAAATTAACAAAAATTGGCATTTTTTTTTATCCAAAATTACATTTAGTCAATTAGATAAACTCCATAGACTATACTTAGTTATAGAGTAAGGCCGCGCATATGATGGCGATTATATAACATGCCTCTATGACTTTGGTCTTAAATTACTTTTGAGTTGTGGTTTCATTGAGATGGGACATCGATAAATATATAAAGACTCGCGCACATGATGCATGCTTGAAAAGAAGGATGTCTTGGTACATAGGCATTAGCATGGGGGTGCTAGTGCATATGTGTGGGTGCTCGTTAGGGAATGAGTATATCGAATTGGCCCATAGAAATTCTCATTGGAAACATTATTCATCGAATGAGAATTTTCCAGTTACGATAGTGCATGACTTAGTCCTTTACTTAAGACACCATAATAACCTTATTGTTCATGGAATATTTTGCAAACCGTAAGTGTACGGTGTCAAATTTTAATACAACGATAAATTGAGGATATATTCACAAGAATTATTATCAAAAATTGCATGAAGTACTGTAGTTCAAATAGTCTCAATTTTATCTCAAAAACCGAGTGATGATTGGTAAACAAAGTAGAGTAAGATAAAAATTATAAAGGCAAGAGTGTAGTTCTTAGAAGAAATACAACAGACACCTTATGAGCAAGAAATTCTAGAGGAATGACTCACTTAATTATCACTTGTATTCTTTCTTCCAAAACATACCAATTCAAGTCAATAACATATGTAAGTTAAGAATTCCTAAACTCATAAACTTCCTTTCTTAAGTACCGAATTGACTGTAAGTTCCAACATGAATTTCAATATCTCTATAAAAATTCAAGAATAAAAATCTACAAAAGTTCAATGAATTCTTTTTCAAAACTTCAAAGGTATCATAAGCTTCTCAACTCTATGATTCCTAGGTTGTGTTATCCTTATAATTATGTATAATCTTCCCTCACTCGAGTATAGAATCTCATACATCAAATAATCTCAATTAGTGGCCAAATAATCAAGATACAATAATAAACAAGATAACACAAACAAAATGAATAACTTGAACTAATATTATTTGGAACTCAAAACATCGGATCAAATAAGGTTACATCATCCACTAAAAAGAAAAGTTTAACTCATCATGGATGAATACAACTTCAAGAAATACATAAGAAAGAATATGTAAATTATTCACCAATTTGTGAAGTGGGATAAATGATTGAAGCTCTCCTTGTGTCCAAGAATGGCTCTCCCTGAATAGCTGCTCCTGAATGGCTCTTATCTCCGAAAATCCCTGGAATTTGATTTCAATCTTCCCTTTTTAACTTCTCAAGATAATTCCTCCCTCAAGAGTCTTCCAAAACCCCCTGAAATCCTTCTCATTTTTTTAGCTCTTCCCCATTTTTTGTCTCATTTTCTCCATGTTTTTCGGCCAAAAGAAGTTTCTAAATTTGTTTTGGAAATTTCCTTTTAAAGTCCTCCAAAGAGAAGTTCCAAAATTAGACTTAAAAATCATATTTTTAATTTTTCGCAAACTAAGGCCGCGACCCTATAATGTCTATCAGAGCACATATTGAACTAGCACCACAAGTCCAATTTTTAGTGCCTCGGTGCCAAAAAATTTATCCTCTGGCACCGTGGCCCTACTTTATGGCACCACGGCACCAGATATTCTACCGCTGCGGCTCTAAGTGGTCTAATTATTCTTCTTGCAAGCTATTTTTGAGCCTTTTCCATTCTGAATTAGCTTTTTGTGTCTTCTAATAAATTATATCTTTATGTCTTGGCTTTCCATAAATGCTTGAATCAACTTGATATAAAATCTTTGGAGAGAGTTATGCATAAAAAATCAAGATATGTCATACTAGAAAGTTTCAGTCTAGTGTTAACTCTTGAACTCAATGTTTCTCATTGAAACCGAAAGAATGGATTTTGTGGTAAGCGATGCATTAGATCCTACAGTTGCAGAAGATTGGTTGAGAACTCTTGAAAACATGTTTAAGTACAGTAGAGCTTCAGAAGAAGAGAAAGTGATGTGTGCATCCTTTATACTTCGAAGCAGTGCTGGACATTGGTGGGATACAATGAGGAGCATCAAGAACACCACTGTCATGACTTGGGTTAGATTCAAAGAGTTGTTTCAACATAAATACTTCACAGCTCCAGTTCGTGCAATGAAGATGAATAAATTTATACAGCTACAACATGGAACTATGATAGTTGGAGATTACATTCGTAAGTTTGAACAGTTATCCAGATTTGCCACACATATGGTCAACACTGATGCATTAAAAGTTGAAAGATTTCTTGAAGGCTTGAGACCAGAACTATATAGAGATGTGATATGGCAGGAATCCAAGGAGTGACATACTCATAAATTGCTGAGAGAGCTTTAGTGGTAGAATAAGTTGAACTTAAAATTTCCCATGCTCAAGAGATTCGACACCAATTTAAGCAAGGACAGGGGAAACAATAGGTTGGAAATGAAAAAAAGAGATCATTTCAAATACAGAATCAAAAATTTAAATTCCAACCAAGACAAGGGCAACAATAGTGGGATCAGAGTAAGCGTACAAAAATTGATCGAGGTAAAGTACTGATGTCGCAACCTGCTTATCCTAAATATGGTGGTCAGCACAGTGGAGTCTGCCCGATAGAGACTAGAACCTGCTTTGTGCGTGGGAAGGTTGGACATATTGCTAGAGTATGTTCAGATAATCCAAATCTAACAGGACAAAGAAAAGTGTCAGCTAGAATCTTTACCATCACTAGATCAGATACTAAGGCAAACCCATCAGTGGTAACAGGTAAATTCTCTATCTTTGGTACTCCAGTATTTGTATTGTTTGATTGTAGAGCTGCACACTCATTTATATCCACTGAGTATGTGAAGAGGTTGGGTAGAGTACCTAATACTATTGAGGTCAGTTACAATGTGATAATTCCTTCTGGAGATTCAAAACAAACTAACCATATTTTAAGAGATTGTGCTATTCCCATTGAAAATAGAGAACACTATGCTGATTTAATTGTAGTGGCCATAAATGACTATGATATGATTTTGGGCATGGATTGGTTATCAAAGTATCATACTACTATGATTGTTAGAGAAAGACAGTGACTTTTCAACCCCTTGGAGAGGAACCATTCACCTTTATTGGAATAATAAAAAGCTTCAAATTTCTGATTATATCAGCATTGAAAACACAAAGAGATAGTGGTTGTGAAGGATATTTGGCGAGTGTTATGAGCATTGAAGAACAACACCATCCGATCCTTAGTAAAGTGCCAATTGTTTGGGAATATCCAGAAGTATTTCCTGATGATCTTTCTAGATTACCACCAGAATGTGAGATAGAGTTTGTCATCGAACTAAATCCAAGAACACATCCAATATCTAATGATTCATACCGAATGACACTATCTGAGTTGAAAAAATTGAAGATACAAATACAAAAATTATTGGATAAAGGTTTTATCAGACCCAGCTTTTCACCATGGGGTGCATTGGTTCTATATGTACGTAAGAAAGATGGTACAATGCGACTGTGTATAGAGTACCGAGATTTAAATAAAGTTATAATCAAGAATAAGTATCATCTGCCTAGAATAGAAGATTTGTTTGATTAGCTCCAACGTGTATCTATATTTTTAAAAATTGATCTGCGATCTGGGCACCATAAACTGAAAATAAAAGAGGATGATGTCGTCAAGACAACATTAAGCACGAGATATGGACATTATGAATTTTTGGTGATGCCATTTGGGTTGATAAATGCTCCAGCAGCTTTTATGGATTTGATGAACTGGTATTTAATTTTTTTTTGATAGATTTATTATTATGTTTATTGATGATATCCTGATTTACTCTAGCATAAAAGAACAACATAGTGAACATCTAAGAATTTAGCAGATTGTGTTATCAACTATCATCCTGGTAAGACTAATATTGTGGCTGATGCATTGAGCAGAAAATCAACATAAAATATCGCAACTTTAGCTTTGATTTAGAAACTAGAATTAATGGAGCTACAGAAAATGAATGTAGAGATTATACAGTATGAATCAAAGGAGTCCAAAATTGTAGTTTTGACGCTTTAA
The DNA here is from genome assembly GCA_019321725.1 of Paulownia fortunei. Taxonomy (NCBI): domain Eukaryota; kingdom Viridiplantae; phylum Streptophyta; class Magnoliopsida; order Lamiales; family Paulowniaceae; genus Paulownia; species Paulownia fortunei. The sequence goes on from CM033114.1 coordinate 13,407,996, forward strand.
TCGACTTTGATTGATAGAATTCAACAAGGACAATAAATTGACGAATATGTTACTAAAATGATGAAAAATATTTCTTAAGGAAAGTTTTCTGATTTTTAGATATCGTAAAATGGTATCTTGCGATTCCAAAAAAGATTATATGTGTCTAATGTAGACAATATTGGGGAAGATATTTTGGCAGAGGTATATTCAATGCCATATTTAATGCATCCAGGAACTACTAAAATATATAGAGATTTGATAATGCATTACTGATGGCCAAGTATGAAAATAGATGTTGCTCAATTTGTAGAACAATGTTTAACATGTCAATAAATAAAGGCAAAACATCAAAAGACCTGCAGGAATCTTGCAACCTTTATTTATTCCAAAATGGAAATGAGAAAGAATTACTATGGATTTCATGTCGGGATTACCTAAAATAGTTAAAGGTCACGATGCTATTTGGGTTATCGTTGACAGGCTAACTATATCTACTTACTTTCTTCTAATTTGTTCTAGCTATTCCATGGACCACTGTGTGCCCTTCTTGACTCCGCCGATGGGAAGACTTCTAGAGGATCATAGAGGAAGACAGATGGTGAACCTCTAGTGATCTTAGAAGATGGCCCTTAGAATAAGTCAATTTATTTATGGTTATTTGATTATTGATATTATGCAGAGCTCTATCCGGTGCATATTTGGTGGGCTAACGACCCAATAAAATAAAGTAATTTTTAATAAAAACTCTTTGATTTATGAGTAATCAAATTTGATACATTTATAGCACTATATTTTAGAGATAAGTTGCACGAGATTTTATATCATACTTTTGCCATGCATGATTTTTACTTATTGAACATTAGCTTATGTAATTCATGCATTGTAGGTGATCATTGTGAGACTTGAGAACTCTGGCTTACTGGATTGGCAGTGGAGCTCCTACAAGCTTTCAAAAATCAATGTATTTGATGACGATCTGTTGGATTATTTTGTGGGCTGCGCTTTTGATTTTACAGCTTATTGTATTATATTAATGACTTTATCTTATATATCACTTTCAAAAAATTCCTTTGTGATAGAGAGTTTAAGTTTGTGATGATCTTGAGAGACTTTGTTAATGTTTTAATAATGATCTATGTATATACAGTGTTACAGGAAGTGAAAGTTTTATCAATGTTTTGTCAAAATAACTAAAAAAAAAAAAAGTTATACACACATATACATACACAAATTATGTTACACATGTTGTTTATATATATCTAGACATATTGTTGGGAGGTTGTGACACCTATGAGCTGGCCAACGGGCTATTATTATTATTTGTTTAGTTTATTAATTTTTAAAAATTTGATTATAATCAACTAATATGTTTAATTCATATCCTAGCATTGGATTTTTAAATTTTAATTTTGATTTTTTATTTAAAATTCTAGTTTAGTATACTTAATATTATTTTACTTTAGTTTGGTATATTTACTACTATTTTTTTTTATTTGATTATTGGGTTGAACTAAGTTTAGATTAGTTTTATTTGATTGTTGAGTATCATACTAGACCTTTTTCGGTTTAGTATATTAAGTATTATTATATTTTTTTAGTAATATACTTACTTTCTAACTTTATATTTTATTTTGATAATTTTTTTTGTTTAGTATACTTAGGAATATTTTGTTTTAATTTGATATACCTATTACTATTTTTATTTGACTATTGAATTAAACTAAGTGCAAATTATTTTTATTTGACTATTGACTATCATAATTGACTTTTTTTAGTTTAGTATATTAAGTACTGTTATATATTTTTTTAGTAATATACTTACTTTCTAACTTTATGTTATATTTTAATATTTTTTTAGTTTAGTATACTTAGGAATATTTTGTTTTAATTTGATATACCTATTACTATTTTTATTTGACTATTGAATTAAACTAAGTGCAAATTATTTTTATTTGACTATTGACTATTATAGTGGACTTTTTTTAGTTTAGTATATTAAGTACTGTTATATTTTTTTAGTAATATACTTACTTTCTAACTTTATGTTATATTTTGATATTTTTTTAGTTTAGTATACTTAGCAATATTTTACTTTAGTTTGGTATATTTACTACTATTTTTATTTGATTATTGAGTTAAACTAAGTTTAGATTATTTTTATTTGACCATTGACTATCATAATAAACTTTTTTTAGTTTAGTATACTAAGTACTATTATATTTTTTTAGTAATATACTTACTTTATAACTTCATATTTTATTTTGATGATTTTTTATTTTTAGTTTAGTATATTAAGTACTACTATATTTTTTTAGTAATATACTTACTTTCTAACTTTATATTTTATTTTAATAATTTTTTTAATTTAGTATACTTAGTACTATTTTACTTTTTAAGTAATATACTTACTTTCTAACTTCATATTTTATTTTGATATTTTTTTAGTTTAGTATACTTAGTTCTATTTTATTTTAGTTTAGTATACTAGACTATTTTTTTGTCTAGTATACTTAATGCTATTTTACGAGACAACAAAATTTTTAAAAATCTTCAACTTTATTAACTTGGAACTATTTGAATGTGTACATTAGTGAGTATGAAATTTGAATACAAAATTTGATGATAAATATTTATATCTACTTTAGAATTACATCAAAAAGAAAATAAAATTAACAAATGTTGTTGTTCAACCCGGGATCATTTGCCAATCATACAAAATACTTTGGCTTTGGCTATATTGGTATTCTCCATAGCGTGGATAATATTGGGCATCAAAATTAAAATCTTGTCATCCTCCAATAGTTGTTTCGATGGTGGCAATTGTTGTTGTTTCAAATGTTGTCTCGTCATTGGAGTCATTCTCTATCAACGTTTTTCATTTTCATACATGCTCCAATTTAGATTTTCTATATTGTTGATTAACTAATCCTTCCACAAAATACAAAATTTAATGGATTTTGGGCTTAAATGAGTTCTTTTAAAAAATACAAGTTAAAACACATACATAAGGAATCTTTCTTATAATATTTGCCCCATTGTGTTTCCATATTTCCAATAATTTCCATTACATTATCATCAAGTCTATGATTATGAAATAATTTAATAATTTAAATCATATTAGGAAGCATAATATTTGTAGTAGGATAATAACAATCAGAAATAACTTTAGTCATTTCACCAAATATTTATAAAGGAGGAGCAAGCACATTAATAATATCCCAATCAGTTTTACTAATGAACTCTCTCCCATCCTCCGCACACAATTCTTCATTACATAAATGTGTAACTATTTTTGCATATGGATGTGCTTTGGTTAACATTCTATAAGTAGAACTCCATCTAATGTCTAAATCAATATATGAAAGTTTAAATTGCATATTTGCTTTTTATACTAATCACCTGTTTCTTTGAATTCTAGTTGATGTACTCATAATGTATGACAAAACGGTTCTAATTTTGTCTATATATGGCCTTACAATAAGTAAATCATCTTGAACACAAAGATGCAAAATATGACAAATACATCTAACATAATTTTTTTTTACATCAAACATTGGTTGCAAGATACCAACAAGATGTTCAACCGACCTTGTATTATTTGTTGCATTATCAAAAGACATAGATAAAATTTTATCTCCTATATTCTAATAATTACAACAGTCCATTATAGCTTGATAAATATGAACATCGGTGTTTGGATGATTAAGTAATGCAAATTCAATAATTCTTTCTTCAAGAAAAAAGTTTTCATCAATCCAATGAGCAATGACACAAAAATAATGCAAGTTGTCCCTACCCTTTCACACATCGAAAGTGATTTTGTTTTTGAAGTTAAAGTAGAAAAAAGAGTTTGTAATGCTATAATTTCCTTTTTATATTGTTTATATCCATCTTTATAACAAGTATTACGTGAAACATATTTGAATTGGGGTTAATAACTTCTTATCATAAAATTTCTAAATCTATAATTTTCTGTAAATCTAAAAGGAAGTTCAACTCCAACGATTAAATTTGCAAGTTCAAATCTTATTGGCTCTTGTTTATAAGTATTAATTGATCAACTTGAACTTTGGTGTAAAATTTGTTGTCTACTTCTACTAGATGGTTCTGCACCATCCCAACCTGGGTGAGTTTTAGTTAAATGAGAATTAATGTGCTAGTACCATTACCTTTTAAAAATTGAAAATCTTTTTTGCAAATAATACAAACAACTCATTCTTGTTCATTATGTAATTTAAATTTTTTTCAAACTTCACTAGTTATATTTCTACGTGGAGATTTAACACTAAATGGTGTCACTATATTATCATTATCTAAATCAAGTGGGTGACTATCCGGTAATGTAGTTTCTTCATCTATTGTTTTTGGAAATTGTGGATCTTGTAGGGAATTCAACAAGTGGTTGTCTTAATCTATCTTGTATTTCAAAATTTAAATTATTTATAAAATATTTTCTTCTCGAATCTATATTAGAAAAAAATAGGAGGATCATAATAATTAGAAGATGTAGTAGGTGTATGGTGAGGGGAATGGGAAGGGATAGGGGAATAAGATTTTTGTAGGAAAATCATTTCATTTTCAATTCACAAATAAAGTGCATAATAAAATTCACAAATAATATAATTATAATTAAAATGCACAAAGAGTCACAAATAACATAATAAAAAATTATGAATATTTAAAAAAATTAAGAAATATAGTATCAAATAAATGTCAAAATCTTCAAAGTTAATTACCGAAAATTGAGAGCCTTTTGCAACTTCAATTTTCAAATTTCAATTAAACTTTGAATGTGTATATAGCTTTTCATTGTCATTTAAGAGAGAATTAGAGACAATGTGAATTTTGATGCGGAAAAATGTATTCAAAAGATTGCATATTTAAAAAAAAAATCAGCCATTTTTTAAAATAATTATTTGTTGGATTAACGATAATATTATCGTTAATCCAACAGGAATTGTTAGATATCAACGACCAGATAAATTTGGCTGTCCAAAAATTGATTTTTTTTTAAAAAATAAATAAATACTAGTCCAAAGGACCAAAGCATTAACCGGCAGCTGGTAGTTGCCACACTGCCAACTGCAGTCAGCTGCTCTAGCAAGTTGGCTAGAGCACAATCAATGGCCAGAATTGCCTAAGCAATCTAGCCATTAATTTAAGATTTAAAAAAAAAATTATAGTGACCCAGCGGCGGAAGGCCCACTACCACTAGGCTTTTTCTCTTGGGCTGCCATTTAAATTTTAAACTTTAGCCTTTTTTTTTAATTTTTTTACACACACACACACACATATATATATATGTATTATATATAAAAAAGAAGCCCAGCCATGTGAAGCAGGCTTGGGCTGATCCTGTGCTAGGTTGGTTCCAGAAACAGTCTCGAGCCCAGATAGGCCGATTCATGGGTTGGGTTGAATTTTAACGGCTAGGCCCAATAGAGGCCTGATCATATGTCTAAAACTGGCCCAGGTAGTCCATTCTATTCATGGGCTGGTTCTGGGCCAATTTTTCAAGCGTGCCAGGCTTGGGCTAAGCCAATTCTAACTGGTCCATTTGATAACTATACAAGTAATGGGATCAAGCTTTTCAAGAAAGAGGAGTATGGAGAAGCAGCCAACGAAGCAATCGGAGAGGTGTCTGTTGTGGAGGATTTTAGGTTATATATTACGTAGGTGGGAGAGTTTGGTGGTTTAGGACTCAAAGTGTTACTCTCTACTAGAGGCAAACCCATTAAACCACAAGAGGAGAAAAGTCTGGTGACAAAGCCTGGCAAAAAAATATTCCATGGGGTAGTTGATGGATGACTCGCACTTGATGGGGTGACTCTTACTTGATTGGCACATTAATTACAATGATTGAAAATTTTTGAACTAACTGATTTTCATAGTTCCATCTAAGTCCTAAAGTCCCAAGAGATAACAAAATTAAAATCCCAAAGAAATGGGTTACTCCAATTTCAAAATTTGCACCCTCCCAAACACGTTTTTATGAGGAAAAACAGGATTGGTATTTGGAATTTAACTCCAAACAAGCCCGAAGATAACCAACTTCCTCCACCTTCTAGGATTCGATAGGTGTTGATCCTTGTACATAATTTTAAGATTTTTGGGGAGGCCTGTGTTATTGGTAAGCAATCTCTATTCATTTCGACCCTTTTATGAAGAGGCGCGCCGTCTCCCAAAATTATGGGATTATTTTGTTGAAATTCTCCACAATAATTGTCTAGTTCCCTAGGTATTATCTATCTATTCACTTGTGTTGGTCTAAGATGAATGTACTATTTTGTTTAAAGCTCACAACTGAAAAGTAATAATTATATAACAACTATCTTATGATAATTAATGATAAGATAATTAATTAAATATAAATTATTATTTAATGTAGTAAAGTAAGTATAAAGTTCAATCATGTCCTTTTATAGTTGGTATAGTTTAAATTAGTTATTTCATATTATTAAATGTAAATAAAATAAAATTTTAAAATTTAACATTTTAACTTTATTGTTTTTCCAAATATATTAAAAGAGGATAAAATTGAAAAATATATTATATTTTCTTAGTTGAAAGAAACAAATGAATATTTTTATGGTTTGCGGGGTTAGAGTGATATCAAACATAGTTAAGGAAGACAATTGAAATTCTTCCTAAAATTTATGATTCCAATTCGCAAAAGCAATTACTTACTTACTACAATGTTAATATCATTACATTGTTTGTTTGTTTGTTTTTTTTTTTTTTTTGATAAAAAAGGATTGTGGTAGTGGCATCCTTGCAAATCTTGATACATCATGTTTGAATTATCGTATTTATTTATGATTATATTAGACAAAAAAATCTATAGCATAGCACAACCAAAAATCTATTATAGTTGTCCCTATAAAATTGAAGAGCAGATATTAACAAATGTTTGTGGTAAGCGCGCAAAAGACATTGAATTTAAGAGAATGACTAGCCCAACTAAAAAAAAAGTGAAAAGGAAAAATAAGGTAGAGAAAGTTGACGAAATTCCACTTTGAATGGAAGTATGAAAATACGGCACATACACCGAGGCGACAACCAAGACCATGTCAACCTTCAAATATCTATATAATCAGCATATATATATGTGCGTATAAAATATGTATCTATATATTATGTTTTAGCAAAAAAAATATATTTAAATAATTAGTATTTGTAATAGTATAATAAACTGAAAAGGAACTCGTTAAGTTTTGAATTGAAAGAAATTCCGGAAGTCCCAAAAACTTTTCTCAGATCTTCATACTCTGAATCAGAATTTCCACTGTGTAGGCTTACGATGTCGAATATGTGGAGATTAGGGTTTATTTCCTCAGTATTATTGGTATCGATGATTGCAGTCTGCAGATTTGATGGAGCTTTGGGGTCTAAGAGTTCAGAAGAAGCCTACGTTACGCTTCTCTACGGTGATGAATTCCTGCTCGGCGTGCGGGTATTGGGGAAGTCGATCCGAGACACGGGTTCTACCAAAGATATGGTTGCTTTGGTCTCTGATGGAGTTTCTGATTATGCTAAAAAGCAGCTTCAGGTCTTTTTTTTTCTTTTTGTATGTTTCAATTTTATGATTCATCTTCTTCTGTTTTTTTCTCTGGTGGATGTCAGTGGAAGTGGTTTGTGTGTTTTGAATGATGTGATTTTTTATGTAGTTCTTAGTTGTCTAATAGTTGTGTAAAGATTGGAGCTTGTGGAATTACAGATTTTGTTTATGGTGGGATGGAATTTGCTGCTTCGAGTTTTAGTTCTAAGGAACTTGGTTCACAGTTTGATATTATCTTTTTGATATTAAAAAGCGCAGATTCACTTGCATTGATCAGACCTCAAGTGCATGAGGGATTTTGTGTACTTTTTAAATTACTCTATTTAGTTTTGAGATGTTCTCCTAACCTGGTGGGAAGAGGGATGATACAAATTCCTGGTAGTTTATTGCATTTGATGATTGTATATTGTGACGCACCAGATTGAGAATGGAATTATCTTTGGTGTGGGGAGTTGGGGGTGGGGGGTGGCCCTATTATGTCCCTGCTGCAACTAAGTGTTATTTTGTACATTGACTAAGGTCTAAGATTTGGTACTTTGAGCTTGTTTGCCGAAAAGAAAGTATCTCGCTAGATTCTTTGACTAGTTGAGTTCATTTACCGAATTCTTATATAGGATAGTGGAGTAAATGGTAAGATGCTCACATGAGAATACTCATTTTAAGTGTTTTCTTTATCTTATTCTGGATGGTCTCATGTGTGGTTATTGTTCTGTCATGCAGGCTGATGGCTGGATTGTGAAGACAATTAGTTTACTGGAAAACCCCAATCAAGTGCACCCGAAGAGGTTTTGGGGTGTCTACACAAAGCTTAAAATATTTAATATGACGAACTACAAAAAAGGTGATTATTCTATATAGTAACTTATTTTGTTGAGTACATGGCAGTAAATTTTCTGATAGTGAAATTTTGGCTAATATTCTTGTAGTTTATGAAAATACGCTGGATTAACTTTCGTGCTGTTCGTGGTTGAAATTCAATTTTTTTGATGCTGATAATCTAGTGAACTTGTTGGTAATCCTGTCTTTGTTCTTCTACATTTTGGCAGTGGTATATCTTGATGCTGATACAATTGTGGTAAAGAACATTGAAGATCTTTTCAAGTGTCAAAAGTTTTGTGCCAACTTAAAGCATTCAGAAAGGCTGAATTCTGGAGTCATGGTGGTTGAACCGTCAGAACAAGTGTTCAAGGACATGATGACCAAAGTAAACACAATGCACTCTTACACTGGAGGTATGGCTTCCTTTAATTTACCTATGCTTATTGTGTTTTTCTTTTTCTTTTATATTTTCAAAAACTGCTAGAGTACATTATATTGGTAGTTGTGCTAGTGCTTTAGTTATATATGGAAATTTTTTTCTTATTGTAATTGGAAACGATTATTATCTGATTAGCCTGTGTTAGGGACCTTCTAGTTTGATTTTATCATTGCGGTGATATGTTGTAATGTTTACACATCCTCAAGGTTGACTTTTTTCACATTATTGAAATGGAACATACTATGGCAATTTATGCATAGGTTTTTGATATATGTCCATCGAAAAGCTTTTGAACTAAAATCATTTTTGACAGATAGATGAAGCTAGTACCTGAAATGGCACCTTTTCCTTTATGAACTTTTTAATGCTAATTTTAGAATAAGTAATATGGCGATTATGAATTTTACCTTTTTTCTGCCTAATCTGTCTCATGTTTTCTGCTGACTCTAACAGGTGACCAAGGATTTCTCAACTCATATTTTCCTGACTTTGCAAATGCACGCATTTTTGACCCACATGCATCTCCAGAGGAATTGAAGTCTAGATCCATACCCCAAATGGAGAGACTTTCTACTTTATATAATGCAGATGTTGGTCTGTACATGCTTGCTAACAAGGTAAAATCTCTTACCACTGACAATATACATCTTTGTGCTTATGTTTTGCTTTGTCTGTGCTTGTCACCTTATAACGTGAGGTTCCTACTCCTTTTCTTGAATGTTTTGAGGGTGTTGGGTAAGGTCCTATGTAAAACAGGGTTAAGTAACTTTCAAATGCTGTATGTGCTTATACCAAAAGCTGCTGCTCCAGGTAGGCTTGCTAGAGGAGGGGTGCCTGTTCTCTAAATTTGTATATCTTTTCTGTTTTCTCAGGCATCTTTGTCTGTTCCCAAATATTATTTTTCTGTTTGAGGGTTGAATTCAGTGTGTAGTTTCCTGAGGTTATTATATTTAAAATCTATGCTTCTAGAGTAGTGACTGCAGGTACAAGCTTGATGTCGAGCTGAACTAATTATTTCACCAGCAATGATTCTGTAATTTGTTACTATCCAATATGTGTGTGCTTTTTCACTGGAAAACCTTTACCGGCTTTATACTACACATTATGAAAATGGAAAGGATATAACTTTTTCTAAAGTATTTAGAAAGTAAATCGGGATTATGACACATTTGAGATTTAATTTTCATGAGCTCCTTGTGGCCATTTTGACATTCATATTTAGTTTGAGATCTGTTTTGGACATTTACAACTGAAGGGGAGTTAATTATGTACATTTGGACCAAGAATGTCGAGGGGACACTAGAAGTTTATGCTAGAGGAAGAGAAACAGTGTAATTAAAGAATTATTTTGTTTAGCACTATAATATGTGATAACAAATAGTAATGTATTAGGATCAGCAGAGTTTGATAGAGAAAAGAGCTTTGATGGCACGTGCTATTATTACGCAACATAGCACCCTTCATTTAGAAAGTTGCAATGTTCCCATGATTTTCTTTCAAATGTCTTGTATTTTCTCTGCCCTAAAGATCCTCTCATTCTTTTTTTGTTGGATCGGAGATATTTTTCTTGTACTTCATAGTAGATCTTGAAACCCCGAAGACCATTGTACTAAAGTTGGGGGGAGATTTACTGCATTAATGCAATAAATGTTGCATAATTACCGTGACTGGGGGGTTAGTTTTGGAAAATTTAAGATAGTTGGTGAGATGTCATTCCATTTGCGTTTTCTAAAAATATGTGAATGGTGAAACCAGTATATCTATATGTGCTAGAGGGACTACATGTTTACAGAAAAGAAGACATGTATCTGGTACGTCGGAATGGCCAAGATTGTGAGTAATTTGGAGTTTTGAATTGGGAGGGAATCAGGTAGCTTCTCCTATGTAGAAGGAACGCTTTAGTTGAAGGATGCTATCTTAAAATTTTGTAAAAACTATCTTCCTTTGCGTATTTTAATTCTATGTGGTCTTATTTTCAGTGGATGGTTGATGAAGAAGAACTACATGTTATTCATTACACACTTGGTCCTCTTAAACCTTGGGATTGGTGGACACATTGGCTTGTTAAACCTGTTGATGTCTGGCAGGTATATGATTCTCTTTTAAATTTGATGCATCATAAATGGTTTTATCTGCTTTTCATGCTGGCCAGATGTTACTTCTGTGCTTTCCAATCACCAGTTCCAAGATTTTTTTTATTGATGCTGCAGAATGCCAGGATAAAGCTTAAAGAGACTCTTCGAAGGACTGGAGGGGGTCAAAATCCAAATGATGAACTGCTAGTCAAATTTCTTATTCTGCTTCCACTTGTGTTCTTAGTTTTCTGTTATTATCGCTCGTATTTACAGGTTAGCAACTTTGGAATTTTCTCTTCCTTCAAATGTTTGTCAATGTACTCGTTGTGGTTTATATCTTAACTGCTATTTTATTACAACAGACAAGATCACTGTTTGATCATATTAGACACCTTTACTATAAGTTGAGATCTGGAGGTGTCCTTGGTTACTCCTCTGTTACTTCCTCTACCATCAGCTCTAATCAGCAGGTGTGCTCTGCTCTTCACCTTTTCATTAATGATAAAATTCTTCTTCTTCCAAGAATAGGAGGATAAAAATAGTTGAAATGTTGTTATCATTTTTCTCTGGGTCCTATTTTTGTTGTGCATGATCATAGGAGAAACAAAAGGGATACCTAGTGCATGAGCAGGAGCATTATGCACTGGGTAAACAATTTCCATTTCACATATGTACATGATATAAGCTGTCAGTTGTTTTCTGTGTTTCATTTTGGATACCGGATAACTTTCTTTTTTAGATGCTGTATCCTGTTCTTTGCTTTTAGCCATAGCATACAACCTTTTCATTAATGATAAAATTCTTCTTCTTTCAAGAATAGGAGGATAAAAATAGTTGAAATGTTGTTATCATTTTTCTCTGGGTCCTATTTTTGTTGTGCATGATCATAGGAGAAACAAAAGGGATACCTAGTGCATGAGCAGGAGCATTATGCACTGGGTAAACAATTTCCATTTCACATATGTACATGATATAAGCTGTCAGTTGTTTTCTGTGTTTCATTTTAGATACCGGATAACTTTCTTTTTTAGATGCTGTATCCTGTTCTTTGCTTTTAGCCATAGCATACAACCATTAATTTTTTTTGACTAATTTCTAATATATTTTTTGCTCTGATTTATTGAAACACAGCTTCCAAATGCAGCACACAGCAAGGTGCCTGCCTTTCTGGGTGCAATGTCAGTGGTTGTTTGTTTTATGGCTGCTATAGTTTCCCTTGCACTTTCATTTTCAATTGTGCCTCGTCAAGTTATGCCATGGACTGGTTTGCTTCTTGTGTATGAATGGACCTTCACAATTTTCTTCCTACTGTTCGGAAGCTATCTGCATGCAATCCATCAATGGGGAAAGCATGTGGCCCATCAATCGGCATCTTTCTCCTCACGTCCTGAATCTTTAGATTATGATTCTGGAAAAGGTATGGTACTTGAGGCCAATTTCTTACTTTAACGTGCTTGCATCTTCAAATGGTTGGAGTTATTGATGTTTGGTTTGTTTTTAGGTCATCTGCGACAAATGTCTTCTTGTGATGTTGCTGCATGTTATTATGGGTTAGGGATAGCATCTCTTGCTTTGGCAGTTCCTCTGTTACCTTGTCTTTTGGGAATCACTGCTCTATTTTTAAGGTATTCTTTTTTATTTTTCTCGCTTGCCTCTTGATCTCTGTTGCGTTAGTTTAGGAAATTCTGCATTTTGCACTGTACTACAATATAAATATAGATTTACTGAAGACTCTGAACTGAGCAAACTATATGCTTGGTAATGTGGTTGGATCTTAGTTTCACATGCCATGTGCTGACTTACTGTTTGACTTGCTTTTGAGTTGTGCATTTTTGATATAGTAACAAATTAAATGTTATCACATGTCGATTATAGGATTAAACAAGTAACTATTTGTTTGAGTTCCATTTCTTATTTCAATATGGAGCTGTATTATTTTCCTTAATGTGAGCTTCGATCTTGTTCTTTTAATTAGTCACTACTGACTGTAATTAAAAGAAAATATTGGCACTTTAGAAAGCTGATAATTGAAGTCCAAATATAAATTTTTGATACTGGCCATTAAGAGAATTGATAATTGTAGGCTGACTGAATCTTTTCTATACTTAGAAAAAAAGCGGAGAACAAGGAAAAATATGGAGAAAACTGATAAAGTGTTTAATGGTCCATAAATGAGGATTATTTTAAAATATGTAGCTGAATTTTTTGGTTGTCAACTGATAGACTGGGTTTCAAATATCAGAGATGCTTTGCAGTGCGAACTATTCTTTAATATTTTCAATGTTGAAGATGTTGAAATTGAGAACCCATTTATAGTTCGTTTCTTATTCATTTAGATTTTAAGACTTGCTCAGTCCTTGGGAGAGTTGTCTAGGACTTTTAACTATCAGAAAATGAAGATCTTGAGAGTCTGATTTCAATATTCTTGAAACCTTTCATTCCTTTAGTCATCCAAGTAATGCATTGGGAGAGTTGTCCTCTCAGATTATGAAGATCTTGAGAGTCTGATTCCTATATACTTGAAACCCTCCATGCCATTACTCTTAATCCAAGTAATGCATGTAAATACACAATATAAAATACTCCTTCCGTCCCATAAAGGATGCCACAATTGACTTTTTCTACGAAGTAAGAGAAGTCGAATTTATTCCTTTTCATCCAAAATCAGTATATTACATATAAAAAGATGAAGAGCTAATTTAGTTTCTTTTTTGGATTTCACTCTTAGGCTTTCCATTAAAACAATATCCATGTTGATTAAGGCATGATAGAAATTTTAACATCCACATACTACTTCTTAAATAAAGAGCATGTATAGTGAAAATTTGATTCAACTTGGAAAGAAGGTTTAACCAAGCTCTCTGCCAAAGAAGTCAAAAGAGTTGCCTTACGTAACACACGACATGAAATTTATGTTTGATTATTTTGTTGGTCGTTCTGTATTTAAGATGTATTACGAGTAAGATTCAATTTCCATGTTATTAAAATTAAATTGAATGGCAAAGCAGACACGTAAACAATAATTTCATTCTTTTATAGTATTGGACAAAGTTTTTGGGCATATAAAAGTAGATTCTAGATGTACTTTGTGTGATGAGGGAGCACTTAGACAAATTGACAGGTTTCAAATCCCATAAAAGTGGTGAGAAGTAAATGTGCCTGAAACTGATTGTTGCATCTTCAGTAGTTGATAATGACAGTATGTGGGGTCCTGCCTCAGATATATGCAGCCAATATATGTTGAACCCAAGAGAGAGAAATTTCTAAATATCTGCAATTCTCTATACATGTTGGTACAATGGATTTATTAGTACTCTTGAAGGCTCTATAATCAATCGAGATAGCTTTACGCCTGAGTCCACTTGATGCAATGTCCTTTAGTGTCAGGAAGTCCGCCAACCAGGTATGTTATGAGACATAAGCCTTTGCAACCTAACTTCTCTAACAGAGGACTGCACGGATAACTACATCTTCCTCATGCCCGCTATAAATTAGGGATCAGTTAACAGTTACCTCAATTGAATAAGAAAAAATACTTCTTCCTTTTTTTATGAGGAAATTGGGGCTGATTAAAGAACCAGATAATAGGAGCTCATTATGAAATTTGTCCCCTTGGAGCTGGTTTATAATCTGTTAGACCATTGCGCCCGTCTTGGATTTGAGTTCAGACAATTTGGTGTGGCTCAATAAGCTAATGGAAAACATATAGAGAAGCTCTAAAGCTACTTGAGTTTTTTCCCATTTTGGATTAGCGTGTATTTTCTACGAAGTTTTAGAATTTGCTTCAAACAGAGTATTATGCTCTGTACTGAGTAGGATTGTGATGAATCTGTATTCAAGATTTTAGATTAGCATGTAGTTTGCTCCTTAGAGGGAAGCTGGACATAAGCAACCTCCTAACTTGTGATCTGTTCTAATTTGGACTACTCAAAAGTCTGCTGTTGGTTCTTCACTTAAATTTTATGTGATTATAATTTTGGTTTCAATTACAGAAACCTTCCATGAGGTTTAGATTTTGTCTAAATATGCTCTCTCGAGTTTCCAAAATTACGTCCACCTCTCCAGATGTTATGCTGTCTTGCATATGGCCCTAGCTGTTAAAGATGCTTTATAATGACTCTACTCGTTATTCTGTTCTCTTTTTCTTTCCAAAGGCTTAGTTGTTTTGACAGATCTGAGGTCCGGAAAATTTGAAGTCTCTGTAAATGAATCTCATGCTTGAATTGTCAAGAGTTAAAATATCTTTTCCTGGCCATGTAGAATTACATATGAATGTAACACTGTAAGCCTAACCAGAATGAAACAGTGACAAGATTTGAAATCTCGTGGATATCAGACACTAAAATTTTATTAATTATGTTGTGACATTTGAAATCATAACAAATCTTGCCCAAGATGATACATAGGTCATCGGATAAGTATGTGGACACCCTTGAGTTTTGGTCAAATTACCAAAAAAATCCACCCCCTTTTAGTGATGTTTTCATCACAGATTCCCCTTAGTCTTATAGGGCCAGGAATTGTGCTTTTCCAAAAATACCCTTGAGACATCTAGTTTTTATTTTGACTAAATTTTATGGACAAAAGTGCCATTCCGCCCGTTGCATGTGCCTATGGATCTGGCTATAATAACCACATACCTCAGGGGGTGTCGCTGTAACATGATTTTATTTTCAACTATTCTTCTTTCGTTATTCATATTTTTTATTTCATTTATTAACTTCTCTTTCTTTTTCCTATCCTTTTTCTCTTTTGTTATAGTACAAGTCTAACTCTTTAATCTTTTGACTAATTGATTCTTCATTAATTTTGATGGTACTAAATTTTTAAATATTAATATTTGTTATGCTATTCAAATTAGTATTTAAATTTTTAAAATTAAATTGACTAAATCATTCATTGTAGCCCCTTAGAAAATTAGTCTAATTAATTAGTCAATCGTAAAACTTGAGCTATTGTTCAAAGACGGGAGTGAGTAATTTTTAATTAATCAAATACTTAATGATATTTCCTTTATGAATGAAATAACTTAGCTATGATTAGATGTGTCAAGGGTAATTACGCAAAATTGAGCTGTTGTTCGTGACTAACGAATTGAGCTATTGTTCAAAGACGCCCGATCTTTTCGATGACTTTTTTGCCAACAAACACTGACTAGGGGTGTTACTGTAATTATGCGGTTTTTGCCTATCTTATATGCATGCTTTCTTCAGTTTATAATACTTGTATACGTGGTTTAACAGGTTAGGTTTGATGGTGGGGGTAGGCCTTATCTTGGCATCGTTTATGACCTATGCATCGGAGCACCTCTCAATAAGAGCATTTGTGAGGGGTTATGAAGACAGGGATTCACAAAGGACCCGAAACTTTTGTTATTTATGCTAGTTGAAAGCATTGATTTCGTGTTGTAAGCTAATTCTCAACAGCTCTAGTTTTCGTCTTTCTTGTAATTTATTGCTATAATATTCTTTTCTATGATTCAATTGTAGTATATTGCTGGACCTTTTTTCTAGTATAGAAGTACCCTTTGACAAGGTGGTTGTAGTTTTACAAGATAGACAATCTATATATTGTTGTACATGGTTCTGAAATTTTTGTTGGTGAAAGGAAGATGCTCAGGCTACTTGATAGATTTCCGGTGTTTTAGACTTCGGACATTGTAACTTTCCTTTTAGGCTTGTTTGCCACACCCTGGTTCTCAAAATTTTAGTCTATCAAAGGAAGATCCCTAAATTATTTGTTGCTTTTAATTCTTTATTTACTTAAGCAAATTTTTATATTTCGACATGTTCTTTAGGCATTGAGTTTATTTAGGAAATAAATGGTGCTAAAGAAAGCCTTAAATTTTTCTGCAAATTGCTGGAGAATATTTTGAAAGTTATTTTGAATTTGGAATATACTAGTTCTACATGTGCTCCGTACTATCCACAGTATTATGTTAAAAAATAGAGTACAGATATACGCACATTATGTACCTTATTATTTTCATCCAGTGGAGGTCAATAAAATGTAATTTATATTTTCAAAAATTGCTGAAAACAAACACATGGGAATATAAAAATAAATGTAGGGAAAAGAAAAGTTTTAAGCTTTTTTAAACACCTTATATTGTATTATATTTTATTTCATTAATACTCACAAAACTATCTTTGCTTAAAGAGAGGGTTGCTCATTTGATTAAATCGAATAGAATAAAATGGTATTTTCAATTTATGAATTTTTAATTAAGGTTAGTCAAAATCATAAATTAAAAATTGAATCAAATTATATTGAAAATCCAACCAAATTAATCGGTTCGGTTACTTTTTTTTTTTTTTATGAATTTTCTGATTGGTTATAGGGTTAATCCAATTTTGTTAAAAAAAATTTAATAAATTGTAGAATGTTGATTTGGTTAGTCGTCAAATCGCACCGAACACATAAAGCAAACCCTAAATTCCTTAATTCCTCTCAAATTCCACAAATTTCCCCACTTTTTCAGTTTGCCGTTTTTCCATGGCACCCATTCCTAATCTTCCACGGCCAGTAGGAACTTTCCTACAATTCTTTTCATGCTTTGGGGTTCTCCCGGCCATTTCTTGTCAAATTAGCTTATCTTAACTTCATAAATTACAAATATAAAGAAAATATTTAATGTAATGATTTCTCCATCAATCCAAGGCTACTAAAATTCTTTAATTACGAAGTTTACAAAGATTAATCATTTAAAAATGAACTAAAACCCAGATAAGGTCAGCATACATTCATTTTTGATGTTGTATTACTTTGATTGGTAGTACTTTTGTGAGATTGAACTGTTAGGTGGGTTGCTTGCGTCACAAATAAGCGTTAGGGGTACTAGGGTTAGCCCAGAGAAGACCTCCGATGTTCAAGTAAGTTCCGAAACAGAGAAAACCCAAATAACTTAATAACAGATAAATCTTAATAAATTCCGTACATTTTAGCAGTGAAGGTTGGGGGTATTTATAGTACTGATATATGAGTTTTCATGGGCTTGGGCCTGATGAATCTAGTAATCATTGATGAGCTTAATTCATATATTAAAACCCTTTTATCTAAATAATTTATAGACTCCTTACACTTGGCCTATCGAGTATACTCGGGCTTGACCAACAACATGGATAATTCTTTTGAACTTAGTCTATTGGGTCTAAACGAACTAGGGCCCATCATAAGCCCCTAACTCTCGAGTTGCCCATGCTTAGGAAGGGCGAGTCGAGAGTAAGCAACATCACATGTGAAGAGGATTTTTCAATATATTCTTCTTTTATTCAAGCAATCTTCATTTTTGAGGTAGAGGAAAAAAACATAGCACTTTGGAGCTTTATTTGGAATTTTCTCTCTATACAAGTCTTATAAATGGGATCACAAGGTAAGCAAGTCACTTCATTACACATCTTCCACTCCTTAGCCTTCCTTTTCTCTTTCTCTCATCTTATTACTATTATAGACTTTCACTTAGGCATTTCACCAAGCACTTCCTCTACACCTTAGTTTGAGCCTTAGGTTGTGAAATCTTCCCTCTTCCATGAGTTACTATACCGGGGGAAGAGAGGGAGGGAGGGGGGGGGGAGGGGTAGAGATGCTGGGGCACCTCCATCATTGCTTCCACCATACGCCACCCATCGAAGAGGCGTGTTTGGCCAGTTAGATATTACCCAAGAAGAGGACTGTGTAGGTTGAGCGGAGCTCGACTTGCACAGCTGTAGTTGCAGTTGTAATGGCTGTGGGTAGCAGCTTGACAGGTCCAGCAGAGCTCCGCTCGACTTGGGCTTCCCTGCGGCGGGCGAGCTGTCCATCGTGGGGAATATGTCCCTTCGGAGGGCACCATAGTTGGGGTTGAACCCACGTGGGTTCAACCTCCATTTTCTCTCACGAGGCATTGCACTCCCTTGCCTTCATAGTCATTCTTGTCATCCCACATAACTTCTCCAATAATTGGATTGATTTTAGATACTTAGAGGGTGTTCCTCCCGAGACCATTGTGGCTATAGCTAATTCACCCGATTGTGATAGAGAATCATGGGAAGTGGAAGAGTTTAGGGAGTCTCGTAGGAGTGGTAGCTCTTCAAAGTCAGGGGAGTCATCATCGTGGGGGTCAGGCGAGTCCGAGGGAGAGAGTAGAGAGGTTGAGTTAGAGGGGCAATCTACGGAGCTCCCCCTAATCGTTCGACATAGTCATGTCATGGATGTTAAGGTGTGTGATACATATTTGACTGCGGGGGACCTTAAAGTGTTGTATAAAAAACTTATACTACCTTATTTGTTACAAACTTATACTACCTTATTTGACTCAAGTTGTTTAGTTTCGTTAGGTGGTCAAGACTTAATCTTTTCCCCTCATAGTATTCTTTGTTGCTTACTTGATTTGCTTGGTATTTACTACTTCCATTACTTTTACTTGTTTGCATATATTTTAATGCCTTTCTTCTCTTTTTGCAGCAAAAAATGGACTTTGCAACTCTTCTCTCATGTAAACTAACGGAGCAGGCATTTCGTGTTCTCCAAGGTATAATGTGGTGCCTGGGCATAGGGAAAACCACATTGTGGTGGCGTTGAGATCGATTAGAGTGCCGTGGTGGGGGCAGGTCTTCCCCCCACACTGGGGTGATGAGCACTGCTCGTCAGCACGAGATACTGGACATGGTAGTAGAGCTCATGTTGTTGATGTCATGCCTAAGGCTGGTTCAAAGAGGCCTGACGACTTTTCATTGGCTTCTCCTCCTCGTCCGGGCAAGGGGAAGTATTTGTTTACTTACAGAGTTAATTAGTTAAAGGGAGTGGAGTCCCTCTGGGATGCAAAGGATCACCACTTAGCTTGGAGGAGAACGAGCTGTGATCAACCCCTGTGATGTCAACTGTTTAGAGACGATGCCTGATCATGTGATTGAGGAGGCCATTGCTGGGGGAGTTTTTAATTTATCATTATGTATTGACTTAACTCCTTGTAGTGTGTGTTTGCTCTTTATTTTGATGTGTATACCTTGGAGGTGTTAACAATTTATAATTTGCTGTGTTGTGGGGTATTACTCTTGCGTTAATTCTCACCAAGCGTAAAGAGAATTATAAGGAGAGCTTGAACACGCTCGAGGTTGCTGAGAAAAAGAGTACCGTGGAGATTGCACAACTGAGAGAGGAGATGAAGTGGTTGAAAGAGAAGTATGAGCAAGAGTAGGCCGCATGGAGGTCCCTTAAGGAAAAGTACGAGTAGAAGCAGGTTTTTGGAGAAAGTTCCTTGCTTTTGAGGTTAGTAGAGCCTTTATTACCGAGGTGGCGGAGAAGGCTGTCATAGCATACCAGGCTTCTCTTGCCTTCAATGAGGTTGTCATGCAGTTATGACGACATCATGCATGATTATCGGCGCCAATTGTATGAGTCAGGGCACGTGCCAAAGGAGGTTGTGATGCTGAATGACCCCTACATTCCAAAGGTGGAGGCTGATATCGAGGCAGATCTCCCGGCAGAGGAGCCCGTGCTAGCTAGTTTTGGTGATGAGCTGGTTGATATTATTGGCCATGATGGTGGTGTGGCAAATAGGGCTGGGGTTGGTGTTGCTCCCTCGGCACCTCATGCGGAGTAGAGATACGAGCTGCTTAGATTTGGACTTTATTTTAGTTTATTTTTGCCTAGATGATGCTGTTAGGATTTATGATTTGTCATACTTTTTGATTGATGTTGATAGCATTTGACTTTAGTTTGTGTGCGCAAGATTTTAGCTTGCTAAGCTTCTGAGTGTACAACTTTTTCTCTTTGTTTGTTGCAATTATGGATATGCAGTGTTTTGATTTGCTTTAGCTATCTCATTGTCTTGTGCAAAGATGTACGTTGTTTACATTCTTAATGCGCTTGGTCTTTACAAATTGCTCAAACTTTCTAAGTATTGCATCTCGAGCCACTTGTGTGACTTCATCAGGGGTTGAGCATAGGCTAATCTCGAGGGAAGAAGATAGGGGGGGGGGATAAAGAGAGGTGGACAGGTCGAGCTCATCGCAGCTCAACCTGGGCAGGTCAAGCTCGATGCAGCTCGACCTGAATAGGTCGATCTCTTCATGACTCGACCTGGTCAAGTCAAGCTCCTCGTGGCTCAATCTGATCCGTTATCATGTGCTACAATTTTAAGGTTGCAAACCCAAGTACATATTATATTAAGTAATAAATTTCTCGTGAGTCCGAGGTCAATCCAAAGGGAAGTTGTTTGAACAATTCAAGTTTATATTTCTAAAATGATGGAGTTTATGTTAATCAAAATATATTAACAATTAACGTATGCTGTAACTAAAGAAAAATTGAAATAATAAAAGTATTGAGGATTAGGGATTCACTTTTGAGTTTTGGATAGAAAAATGGTTATTTATTCTTTTTACCTCTATTAATTGCCACAATTGAAATTTATACATAATGAAGGTTTTAGTGGAAAGATATTATCAAATAACTTATGCAATAAGGAAATCATGATATTATCTTACTATTGCAAATTATCTTTTAACGCCAACACTTATTTATAGGATCAAGTATTTATGCACACATTCATCAATAATAAATCAAGGTTTCACATTAGCAGTTGGTGGGGTAAAACCGTACAATAAGCTAAATGAACCCAACTATTTATTGCGCCATTGGAGATACATAAATCAAGAATCACCACAAAACAAGTAGGGTTTAGATTAAAATAAAAAAAATAATACAACATACTTAAACATTTTCTACCCTTATAATCATTCTTCTTCCTCCATCAAGAGGTTCACCATTTTTCCTCAACAAAATAAAATTTAGAAAGACATAATAAAAGTAGAAAAGACTAAAAATATAAGAGAAAATAGAGAATGCATTTCTATTACTATTAGAAAACTTACAATACTAGAAAACATACAAACTAAATAACTTAGCCTAAAAAACCCTCTACCCTCCTTTCTTATACATGGCCTATTTATAGTACTCGGAGTAAGCTAGAGGCAAAACAAATAATGGAAGGGTTAATTAAGTGGTATGTTAGTTGCTAAGAGTTGGTAAGTTGTCACACAAAGTTCTCACCCACTGAATTGAATTGCATTGTTTGGTCAGATATAACCTGATTTTGAAGATGTGTAAGAATCAAAATTGTAGATCTTTCGACGCTGATCTATTATCATATATCTTTTGTCAAATTTGGCGGTCGGATGAAGGAGATATAGTTAAATTACCGAGTCACGTTCAAGAGCCATCTTTTAACAACAACAACAATTTGCAGCCTATTGTTAACCATTTTGACACATTTTCACACCATCTTATCTTTAACAAACTTGTTTATTTACTCTTGTGTATAACATATCCGAATTTCAGCTCAAAATAAATTTGGGCTCAAGAGATATAATCTAATTGGTAAAATAAGTCAATATTGGGCTGAACTCTGATCCAAATTTTGGTGATACAGTTTGTGCAACTATTTGAATGAATTTTCTACTATAATCAAGAGTGAATTAGGCTGAGTTTCCAACAGAAAAGTTGTACCTATATCTCTTGGCTTTCAAATGAAAAAATCTTCAGGTCCATAGGGCTTTTGATCATGAAGTTATGCTCAAATTACAAAAACTACATAAGTCTGGAAACATGCTTCCATTTATTCCCTAACACAAAACATTAATAAAACAATAATATTAACAAGAATAAAGGAAGAAAAATATAAAGGATTTGATACAAAAATATGTCAAAATATGTACTTATCAAATTTCCCCACACTTAACTCTTGATTGTTCTCGAGCAAGCCTAAAACAAACATAAACTAATCCACTTTCATAGGAAATCATGATTGCATTTAGAATATGCAACAAGCCTTTAAACCCCTAGGTGGCCTATAGAGGATGAGTTATAGTCTTGTGAAGGTTTCCAGCAGTGATACCCACAAACACCTATAATAACTATCTTTCAACTTTTATTCTCATGAAGCAACGAAATAATATGGAATTAAAATCAAATAAGTGTTGAGTTTAACTCTTAGTCATTCAAAAGTCAATACATTTCTGCAATAAGCATACTCAAGTGTGTGTGTGGATAGTTAATTCAATACTGACGAAACTATGCATGCTTCAAATATGTAAATTTTCATAAAACCTTACAAAAACTATCATTCAATTTCTAATAGAAAAGTTAAACATCATAGGTTCTTCCTTTGGTGCAAATCTCCACTACACTGAAGGCACCACACGAAATCAAAAGGTCTTCAACAAAGGTTGTAATGGGGTCAAATGATAGTGATGTAGCTAAGAAATAAAAGGATAAGATGCAACAAAGATTCTAAAAACTTCATGAAATTAGAGACAAAGAGTTTATTGATGAAGAATTCTCAAACTCCACAAATTTCAACACTGGGGTCTATTGTTATTGAATTGAACCCTTCTTATTCATCTTGTAACATCTCATTTTCAGTTGCAACTCGTAGCACTTTGTAAATTTTTTTTTCTTTCTATTTTTTTATTATTTTTTTTTGAAAAGAAACTCTCCCACACTTATCTTCTATTCCAACCTAATTTTTTTTGTAAGTTCAAGTTGTCAATTGAATATCTCTTAAACTCCAATCATTTTTAGAACAAGGGTTGGATAATAGTATATTTAGGCTAGGTAAAAAGATATGCTTATAAAAAAAATATTTATTTATTGAAAGGCTCAAAGTGATTTACTAGGGGCATGTTCTCTTGAAACATCATATGGGGAACAAGATGATTTGACAATGGTGTTAGAAAGCCTAATCCCTTAATTATTTTTCTAGTGGTGCACTATTAGTCGTTTGCCTCGACAGACCAAAAGTAAAAGTTCTGATATTCAACCCCTACATGTTGAAGATCCAAGTGATGATTAGAACAAGGGCATAAGAACTATCTATTTTGACATGATTGTCTTCATAGTGAATACCATAACTATTTGTGCAAAATAAAATTTGAGTATAATTATCACAAAAATATATTAACCAAATAATAATATTAAAGTCCAAAACAAAATCCATCATCAATCAAACCATATTATTCATGCTTAATTTTAATAATTGAAGTTGGAAGAATCTCTACGACTCAAAAAAAGTAAAAACAATGGGTAATTCACAAAAAATTATTAAAAGCTTCACAAACTTGCCATGTTATGCAAAAAATAGGGATGCGTGTCAAGAGTGTTATCATTTGTTATATTTGGCTGTCAGATGAGAGATATATATTCAAATTACTGAATCATGTTCAAGAGCCATCCTTCAACATTAACAGCGCATTGCATCATGTTTATTTACTATTTTGACATATTTTCTCAGCATCTTGTCCTTAGAAAAACTTGTTTATCTATCTTGTTTCTATAACATATCCAACTTTTAGCCCAAAAATATTTTTGGTTTAATAAATATGACCCAATTAGTAAAATAAGTCAGGACTGGGTTTAACTTTGATATGAAGTTTTGGTGATCTATTTTGTACAACCACTTATAATTCAACTTCTTTGATCCTTACACATTTACGATGAGATCCAAAGTCTACATGAACTTGTAGATGAATGATTTAACAATCTATAGCCTCAAGAATTAACTCAAAACCATTTCAGAATCAAAAGATACGCTAGTTTCTCTAAAACCTGCACAAAAAAAGATAAAATTTTTTAATCTCATTTTTATGGTGATTTTCTATTTTATTCCTAAAACACAAAAAATGCTTTAATTGGGAGTTCTAATAATAATTTTAAAGTGAAAATAATTATATAAATCCTAATTAATTGTACACTTTTAAATGTTAATCACATCCCCCAACTAGCATATTACTAGTCCCAAGTAATTATAACATCGTAATGAAATGTAATACAAATAAAAATGAACATGGCATGATGATCAGAATTTAAAAGAAACATGCAAAATAGTCTAATAATCACAAACAATCATTTGTTAGAGATCACAAATGCTATTGAGATTTTTTTTCAAAGGATGTTGTATGTATGTATACTAAGTCAACCTTTTATTCCACAAACCAAGATACATATAATTTCAAAATCAATCATGAAAAAGTCTCAACTCCATATCCTCACAGGTAAAATGTTTGACATTTAAATTGGTAGGGTGTTCACTACTAGTTAAAACACTTAGGGAAATGCTTAAATGATTTATGACAAGTATTCAAACTAAAATTGAGCATAAGACAGGTAGTCACAAAATTTGAAATACCTAGTATGTCTTACCAAAACATGCCTTGAAATTT
Organism: Paulownia fortunei; assembly: GCA_019321725.1. Taxonomy (NCBI): domain Eukaryota; kingdom Viridiplantae; phylum Streptophyta; class Magnoliopsida; order Lamiales; family Paulowniaceae; genus Paulownia; species Paulownia fortunei. Next base: position 13,433,067 of record CM033114.1, read on the forward strand.
CATTAATTAACCTAAAAAGGAAATGATGATTTTTTTTTGTTTTTTGCCAACATGACTCACAGGATAACATACGATAAAAAGAAGGATTTATAAGTATACTCACATTACTGGTTATATAGCAAAATATTTCAATAGAAATAGATAAATACACAGGTTTACCCAATTCATTTCTTCACATGCAAGGTAGACATAATTAAGCATCTCAAATTGCAACGAAACTAATTCAAATGATCAATTAAAGTTCAGAATACTTGTTTTCTCAAACTCTCCATTTATTCACAAAAGATGTGTGAATATTAAAAAGTAAACACTTTAACATGGTTTGATTTTTCAGTTACATGTATTGCAACCAATCTTTCCATAAGGCTTAGGATGTACAGAAGACTGATTTTTTTTCAAGATAGTACCCTTGGACTCTAACAAAAAGAGGATTGCAATTATATTTTGACAATTCACAAAATTTCAGTAAAAACTTCACAAACATACTATGTTATAAAAAATAAAAAAATAAAAAAATAAATGGGGGTGCGTCTCAAGAGTGTCAAAAGATTACCTTTACTCTGGCCACCCTTAGTCATGGTTTCAACAGACCTAAATGAAAACATGCTTGAATTTTTTTTAAAACCAAAAAAACACACACTGAATATACAAGACATGATATCAACTAAACCCTCCCCTAACTTAATCGAGACATTGTCCTCAATGTCAAAAACAGGTAAGAAAGTAGAGTTTAAAAGATTTCACCAGAAATGTGGCTTATTGAAAAAATAAAGTCATATACTATTAGTTGAAATCATTAAGGATAAATTTCATGGGCAGAGAGTCAAATTCATTTTGCCTTTTTGACCATTATCCCAGTTGAACCAATCCACACGGGCCAAGGTTGGATCAAGTTCTGTCACATATGCTAGAAGTTGATTAATCAGTTGATCAGGTGTTGGAGCATAAATGAGGATTCGTCTCACAGACGATGAAATAAAACCTTTTTCTACAACATGATCTACGAAAGATAACAAACCATCAGAGAAACCATTAACATTAAGAATACCTACAGGTTTCTGGTGAATGTTGAGTTGTGCTCAAAAGACAATTTAGAATAATTCCTCCAGTGTACCCAAACTACCAGGTAGAGTGATTAATACATCTGCATTGTTTAACATGTCAGGTATTCTATCCTGAATATGTGACACTTTAAGTTTATCTTCGATGGTCATACCTGTGATATTCTGTACTGTTAAAAGTTTTGGAATAATTCCTAAAACTTTGACTCCTCCTACAAAAGCAAAAGTAGCAACACTCCCCATTAACACCAGACTGTCTCTTCCATACACTAAATGAATTTTTCTTTCTACTAACGTTCTACCAAGGTTAAGGGTTGCCCCTATAAACTCATTATTTTTTCCTGGATTGGATCCAAAAAAGACACAAATAAAGTTGAACTTGCGAGTGAAATAGACTTTCATTTTTTTTTCTTTTTGAAAGTGAGTTGTGAAAAAAATAGTGAATATGATGCTATTTATTGAGGTGTGAACAAGGAATGCACTTATTGCACGTCTTTTTATTTTGTTAGAAATATTGAAAATAAGGACATATAAAATTTAAAATTACCTACTTACATATGAATGTACATGTAGTTGTAATTGTAGCTCACATCTTCCTCTAGTTTTACCTTTAATAATGGCTTAAATGACCTTTATGAGTTGAGGATATGCTTTCTATCCAATTTTCTTATAAACTGGCTAATAGGGTGTTTTAATGTCAGATTTCCAAAACTATAACACTCATATTCATCCCGAAAATGATTCCATAAATCAAGAATTTTACGATGCACTAATTCACTTGAATACGTCTCAAGAGTCAATATAATATCATTTAAAGTCTCTTTACTCAGTCCATCCATAATGAATTAAATTTTATCTTCTCGATATTTAGAAGCCATTCCTAAGAAAGGATACTTTGTGTTGATAGTTCATTGAACACATTTGTGACAAACTTGCATTTTTTCGCCCTTTGTTTTTTTGAATATGTGCTTTTACCAAAATCAGGCATGTAGATAGTAAGCAATTTGAAGACTCGCATGAAAACTCACTTGCTACTCTTACCTTTGCTTCAATTATCCATTGTATGTCCCCTAGGATGCCCTTATGCATAAACATCCTTTATAAATTTTTAAAATTACATTTTTAGGAAGAAAAGGAAATCGCTTCTTGAGAGTTAGAAGAATTTCATCCATCTTGAAAAGAACAAAATAAAAAATAGGAAAGAGAGGAAATTTTGTACAGAGATTTTATTTATTTGGGAAACTTATAAATCCAACTTTAATAGCCACGGAGTACTGTTATTCGCCACTTAACTAGGAAAAAAAATAAAAGAAAGAAAGCCTACAAAACAAATAAAGTTAGAGAAAATATGTATATATCTACAATTACTAATCATAATAAGGGTTTGAAAGAAAATAGAATTTTCTCTTATGAAAATTAATTATCTAGAAATTGTTTAAGTCATTGTCCATTTACTTTGAATATGTTATAATTTTTAAGATTCTTAATATCAATCGCCCCATAAAGATATACCTCTTTTACAATAAAAGGACTACTCTACCTTGACCTCAAAATTCCAGGAAATAAATGCAATCGAGAATTATAAAGCAAAACTTTTTGACCAATCTCAAATATTTTTCTTGAAATTTTATTATCATAAAATTTTAGAATTCTGAAATTTTCAATTTGTTAATTTTGAAACTTCATCAAGGTTGAAGTTAAACACTTTGATTGCCCAATAATCTTTATATTCAAGTTCAATAGGTAAATGACTAGGTTTTCCATAAACTATCCTATAAGGAGACATGCCTAATGATGTTTTGAAAGCAATTCTATATGCCCAAAATGATAAGTGCATATTTTGACATATTTTTGTATCAAATCCTTTATACTTTTCTTGCTTTACTCTTGTTAATATTCTTGTTTTATTAATGTTTTGTGTTAGGGAATCAATGAATATAAAAAGATAAAAAGAAGCATATTTCCAGACTTATGCAGTATTGATATTTGAGCATAATTCCATGATTAAAAGCCCTATGGACCTAAATCTTATTTCATTTGAAAGATAAGAGATAGAAGAACAATTTATATGTTGGAAGCTTAGCCCACTTCAGTCTTGATTATAGTTGAAAGTTCATCTAAATGGTTGCACAAAATTGATCATTAAAATTCAGATCAGAGTTTAGTCTAGTATCTCTTAAGCCTAAATTTATTTTGCACTAAAATTGGGATATGTTATATATAAAAGGTAAATAAACAAGTTTGCAGAAGACAAGATGGTGAGAAAATATGTCAAAATGGTAAAAACATAGGCTGCAATTTGCTATTGCTGCTAAAGGATGACTCTTGGACATGATTCAGTAATTTGACCATATCTTCATCATCCAACAACCAAATTTGACAATGATATATGAAAATATATCAGCACCAAAAGACATACAACTTTTGTTCTTTACTTATCAACAAAATCTAGTTGTATCGAATTTAAAAATGCAATTCAATTCGGTAGGTGAGGGCTTGGTGTAACAACTTACCAACCATTAGTAACTAGTATACCACTTGATTAAACCCATCATTATTTGTTTGAACTCTAACTTACTCCAAGTACTATAAATAGGCCATGTATTAAGCTTGTAAGAGGGGGGGGGGGGGAGAGGGGTAGAGAGTTTCTTTAGGTTAAGTTTTCTAGTATGTATGCTTTCTAGTAATGTAAGTTTTCTTGAAGTAATAGAAATGTATTCTGTAGTTTCTTTTCTATTTTTAGTCTTTACTATTTTTATTATGTCTTTCTAAATTTTATTTTGTTGAGGAAAAATGGTGAACCTCTTGATGGAGAAAAGGGAACAATTATAAGGGTAGAAAATATTTAAGTATGTTGTATTATTATTTTGCATTTTGATCTAAACCCTACTTATTTTGTGGTGATTCTTGATTTATGTATCTCTAATGGCACAACAAATATTTAGGTTCATTTAACTTATTGTACGATTTTACCCCACCGACTGCTAATGTGAAACCTTGATTTATTGTTAACAAAGTTGTGCATAAATGCTTGATCCCATAAATAAGTGTTGGCGTTAAGGGATCATTTGCAAATAGTAAGATAATATCATGATTACCTTATTTCATGAGCTATTTGATAATATCTTTTCATTAGAACATTCATTATTTTTGGATTCCAATTATGCTAATTAATAGTGGTAAAAAGAATAAATAATCATTTTTCTATCCAAAACTCAAGAGTGGATTCATAATCCTCAGTACTTTTATTACTTTGGTCTTTCTTTTATTACAACACATATTATTTTTTTTATATTTTGAATCACATAAACTCCATCTTTTTAGAAATATAAACTTGAATTCTTCAAACAACTTTTATGTGGCTCGACCTCGGCCTCACAAGAAATTTATTACTTAACATAACTTGCATTTAGGTTTGCAACCTCAAAGTTATGACACAAAGTATATCGATAAGTCTAAGAAACTAATTTTTATGATTTGGGTTAACTGTATTTTCTAAAATTTATTTTATCTCCCTATTTGTAAGTTCAACTTATCAATTTGTTTGATGGTGATAAGGGGTCACAACTTTATGCATGATTCTATATTTTTTCATTAAGTTCCAAAAACTTTATTACAAAAATATTTTTCCCCATCACTGATAATGGATTGAGGAATTCCAAATTAATTTAAAATATTTTCTTTTAATTTTTTTTTCACTATTTTGTGATCATTTTTTTGACGTGGAATTTCCTCGGTTCATTTTGAGATATAATCTATGGTGACCAATATATAAATAGAATTAAATGATAATGAAATGGTCCTATGAAATCAATGCCCCAATAGTTAAAGATTTCAATCACTAGGATAGGGTGTAGATGCATCATGTTTCACTTTAAAATAGATCATAACTTTTGATAATTTTCACAACTTTTGTAGAAGTGTAAGTGTCTTTGAAAAAAGTTGGCCAATAAAATCCATATTACAACATCTTTGCAGTGGTTTTCTTTGCCAAAAAGTGATCACCACATACTTCTAAATGACAAAATTTAACAATATTATATATCACAATGTCTGGAACACATCTTCGAAATATTGGATTAGGACAATATTTGAATAGATATGAATCATCCCAATAAAAGTTTTTCACCCTAGTAAAAAACTTTTTTTATCTTGAGAGTTCCAATGCAAAGGCATTTTTCCTGCCACAAGAAAATTAACAATCTCAGCAAACCAAGGTAAAGTAGAAATATTAAATAGTTGTTCATTAGGGAAAGTGTCATTAGTAGGTGTGATTTGAAATGAGTCATCACAAATAAGTCTCGACCAATGATCAACCACTACATTCTCTACTCCATTCTTATCTCGAATCGTAATATTGAATTCCCAGAGTAAGATAATCCACCTAATCAGTCTAAGTTTGACATCTTTATTTGACAAAAAATATTTTAAAGTTACATGATCACTAGAAAAAACAACTGGCGAATCAACAAGATAAGATATAAATTTTTTCAATGTAAAAACTACAGCAAGTAATTGTTTTTCAGTTGTTAAATAATTCAATTTAGCACTATTTATTTAAAGTTTTACTTGCATAGTAAATAACATATGGTTTCTTATCTTTTCTTTGTCCTAAGGTAACTCCAACGACATAGTCACTGGCATCACACATTATTTCAAAAGATAAAGTCTAATCTGAAGGCTGGATGATTGGAGCAGACGTAAGCACGCTTTAAGCTTAACAAAAGTATTTTCACAATTTTCAGTCCATTCATTAGTGTCTTTTGTTAAAAGATTACACAAAAGTTTAGATATTATACTAAAATCTTTGATAAATCTTTTATAAATACCAGTATGTCCTAAAAATAATCTTACCTCCTTCATAACTTTGGTATTGGCAAATTGACAATTAACTCAATTTTAGATTTGTCTACTTCAATACGAAATAATGTGTTTAAGAACAATACCAGTTGTTACCATAAAATAGCATTTTTCTTAATTGAGTACAAGGTCCTTTTCTTTATACCTTATGAAAATATTTTCTAAATTAGACAAGCAATCGTTAAATGAATTACCAAAAATAGAAAAATCATCTATGAAGACTTCATGGAAACGTTCAACCATATCTCTAAAAATACTAAGTATGCATAATTGGAATGTACCTAGTGCATTACATAAACCAAAAGGCATCATTCGATATGCAAAAGTACCAAAAAAACATGTAAAAGTTGTTTTCTCTTGATATTCAAGTGTAATTGCAATTTGATTATACCTAGAATGTCCATCTAAGAAGTAGTAAAATTCATGTCCTGTAACTCTTTTTAAGATTTGAACCATGAAGGGTAATGGAAAATGATATTTTCTAGTAACTGATTTGAGTTTCTTATAGTCAATGCACATTCGCCAACCAGTAACAGTCGTAGTTGGAATTAATTCATCATTCTGATACTTGACTACAGTAACTTTAAATTTTTTAAGTACAACTTGAGTAAGGCTTACCCATTTGCCATCAGAAATAGGATAAATGATTCCATTATCTGAGAGTTTAATGACTTTATTTCTCACTACTTCTTTCATATTAGGATTTAGTTTTCGTTGCATCTCTCTAGAAGGTTTAGCATTTTCTTCTAAATAGATGTCATGTGTGCAAATTAAAGGACTAATATCTTTAATGTCAGCAATGGTCTAACCTAAAGCATTCTTATGCATTTCAGAGTTTCGATCAACTTACCTGTTTGGGGTACATCAAGCATGGAAGAAATTACAACTGGAAAAGTCGCATTCTCACCTAAGAAAGATTATTTCAAAACAAATGACAAAAGTTTTAAATCAATCACGAGAGCTTTAATACTTGATGGAACAAGTTGTACTATTGATGATGAAAGTTTTTCAAATTGTGGCTTCCAAAAATATTTTTCTTGTACCTGCGAAAATTCAGAGAGATTATTAGAGTGTGTCTTTTTACAAATATTTTCACTTTCAAAAAAAATCTCCAAAGAATCTGAATAGTTAGTGGTAGTAAAGTATTAATGAACAAGTTTTTCAATTGAATCCACTTCTTGTGCTTTGACATTTTCTGCAGGTTGCTTATAAAGTTGCTTATAAAATTAAACACATTTAGTTCCAAAGTCATATTTCCAAATGATAACTTCAAAAAAACCATTTCTACAATTAATCAAAACATTTGAAGTTGCAAGAAAAGGATGACCCAAAATGATTGAAATATGTGTTTGTATGTGCAACAGGCTCTATGTCCAAAATAATGAAATCTACTGAAAAGTAAAACTTTTCAATTTGTACCAACATATCTTCTACTACTCCCTTTGGAACTTTAATTGAACGGTCAGCTAGTCGAAGTACAATAAAAGTTGTTTTAAGTTCTCTCATACCTAACTGTTCATAAATTGAGAAAGGTAGAAGATATACACTAGCACCAAGATCAAACAAAACACGCTCTATTCTAGTTTTTCCTATGGTACATGAAATGGTTGGACAACCTGGATCTTTATACTTAGGTGGAGTAAATTGTTGAATGATTGAACTAACACTTTTAGTTAAAAATGCCTTCTTTTGTACATGATGTTTTCTTTCGATTGTACACAAATCTTTCAAAAATTTGGCATAAGATGGAACTTGCTTGATTGAATCCAATAATGAAATATTAATCTTAACTTGTTTAAAACTTCAAAGATTTTAATATTTGAGTTCAATTTCTGGTTGTTTGCAATCTTTGAGGAAAGGGTGTTAGAGGTACATATTTTTCTTTTTCATCATTTTCAAACTTACCTTCATCAGTCTTACCTTTATCATTAAGACTATTTTAATTCTTTATTTCTGAAGGTGGATTAGTAACTTTCTCGTTGGAATGAATAGTTTTATCAATAAATTTTCTATTTCGAAGAGTTGTGACCGAATTAGCCTCTTTGATTGAATTTTCACCTGAAGAAGAAACATGACATTGAGTGGAAGGATTATGTTGAGGTTGAGCTGAAAACTTACCTTTTTCCTGAGTGCGTAAAGATGCGGTTAATGTTGAAAGTGTACTTTTGATCTCATTGATGGCTTGTGAAGTTTGATTATTGATATTTATTTGTTCATACATAAAATTTTGCAACCTCAAGGGATTTTGTATGTGGAGCTGCATAAGAAGAAAAGATTGGTGGTTTCTGTAAATGTAGCGGTTGGGTATGATTATCATCTCACCAACTAAAATTGGAATAATTTCACCATTGTTGATTTTAAGTTTTAGAATATGGAAAATGAAAAGACTTTTTAAATGTGTTCATAAAATTTGCTTGTACTGGAATGTTTGGATATTCATTGGTGGAGTGCCCTATAAGTTCACAATTGCTAAAAACATCTTTCTCTTGCACATATTTAATTTTCTTTACTTTTTTAAGTTCTATGGCTTCAACTTTTCTTGTTAAACTAGCAATCCTAGCATTTAGATTGTTTTCTTGACTAAGGTAATATTTTTTTTATTACTATTAGCAAGATTATATCTAATAGAACATTCGAAAGAATTAATACTATGTCATGATTGAGAGTTTTCTACCAAATGGTCTAGATATTCTAGGGGTTCATCACGTTCTTTATCAAGAAATTCACAATTACACATTGTTTCAACAAATTGTTTTGCTTCAGGTGTCAACCTTCATTAAAAAACTAATTAAGCACCATTTTTCAAAACCACGATATGGGCATGAAATTCAACAAATTTTTAAATATTTCCCAACAGTGAAAGAAAACTTCATTAGAATTTTGAGAATAATTTTGGATTTGTCTTTTCAAAGCATTAGTTTTATGAGTTGGAAATAATTTTTTTAAAAATTGAGCTTGCCAAGTGCCAATTGACCTAGGTTTTAAAGAATTAAGCCAAGTTTTCACTTTATCTTTTAAAGAAAAAAGAAATAATTTGAGCTTAACAATTTCATTTGTATAAGTTTGATCGTGAAAAGTGGCACATACTTCATCAAATTCTTTCAAATGCAAGTAAGGGCTTTTAGAGTCTAAACCATGGAAATTAGAAAGTAAAGGGATCATACCTGGCTTGAATCGAAAGTTATTTGCATTAAGAGGAAAAATAAAATAAGAAGAACAAGAATTTTGAGGAGGTTACAAGTAACAACGCATGGTACACATTTGTTGATTCTTATTTTCATCCTGAATACTTTTATTTTTAGTCATGGTAGATGTGTGGAGATAACTCAAACAAATTTCCGAACAAAATTTCAGAATTATTTCTAACTAAACGCCGAAAATTATGACTACGATACCATATAACCATATAATCATAAAGAAAATAAACACATAATATTTACAAAGGAGAACTATTTACAAACCTAGAAACTTACCTATAACTTTAAGATTGCAAGCTCAAGTGCAGATTGTATCAAGTAATAAATTTTTCGTGAGTACGAGCTCGATCTACAAGGAAGTTGTCTGAATAATTCAGGATTATAATTCTAAATAAATAAATATGGACTTTATGTGATTTAGAATATATAAAAAAATAATGTATGCTATAACTAAAAAATCTAGTAATAAAAGTATTGAGAATTAGAGATCCGTTCTTGAGTTTTGGATAGAGGAACCATTATTTATTATTTTTACCTCTTTTAATTGCCACTATTGAAATCCATACACAATGACGGTTCTAATGGAAATATATTATCAAATAGCTAATGCAATAAGAAAATAATGATATTATCTTACTATTTGCAAATTATCTCTTAATGCCAACACTTGTTTATGGGATCAAGTATTTATGCACAACTTTGTCTACAACAAATCAATATTTCACGTTAGTTGTTGGTGTAGTAAAACCAAATGTCTAGCTAAATGAACCCAATTATTTGATGTGCCACTTGTGAGACATAAATCAAGAATTACCATAAAATAAGTAGGGTTTAGAAAAAAAATAAAAACAATAATACAATACACCTAAGTATTTTCCACCCTTATAACCGTTCATATTCCTCAATCAAGAGGTTCATCCTTTTTTGTTAGCAAAATAAAATTTAAAAAAACATAATAAAAGTAGGAAAGACTTAAAATAGAACATAAAATAGAGAATACATTTCTATTACTATTAAAAAAACTCACACTACTACTAAAAAACTTACATTACTACTAGACAACTTAGCCTAAAGAAACCCTCCACCCTACACTTACATGCTTAATATGTAGCCTATTTATAGTGTTTGAAGTATGCTAGATGCCAAACATATAATAGAGGATTTAAACAATCAAGTGGTATGTTAGTTGCTAAGAGTTGGTAAGTTCTTACAACAAATCCTCTAAAATTTCAAGTACCCAATTAAATTGTATCATCCGGCTATTGGATGATAGGTAAAGAATAAAAATTGTATATATTTGTTTCGTGATACATTTGTATATATAAGTGGTCAAATTTGGCAATTGGATGAGGGAAATATGGTCAAATTATCGAATCATATTTAAGAGCCGTCCTTCAACATTAGCAGCGCATTGTCACATTTTGATTGACAATTTTGACATATTTTCTCACCATCTTGTCTTTAGAAAACTTTTTTATCTATAACTTTGTATAACATATCGAAATCTCAAACCAAAATCATTTTTGGTTTAAGAAAGATGACCAAATTGGTAAAATAGGTCAGAACTGGGCTTAACTCTGATCTAAATTTTTGGCGATCCATTTTATATAACCACTTGTAATCCAACTTCTTTGATCCTTGAACGTTTAGTATGAGATCCAAAATCTACATGAACTTATAGATGAATGAACTAGCAATCCATAGCCTCAATAATTAACTCAAAATTATTTTGGAATCAAAAGTTATGCTAGTTTCTCTAAAACCTGCACAAAAGAAGATAAAAAATTTTAATCTCATTGTGTATGTTGATTTCCCATTTTTTTCCTAAAACACCAAAAAATGCTTTAATTTGGAGTTCTAAACTCAATTTCAAAGTGAAAATAATTATATAAATCCTAATTAATTGTACACTTTTAAATATTCATTAGTGCACAATACTTATGAAGAGTGCATTGACGTGGTTCAATCAGCTCCTAATAGGATCTGTCTCCGGGATGGAACAATTTACTGAAAGCTTCCTACATCAATTCTCTATAAATTGAAAGTGCCCTAGGACCATTGCTCATGTCTTCATGATCAAGCAGAAAGAAAGAGCAACATGTCCTCTATGAGCTCCTACCGAGCATATTGTAGTGAAACCTCCATTAGGGAAATCTTAAAGAGTCAATTACTGGAAACCTACTAACATCACTGGAGGAACTTTTATCTCGTGCAAAAAAGTATATACATATTGAGAAAGCAACACACCTGGAAGTGGGGACTAAGAGAAAGCAGAATGATAAGGAGAAGTCCAATTTCAAGAAGATAGAGTGACGTCAGCTTACGTCTGAATATCTCTTGGTACCCCACCTGAACGCTCTGCTCACTGAAGTGCTGCTGACCGTACATAGCCATGGCATTATAGAGACTCCCAAAAAGTTGAAAAAAAAGCACCGATGAGAGAACTCCAATAAGTATTACGGCTTTCATCATGACAAGGGCTATACGATGGGAGAATGCTTCCACTTAAAGAAAGAGATTGATAAATTGATTCAAAGGGTATATCTAAAGGAGTTTGTCAACCAGCGTCCTCAAGTAGATTGCCCAACTCAGGACCTACCTCCTTCGGAGACTTACACTTTGGATAGCTAAGCATGAGTCAAAGGCATGATGAATAATAGGACCCTTCATTAGCAGGGGTAATAAATATCATATTAGGAGGGCTAGATGGAAGGGGCGTGAAAAGCACATTAAGGGCTTATCATAAAAAGTTGGCGGAAAAAATTCTCAAATCTCTCTAAAGCTCAGGACGCTCAACATGATTCTCGAAAAGAACATGACAATAATTTTTGGAGCGTAGGACCTTAATCTTGTTGCTGTACAACAAGCTAATGCCATTGTTATCTCTGTGATGCTGTCAAATTTCTTGGTGAAGAGAGTTTTGATAGATATAAAAAATGCGGTGGATATCATCCTCTATGATGCATTCCAGAAGCTTAAAGTGGACCAATCCTAAGAAGTCCCAATCAATGCTCCCTAATCGACTTCACTAGAGAGATGGTGAATGCATTATGAGAAGTAACACTACCACTGACACTATGATTACATAAGCCACATAGAGCCACTAAACTTGTGAGGTTCCTAGTGGTGAAAACTCCTTCTGCATATAACATGATATTGAAAAGACCTTGTATGAACAACTTAAGAGTGATAGCTTCTACTATTCATATAAAGGTCAAATTCCCAACAACCACTTGAATGGGAGAAGTGAAAGGAGATATACGCGCTGCCAGGGAATGCTATGTTACATGCTGGAAAAAAGGGTCCCCGAGAGAGTAGTAGCAATACCTGAGGATACATGTGCTCTGTCCCACTTTCTGCATATCAACTTTCCTTAAGTCTTTATTGCTTTCCCAGCCTTTGAGCTGCTTAAATAATTTTCAGCTTACGCGCAGTTTAAACAATTTATCTCTATTATTTATGTTTATTTTCCTAAGACTCCCCATGTTTGGGAGATTTATATTTTGCTTTGACTATGAAATTATTTGTCCAAGTCTATCGCTTTCTATATTATTGTTCTAACTTATTGAGTGTTTACATTATACATCTAGAAAACTTGGTGCCCCAAGGGCCTATGAAATCAATGAACTTGCAGGCATTCAACAATATGAATAGACCCATAAGTGATGGCCATGTGCACATCCCAGGCAATTCATAGTTTCCTAAGCGATGGCTACGCGCACATCTCGGGCACTTGATAGTTCCCTAAGTGATGGCTACATGTATATCCTGGATACCTGACAGTCCCCTAAGAGATAGCTCTGCGCCATCCTAGACATACAATCTTTTACGTGTTGGCTTACAGCCAACTCGGGCACATCAATAAGCCTTGCCTGCAAAGATATAATGTTAATATGAGTTGACCTCTATGCCCGGTGAGATAATATAGTCTCATAAAAATCATAACATATGTGAGGAAGCAAGGTAAAACGCAAAGGACATAAAGTCCTAATTATTTATGTCATACTATAGAAATAACGACATTAGTAGTAGATGTGCATGCCATACTCAGGCAATGAAAACATCTCATATGCAAAAAGTAAAATAAATCATTTAACATATCTCCAGGGAAAATAAAGCGTCACCCCTGAGCAATGAGGGGAAAGAAAATAGAGTAAAGAAAGCTCTAAGCTATTAGTTCCAAAGCTAAATATCCGAATGCTCATTTGACTTTATTGCCTTAGGGTCTCCATCTCTTGCAAGCATGCCCGGGGAGTTTGTAGCTGCCTTAATTGCTCTTGGCGCTTCTCCAACTTTAGTTGCCTCACCTTTCTCGAGCGACCTCTATAAAGGTCTTCCTTACAACAACTTCAAAATGCTCTACTAACTTCTTAAAGCTGGCAACAAAGTGACTAAACACATTAGTCATCGTAAGAGCTAGAAATAAGGAAGTCAAAGAGCTCAACTGAAGTGGTTGAATCAAATGTAAAGCAAAAGCGATACACTAAGTCAATTACTCAGGCCAAGTTGCCCACTACAAAGGCATCTAAGCAGAAATAGGCATATGATTGAGCTGAGTGATGTCATCCTTGCTGATGACGCCCCTAGTAATTTTCCAGCCCAAAGACATCTCTAAGGTGTCCCATAAGGATTGAATCCCCTCTTAAGGCGATTAATGCAGAAAGTGAACATTCCTATGCTCAACTGCCTCTGGGAGGAGTACCATCTGTCTCATCTCTCAACCTCTTGCCTAATGCAGGAGTAGATGGAGGGCCTCGTGCATTGACTGCTAACCTTGCACTCGACTAGATGTAATAAGAATCCATACCTTACACCTGTGCGCCTAGGTGGAGAATGCCTATCACCATCGTCTCTCCATGAGGGAGACTGCACAAATCCACCATCAAACTCATGAATTTTCTTCTTTTGAGCCTTAATGGCCATAACATCTTACTTCTTCGCTAAAAGAATAAGCGAACAAATTTCAGAAACAAATACGCCAAGTGAAGGCAATCAAAATATGTTGATGAAAGAAAAGTATTCAAGTACCAACTAGGCATAAAGCATTGGCATCAAAGAACTAGTTAAATAATGCAGTAGTTGTATAATGCTCCATGAGCTCACCAAGCATGTTGTGAGGAGAAGCAACCATGGAAGAAGTATCACTTCACTTAAGGAAAAACCCCAACCTTCATCTTTAACATAGAATAATTTATTCTTCAAAGGACCATGAGAGAAAGCTATTTCATCTAGGAATCTACATCCCAGCTTAGGGAAGAAGTGAAAATGTAACTCTCCAATAATCCTCCTCAACATAAAGAGGGAAAAAAAACTATTCACATCTATAAGAAAGCCTAATTCTCATGAGCGATGGCAGAATCCCTAAAAACATATATGTGAGTTGGGGATATATTAAACCCACACAGAGGCCAAGAGCCAGAACTACCTCCACCAGAAAAGAATGAGAAGGAGTGGAGAATCTACTCACCAAGAATAACAAGAAAGTAGGCGAGCATGAATGATATACACTCCTGTAAGAGTTGGCTTAACGCCATCCTGGACATAATACTAAGCACTGCCTGGAGAGATTCGGCGCCATCTAAAATAACTTTTTCATCCCTGGAGGCGACTTTTCTTGAAATATTATATCCAGGGAAAGCTACAACATGTGCCTATAAGGAAATAACTTAGTATGCAAAATTGGAAATCTAGCCCTATATATCAGGGGTCGCATAGAGGAATAAACAACACCTCTAACCTTCGCCATGAGACCTTGAGTCTTCGTGCTCCAACACATCATTTAGACAATAAAGTTGCTTTAGAGGCACGTCCTAAAGCCTAAGAAAAATGTTCTAAATAACTTACTAGGGTGGAGATTTTTAACTAAGCTATGCGTACAGAAGTGTAAACATTGCTCATACGTTAAGTTTCCTAAGTAAATGAAGCATTAAAACTTATGAGAGTAAAACAACTCAATAGCAAGCGCCCTAATGAGAAGAAAAGCTAACATAGTTGAGCAGACCTGGTAGGGAAGAAAACGGAATGACGTATTGTCTCGGCCGAGATAAAGCATCTAGCCAAGGCAATACCTCGACTGGAAAAGAGAAGTCGGCTGAGGCAATGCCTCAGCTAGGAAGGATCATCCACCCAAGTCATTGTCTCCATCGGGAAGAGCAATCAACCGAGGCAATGGAAGAAAAATTCGGCCGAGGAATTGGCTAGGTTGGGAAGGATCATTTGGTTAAGGCATTGCCTCGATTGGGAAGAAATTTTAGTTGAGGCATTGCCTTGGCCGGGAAGAGCATTCGGGCAATGCCTCGGTTAGGGATGATGATCTGGCCAAGGCATTACTTAGCCGGGGAAAAAAGAGTTGGGCAAGGGCACTCCTTCACCCGAACAGAAGCCCACTCTTTGTGCACATGACCCTCGTTGATGCATTTGCTAAAAAGAAAGAAAATGGGCGGAACGAGAAAGAGACATAAACATATATAATTTCTGCTGCTGACATGCAGATGCGTAGGCTCTTAACTCCCAGCCAACTTCTATGCTATCAATGCGCCTGGGAGTTAGAGGGTTGTATGATGTGGATGAAAATTGTATTTATTTTATTCATTTATTTAATTTATTTTTATTTTAGCCCAACATATAATTACTTAGATTCAGGGGTAGATTTATAGCTCATGTCCAATAAGAGGCCGAAGCGACTCAGAGATACAAAGCATCCGTCCGATAAGACAATCAGGCCCATGAGGCTAAAATTATATTAAGGCCCATGTCCCGAAATAAACAAGTATAAATAATCTCAATCTTCACATTTACAAAGTACACAATTTTATTTCATACTTTGAGTTAGTACTTATTCTTTGAAATATTTACTAACTTAGGTATCAGAGGGGCTTCTCAGGAATAATTACATGGCCCTCCTAACTATTTGTTCGTATCGCAGGTAGGGAACCCATATTCAGAAATCACAAGTTCGTGGACACGTATCTTGGATTCATTGACACGTGTCAGAATACAAAAAATAACAACATCATAGTGGCTTCTTTATTTATTTGTATTCGAAAAAATAAAAAATAAAAATATTTAAATCTAAGGGAATCTAGGCATTGCATAAGGAAAAAGAATAGCAAAGCCCAGATCTGTAAATTTCAAAACTAGGGATCCTTCCATAAGATGAGCCCAATGTTTTGGACCGATGGATAACAGAACTGAGCTAGCCTAAAAAAATGGATTTTATTTTCCTTTCAAATGAAGCTATAATTTGCTATTGGCCATCATTTTTATGTGATAAATTATTATCTAAACCATAAGCTTGACAATACTAGATTCATAATTCATAAATAATGGGATTTTCTCTCTAATTTCTGTATAGAACTTAAAAATATTGTATTTTTAATAACTCACAAGTTATTACTATTTCATTGTGTTGTACTTAATATGTAGAATTTCGTAAATCCATGTATAGTATATGTATAATGATTAATTGCTTTTCAGAAACTTTGTAATATTGCTATTGCTACTATAGTTGTTAGTACTTTAAATTCATTTCAAATTTAAGAGATTCGATAATGTTAACACGTTGAATTATTTTTTTGAAAAAAAAAAGGATGAAATTATGTTTGAGATATGTATATAATTAAATTAATTGATCAATAAAATGCTTACAAGTTTTCTTTTCATTTTTTTGAGTATAAATAGATTGGTAGTATATGTTTTCAATTCATAGATATCTCAAAGTTAAATAATTAATTTATTTTTGGTTATAATTTTCTTGCTATTTCCCCATTTTTCCTGTCAACTCAGTGAAGGCTTAATGGGACAAATGTACAAAAGTAATAGTTAATCTATTCCTCAAATTCTAAGGGACCTTTAACTAGTAACTTTTAGTTCTGAAATGTCAGTGATGCTATTTGGGACTAAGCTTCACAGTCATCCTGATATAGAATAAGAAGAATATGCAATTGTGGAATTGTTATAAGTCTAAATAATAATTATTAGCAAACTTCAAAAAGACCATAATTTATGATTTGAAAAGAATTACAGCATGATTGTCTTTACGAGATAAAGTTAACCTCACACAGCGGTTAACACCTTAAACGGTCTTCTTTCATCTCAAAATTTCATCACTTCGGCTCTCGTTCAAACACTTACCTAATTTAGGCAAACCTATCTCAAAATTTAAAACCCATCCAATTTCAGCCTTGGTAAAGCTAGTACATTGTTTATGAGTGATCCAACATTAATTTAATAGAAAGAATCAATAGTTGTATGTCAACTTACGACAACTTATTTCATGTAATTATAGATACTCGTAAAGAAGAAATTTTCAAAATACTAAGTTAAAATAAGATGTAGTGGTATTTGTTAGAGTAGGATGCCCAACGCCCCAATTAAATTGAATGTATTATATTCTTTTACTTTTGTAAAGACAATTTTATTGAGAATCATATTATTAAAAAGACATTTTTTTTATCTTATGTCTTGCATTTTTTATTTATGCACATTAGATAAAGTCCTTAGATCAAATTTAGCTACGGGGCATGGTCGCGCATATGATGGCGATCATGGAACATGCCTCTAAGGCTTTGGTCTTAAATAAGTTTCGAGTCGAGAGCTTTGAGATGGGATATCAAATAACTCAGTAAAACTCGTACATATAATGCATGCTCGTGAGACGAGGATGTCACATTGCATTGGCATTAGCGTAGAGACGTAAGTGCATGTATGTGGGTGCTTGTTAGGGAACAAGTACACAGAATATGGCCCACAAGAAATTCTTAGTTGGAGGCTTTGCCCGTCGAAATAAGAATTTCTATATTGCGATAGTACACGACTAGTTCTTAGACTTGAGGCACGATGGTAGCCTTGTGTGCATCCTGCAGTACTTTGATATATCTTCTGATTAATTGACAATCACAAAGGGGGTATGTTGGGTGTTGTACTGGTGTGCATGGAGTTTTGTCAGTGACCAATATAGAATTCGACATTTGTCTTTTTAAACAAAGGAATCTCCTGTGTTTTCATAGTTCGTGATTCAAAGACCTTGGCCAATGCAGTATGAATTGTGATTCATCAAAAATCATTGGAACTTGAAATAGGATCACAGTTATTGAATTATTTAGGGTTTCGACTTATAATCCATGCCTTAGATTCAATCAGGTGTCGAAAGGATCGTACGTGTATGGTACTCACAACTGAAATAGGTTTACTCGCTATTTCATCTAAGACTAGTTTGCCATGATTACTTGCTAGGTGTTTTCATGGATAGTGAGGTTCTTAGAATTAAGGAGTTGATTCCAAGCGGATTAATTAATTGGATTAATTAATTGGAATAATTGTTATTCATAAGTTGCAAATATTACAAACCCACTACTAGCTTAGTAGTGAACCTAAGAGGGTCACACATTTTTATGGAAAGTAACATTTCTAATTTTAAATTTTATCCAATGGTTGAAAATTAATTAATTAATACTGATCAATTAATTAATTAAGGGTTCTATTTAATTTAATGGTTAAATTAAATTATTCAATTAAGTAATTGGATTATTTAATTGGACCTAATTTAATTAGGAAGCCCAATTAGAGTAAATTAAATTAATCAATTGGATTGATTAAATTGGGATTGAATCAATTGAATTGATTTGGGGATTTTTGAGTTCAAGCTCAAAATAAATGTGGATCACTTAAGAAGCCCACTAAATTATGAAGAGAATAAATTAAATAAATATGATTTATTTAATTAACATATTTATAGATAAATAAATATAGTGACCAATTTTATAGGATAAAATAGGCCACTAAGATTTAATTTATGTATAAATATAATTATAGTATATATATATGATATATATGTATCTTAATATTATTTGAAGAGTTCAAATTAATAGCAACAATGTATGTAGATAATTTTGATGATTAATGTAGTATCAAATTAGTTCACATACATTAGGAGAGAGAAAAGAGAAGAGTTCTTGGAAGATTTGGAATCCTTCCAAGATAAGGTTTTGAAGTAGTTCAAAATTAAAAATTTCTAAGAGTTGGAAAATGATTAGAATTTTTAGCCCTATATATATGAGGGATGAAAATTACATAATGAATTTAAAAATTGAGCAAAAAATATTTTGTTTAAAATCTTCTATTTTCACTCTCCAAGAAAAGAAAAGAAAGAAAAAGAAAATCAGTTTCTTGTTATTCTCTTCATATTATTGTTTCAAAAACTTAAAGAATCAATCTTTATTGTTCTTGAAAATATACTTCGGTTCTAGATTAGTAAACAATTAAAAGGATACTAGCGAATCCTTTTGATTGGTGTTGCTCTTTCGTATCGTGGACCTGATAGAGGGGAGACACTTGGATCCTTGCGAGTTCTGATAGTTCAGAATAAGCAATTGATTGCTTCATTTTCTACAACGATCGGAGTGCACGAAAGGTATAATCTGATTTTATATTTATTTATATATTCACTTGAATAAGCGCGATCGTTAAAATCGCTTTCGAATTAAAGGGGTTAAATTTATATTTGATAAAATTTTTAATTTTCCACTGCGTATACCCCTACGATTATAGCGAACCCAACAGTGGTATTAGAGCCACGGTTTCGCTTATTTACTGAATTTTGAATTTATGAATACATGTTTTTAAATTGTTTAAATTCATGTTAATTATGTAAAATTTGATTTTGCATATTTTCAAAAAATTTTAATTGCAATAATTTTAATTGCTTATTTAAATTGTTTAAATATAAAAAAAAAAATTGATGATGCGGGCGTCGGGTGTCAGACACCCGATGCCTACACGCCGGCAGCGAGCGCCCGTCACCTGGGGCTGGGCGCTCGGCTACGCGCCCGTCACCTGGCGCTGGGCGCTCGGCTACGCGCCCGACGGGCAGCAGTGGTGCTGCTCGTCGTGTCATTTCGGGTCCATTTTTTTTTGGAATATTAAAATTAAATGATAATTTTAATTATTTTTGAAAATAAATTTTTCAAAGAAAAATATTTTTCAAGCAATTAAAAATTATACCAAGTTAAAAGAAAATTTGCGTTTAACAATTTGGTAAATTTACATGTTTTGATAATTGCATATGATGTTAATTATGAGCATGTATGGGATGATCATGAGCCATTGGACCAATTTGATTGGTTTTATTTAATATTTTTGGGTTTTAAAATGGGGCCTGTGAGCCTCTTATTTCATTTATGTAAGTTATTTTATTTTCTGTAAAGAGAGTAGAATAGATGGTAAGGTTTTTATTTTTCTTTGGAAGACGAAGAAGAATAAAAAAGAAGACCCATGTTTGTATGGGATACAATTATGTAATAGAATAGGTTCTATTCCATTTTATTATCCTTAGACTGACCTTAGGTCCATTTTTGGCTCAAATGGACCGCATAGGACTGGTTCATGATAATCTATTTATTTAAGTATGTATTAGATGCATGCTTAGGATTTTATTTAATGCTTTTATACTTGCAGAATGATATTATGATGTAATGCATTAAATAACCAACCTAATTTAAATTATGATGAGGTCTTGGATAAAATTAAACCCCACTTAATTTACTAAAATTAAGTAAAAGAATTTTTTGAAATTCGATTTCAAACAAAAATGGACAAGTTAGGTAGGACCTATCGTTCCATGCCTACCATCAAAGATAGAGACATGACGACCGCTACCACACTTGATCACTGACCATGAGTCGTGGGGTGGTCTTGTGTTGGAAAGCTGTGATCTCTACCAAGCATTGAGATGCTCGTGGGATGGAATCATCATTATGTTGGCCATGAGTCATGGGACATCTTGATGCTCTATCTACACGAATGTTTGATGGGTATTGTTTGACACTTAGTACCATATGAGCTCATAAAATTGGGGTATATGAAAATAGGTGAGGCAAAACAAACTTGAGGGTTGTATGGTGATACAATCGTCAAAGAGTTGACTACCGATAAAAATATTTCATGGGCTCATAAAATTAGGGTGTAAAATATTTCCATTGGACCTCAAGCCACTAGGAAATTTGATTTCCCAAAATTCTATTAGTGGTGATGGAATTCGAAGAAAATAGTGGGAGACATTTGTATTAAAGACCTTATATTAAATGAATATGTTTTTCCCATAGTTTACTCATTTTTTGATTTGTTCATATTTTGTAGATTATTCTAATAAAATGGCAAAGAATCCACTTGCAACAATCCTTGAACAAAACAAATTAACTGGACCTAACTTTGTCGATTGGCTAAGAAACCTAAAGATAGTTCTTCAGTCGTAGAAGAGGGCATATGTCCTCGACACTGCGCCTCCTTCGGTACCACTGGAGGATATTACTTTAGAGATTATGCAGATTTCTTACATCATGTTGATGACAATCTGCAGGCTCGATGCTACATGCTGGCATTGATGTCAAATGAGCTGTACAGGCAGAACGAGGATCAAGATACTGCTTATGGGATCCTCATTCACTACAAGAGTTGTATGGTGAAAGAACTCAGCAGACGAGATATCAGATCTTAAAAGAGCTTTTCAGATGTCGTATAATTGAGGGCTCTTCAATCCATGATCATGGATTGAAGATGATAGCCCTTATTGAAAGGCTGGCATCCCTTGGAGTAGTTATGGAGAACGAACTCTATATGGACCTTCTGCTGCAGTCTCTGCCTCCATCATTTGACACATTTGTTGTCAACTTTAACATGCACAACATAGAGACTAGTCTCGCTGAGCTTGTGAACATGTTAAAGACAGCTGAGTCCACCATGAAAAAGGACAAGCCGGTTCTGCTTGTTGGATCTTCTTTCGGATCAAAGGCTAAAAAGCCTAAGAAAGGAAAGAAGAAAGGAAAGGGTTCCTCTAAACCCAACAAGCTGAAAGCTAAGGGCGGTGTCAAAAAGGTTTCTTCTCAAGCCAATGACAAGTGCTATTACTGCGGTAAACCAGGGCACTCGAAGAGGAATTGCAAGGAGTTTGTTGAAGTTAACTTGTCGGTTAACAATACTTCTTAGGTAATGATACCGGTTGTGGCTCACATATTTGCAATGATTTGCAGATGATAGCAAGAAGTAGGAAGGTGGATGGAGGAGAGACGATCTTTAGGATGGGAAATGGAGCATAAGTTGCTGCATTAGCTATAGGGACCGTTAATCTGGTTTTAGAGAATGGTTATGTAATAGTTTTAAATAATTGTCTTTTTGTTCCGGATATTATTAAGAACATTATCTCTATTCCAGTTTTGGATAGAGAAGGTTTTAGATTTACCATTGAGAATGGAAATTATTCCATTTTCAAACGTTCTGATTTTATATATTCTGGTTCTTTGACGAATTATTTATATACTATTACTTTCCATAACCTCATTTTCACAATTCAACAAAATAAAATAAAATTAGATAATCATAGTTCAATGAGCCTGTGGCACGCAAGATTAGGACATATTTCTGAGCAAAGGATTAACAAATTGGCACAATTGCTTGATCTAACAAAAGAGCAAGAACTACCAACTTATGAATCCTGCTTCAAAGGAAAGATGACCAAATCTCCATTTGTTGGACAAGTGGAGCGAGCCAAGCATCTATTGGATTTGATCCATACAGATGTATGTGGGCCACTAAATGTTAGTGCCCGTGGGAACTATAACTACTTCTTAACCTTTAGTAATGACTTCTCTAGGTATGGTTATGTGTACCTTTTAAGGTATAAGTCTGAAGTATTTGAAAAGTTCAAAGAATTCAGAACTGAAGTAGAGAAACAAATTGGATTAAGTATAAAAACTCTTCGATCTGATCGAGGAGGTGAATACTTAAGCACATAATTTTTAGATTATCTAAAAGAGAATGAGATTCTCTCACAGTGGACTCCTCCTGCTACTCCCCAACTCAATGAAGTTGCGGAATGCAGGAATCGAACCTTGTTGGACATGGTTTGATCTATGATGAGCTTCACTTCATTACCTTTTTCATTCTGGGGCTATGCTTTAGAAACGGCGGCATACCTATAAAATTGGGTGCCATCCAAAGCCATACCCAAAACACCATATGAGATGTGGTATGGAAAGACACCTTCCTATAAATAACTTAGGGTACGGGGGTGTGCTGCTTATGTGAAGCAGCTAGTGGGAGATAAGTTGGATATGAGATCTAGCTTATGCAAGTTTGTGGGGTATCCAAAGGAGTCTATTGGATACTATTTCAATGATGCCACGGAACAAAAGGTGTTTGTTTTAAGGAATGCTACCTTTCTTGAAGAAGAATTTCTTTTAGATGGAAGTGGCAATGTCGTAGAACTTGAAGAGGTTCAAGAACCACAGAACACCCCAACTAACATAGTAAATGGTACACCAGCTGATGCTGGACCCTCTAAGGCGCAATCTCTTCGAAGATCCGAAAGGGTCTCAAGGGTACCTAAGAAGTACAACTTGTTGTTAGAGAACAAAGAAGAGGGACTCCCCTTGGATAATGATCCAAGAAGATATGGAGAGGCGATGTCTGACATCGACTCGAAGAAGTGGCAAGAAGTTATGCAGTTCGAAATGAACTCTATGTACTCCAACAAGGTATGGACTTTGGTGGACCCACCACAGGGAATTATTCCCATTGGCTGCAAATGGGTCTACAAGTGGAAGCTTGGAGTAGATGGAGAGGTAGCAACCTATAAGGCACAATTGGTAGCAAAAGGTTATACTCAGAAGCAAGGAATTGATTATGAGGAAACTTTTTCACCAGTAGCGATGCTTAAATCCATACGGATACTGTTAGCCATATCTGCATATTATGACTATGAGATATGGAAAATGGATGTGAAGACCGCTTTCCTTAATAGAAACATTAAGGAAAAGATCTATATGAAGCATCCAGAAGGCTTCATATCCAACGAGAGCGAGCAAAAGGTTTGCAAGCTTTAGAGATCCATTTATGGACTCAAACAAGCTTCGAGGAGTTGGAACATCCAGTTTGATGAAACGATCAAAACATTTGACTTTCATAAGAACCCGGATGAACCATGTGTCTACAAGAAGGTTAGTGGGAGTACAATTACATTTGTTGTACTCTACGTTGATGACATCCTACTTATTGGGAATGATATAGGGATGTTGCAGTCAACGAGGACTTGGTTATCTAATCAGTTTTTCATAAAAGACTTGGGAGATGCATATTTTATTCTAGGGATAAAAATCTATAGAAATAGATCCAGAAGGATGATCGGACTATCCCAGTCCATGTACATAGATAAAGTGCTAAAAAGGTTTAGCATGGAGGAATCCAAGAGAGGATTCCTGCCTATAAGTCATGGGGTTTCACTCTCTAAAGTTATGTCTCCTAAGACACTTGATGAGAGAGAAATGATGGCTCGCATACCTTATGCTTCTGCAATGGGGAGCATAATGTATGCAATGTTATGTACAAGGCCTGATATAGCACATGCTCTAAGTGTCACGAGCAGATATCAGTCCAATCCAAGGGAAGAACACTGGAAAGCCGCTAAGATGATCCTCAAGTACTTGAGAATGACTGAGGATATCTTTCTGATATACGATAATGGAGAACTAAAACTGGAGGGATATACAGACTCTAGTTTTCAGTCCGATATAGATGACTCAAAGTCCATATCCGGATACATATTCACCTTGAATGGTGGTGCGGTCAGTTGGAAGAGTTCCAAGCAAGAGACGACTGCAAACTCTACCACCGAAGCTGAATATATTGTTGCATCAGATGGAGCAAAAGAAGCTGTTTGGATTAGAAACTTCATCCAAGGGTTGGGTGTAATTCCATCCATTGTTGATCAAGTTATGATTTACTGTGATAATAATGGAGCCATTGCACAAGCAAAAGAGCCAAGATCTCATCAAAGATCCAAGCACACAATGAGATGATATCACTTGATCAGAGAGATCATTGGTAGAGGCGACGTCATTGTGGATCGAGTTGCCTCAACAGAAAATGTAGTAGATCAGTTACTAAGCCCTTAGCACAGAATATATTCGACGAACATCTTGAGAAGATGGACCTTAGATACATGGGCAATTGAAGCTAGAGCAAGTGGGAGATTGTTAGAGTAGGATGCCCAACGCCCTAATTAAATTGGGTGTATTATACTCTTTTGTTTTTGTAAAGACAATCTTATTGGGAATCATATTATTAAAAAGGCATTTCCTTTATCTTATGTCGTGCATTTTTTATTTATGCACATTAGATAAAGTTCTTAAACTAAATTTAGCTACGGGGCATGGTCGCGCATATGATGGCGATCATGGAACATTCCTATAAGGTTTTGGTCTTAAATAAGTTCTGAGTTGAGAGCTTTTGAGATGGGACATCAAATAGCTCAGTAAGACTCGTACATATAATGCATGCTCGTGAGATGAGGATGTCACATTCCATTGACATTAGCGTAGAGACGTAAGTGCATGTATGTGGGTGCTTGTTAGGGAACAAGTACACCAAATATGGCCTACAAAAAATTCTTAGTTGGAGGCTTTGCCCGTCGAAATAAGAATTTCTGTGTTGCGATAGTACACGACTAGTCCTCAGACTTGAGGCACGATGGTAGCCTTGTGTGCATCCTGCAGTACTTTGATATATCTTCTGATTTCTTGACAATCACAAAGGAGGTATGTTGGGTGTTGCACTGGTGTGCATGGAGGTTTGTTAGTGGCCAATATAGAATTCGACATTTGTCTTTTTAAACAAGGGAATCTCCTGTATTTTCATAGTTCGTGATTCAAAGACCTTGGGCAAGGCAGTATGAATTGTGATTTATCAAGAATCATTGGAACTTGAAATGGGATCACAGTTATTGAATCATTTAGGGTTTCGACTTATAATCCATGCCTTAGATTCAATCAGGAGATTAGCTGTTGAAAGGACCGTATGTGTATGGTACTCGCAACTGAAATAGGTTTACTCGCTATTTCACCTAAGACTAGTTTGCCATGATTACTTGCTAGGTGTTTTCATGGATAGTGAGGTTCTTAGAATTAAGGAGTTGATTCCAAGCGGATTAATTAATTGAATTAATTAATTGGAATAATTGTTATTCATAAGTTGCAAATATTGCAAATCCACTACTAGCTTAGTAGTGAACCTAAGAGGGTCACACATCTTTATGGAAAGTAACATTTCTAATTTTAGATTTTATCCAATGGTTGAAAATTAATTAATTAATACTGATCAATTAATTAATTAAGGGTTCTATTTAATTTAATGGTTAAATTAAATTATTCAATTAAGTAATTGGATTATTTAATTGGACCTAATTTTATTAGGAAGCCCAATTGGAGTAAATTAAATTAATCAATTGGATTGATTAAATTGGGATTGAATCAATTGAATTGATTTGGGGATTTTTGAGTTCAAGCTCAAAATAAATATGGATCACTTAAGAAGCCCACTAAATTATGAAGAGAATAAATTAAATAAATATGATTTATTTAATTAACATATTTATAGATAAATAAATATAGTGATCAATTTTATGGGATAAAATAGGCCACTAAGATTTAATTCATGTATAAATATAATTATAGTATATATATATATATATATATATGATATATATCTATCTTAATATTATTTGAAGAGTTCAAATTAATATCAACAATGTATGTAGACAATTTTGATGATTAATGTAGTCTCAAATTAGTCCACATACATTAGGAGAGA
Organism: Paulownia fortunei; assembly: GCA_019321725.1. Taxonomy (NCBI): domain Eukaryota; kingdom Viridiplantae; phylum Streptophyta; class Magnoliopsida; order Lamiales; family Paulowniaceae; genus Paulownia; species Paulownia fortunei. Next base: position 13,459,822 of record CM033114.1, read on the forward strand.
GAAAAGAGAAGAGTTTTTGGAAGATTTGGAATCCTTCCAAGATAAGGTTTTGAAGTAGTTCGAAATAAAAAACTTTCCAAGAGTTGGAAAATGATTAAAATTTTCATCCTTATATATATGAGGGATGAAAATTACATAATGAATTCAAAAATTTAAACAAAAAATATTTTGTTTAAAATCTTCTATTTTCACTCTCCTAGAAAAGAAAAGAAAGAAAAAGAAAATCAGTTTCTTGTTATTCTCTTCATATTATTGTTTCAAAAACTTAAAGAATCAATCTTTATTGTTCTTGAAAATATATTCCGGTTCTAAATTAGTAAACAATTAAAAGGATACTAGCGAATCCTTTTGATTGGTGTTGTTCTTCCGTATCGTGGACCTGATAGAGAGGAGACACTTGGATCCCTACGAGTTCTGATAGTTTAGGATAAGTAATTGATTGCTTCATTTTCTACAACAATCGGAGTGCACGAAATGTATAATCCGATTTTATATTTATTTATATATTCACTTGAATAAGCGCGATCGTTAAAATCGCTTTCGAATGATTATAATGAATCCAACAGTATTAGCATGCCTTCTTTTGTAGCAAACTCGTACAATTACTTGTCTCTAAATTTCTAGTAATTTATTTCCAAATCACCAACAAATGTTTAAACCTAGAAGGTCTAAAATAAAATAGTATTTGGATTGTTTTTTCATATCTTCTTAAGGGTAGGTTCATGAACGGCATGGTTCCTAAGTATCACATGGTACAAAGGTAGACTCAAACATATATCATGTGATCCCAATAATGAAGCAGTTAAACCATCAATAAATAAGTACAACTACACAAACCACAGGTTTTCAGTTATGAAGAAAGTGAAGGTGATGTCACACGTAGTACTTATTAGTCTAGCTATTTTATTGATATATATATATATATATTATATATATATATATATATATGATATATATCTATCTTAATATTATTTGAAGAGTTCAAATTAATATCAACAATGTATGTAGACAATTTTGATGATTAATGTAGTCTCAAATTAGTCCACATACATTAGGAGAGAGAAAAGAGAAGAGTTTTTGGAAGATTTGGAATCCTTCCAAGATAAGGTTTTGAAGTAGTTCGAAATTAAAAAACTTTCCAAGAGTTGGAAAATGATTAAAATTTTCATCCTTATATATATGAGGGATGAAAATTACATAATGAATTCAAAAATTTAAACAAAAAATATTTTGTTTAAAATCTTCTATTTTCACTCTCCTAGAAAAGAAAAGAAAGAAAAAGAAAATCAGTTTCTTGTTATTCTCTTCATATTATTGTTTCAAAAACTTAAAGAATCAATCTTTATTGTTCTTGAAAATATATTCCGGTTCTAAATTAGTAAACAATTAAAAGGATACTAGCGAATCCTTTTGATTGGTGTTGTTCTTCCGTATCGTGGACCTGATAGAGAGGAGACACTTGGATCCCTACGAGTTCTGATAGTTTAGGATAAGTAATTGATTGCTTCATTTTCTACAACAATCGGAGTGCACGAAATGTATAATCCGATTTTATATTTATTTATATATTCACTTGAATAAGCGCGATCGTTAAAATCGCTTTCGAATGATTATAATGAATCCAACAGTATTAGCATGCCTTCTTTTGTAGCAAACTCGTACAATTACTTGTCTCTAAATTTCTAGTAATTTATTTCCAAATCACCAACAAATGTTTAAACCTAGAAGGTCTAAAATAAAATAGTATTTGGATTGTTTTTTCATATCTTCTTAAGGGTAGGTTCATGAACGGCATGGTTCCTAAGTATCACATGGTACAAAGGTAGACTCAAACATATATCATGTGATCCCAATAATGAAGCAGTTAAACCATCAATAAATAAGTACAACTACACAAACCACAGGTTTTCAGTTATGAAGAAAGTGAAGGTGATGTCACACGTAGTACTTATTAGTCTAGCTATTTTATTGATATATATATATAATATATATATATATATATATATATATATATATATCTTTTATCAACTGATTAATCATTGACAAACAATGTGCAGTGGTATCATAAAATGTTTGATTTGAGATTCATTATCAATCCACTAGTTTAAAAATTAAAAGTTAATGAAGATTAGACAAGTGTCAAGTGGATAATAAAGACATTATTTGATTCTTGACAAGAACCTAACTAGTTTGTCTCTTATGTTTATCTTAAAGGAATCATTACCTTTTAGACTAAGAAAAACTTAATGTTTGGCTTATTGATTAATTCGGAGGAAGATTTAGATCCAAAACTCTAAATTGATGAGGTTATTAAGTCAAATCTTATAAGAAGAGTAGGTATTTGTGTATTATCATATTAGTTGTTTTTTTTTGTCTCTAAAGGTGAGCTCAGTGAGTAAGTGTCCACAAATTTCAAGCAAAAAATTATAAAATTGAGTCTGGTTTATCACGATGTAGCATATCTACATAGTTTCGTTGGGCGGAGTATACCAAGCTATGGTCTCGACATAAATGCATTGGAGATATCCCTCAAATGGGGAAAAATATCCTATTACACTGTGTTTTGAAAAAAAAAAAGGCACATAATTCCCCTCTGAGTTTTTAAAAAAACAAATCACACCCAACTCAACTTTTATCATTTATTAACTTGGCAAATGATCATCTTACCCTTATACATATGATAATGAATTTTTTACTTCATAATCATTTAAAGTAATGATTATTAAATAAAGATATATAGAATATATATTTACTATTAACAGGTACCTTATTAAAATATATATAAAATAATATAAATATTCTTTAATTATAATTCTATTTTTTATATTTAAATAACATAAAAGTATATCGAAGTACAATATGCTTATGTAGTATAATAGATATTTGATATTTTTATTGATATTTTTTTTATTAATGATGTTATATGAGATAAAACCTATAATATTATTTTTTATTTAATATTCCGATTTTTTGAATAAAAATAATAAGATTGTTAAGAAAATATTTTTAACATCTTTCAAAATAATATATACATTGTTATTAAATATGTATTCTACATATGTGTATTTAATGTTATCACCCTAATATTTTTTACAAAAAATAAAAAAAATAAAATAAAATTTTTCATCTTATATATAAGGATAAGTTGATGATTTTGTAATTCTATAAGTGATAAAAGTTGGTTGGGTGTTATTTGTCTTTTTTTTTGTTATAAAAAAAACACAAGGGGTTATATCCTTTTTTTTTTTCTCAAAATATGGGGGACACATGCCAATTTTAAAAAATATTAGGGGGTTAAATGCTATTCATGCACTATATGATAATAAAAATAGTTAATTAAATAGTTGACATTAATTTCTGATATATTAGAAAAAAAATTTGTTTCAACATATAGAGTTTCTCTCTTCCTTCCTTTCTTTCTTTCTTTCCTTTTTTTTTTAAAGGTTGAAAACACCTATGGAAGGAAAAATATAGGGCGGAGGAAGGAGGTAATGCCATTACATATCCCAAAACATTGAAAAAAAAAATATAAACAATAATTATAAATGTAACTCTGCACATTCAGTGTCGAATTTTGAAATATTAAAAAAAATTCAATTAATCTCAAAATGTAAGAAAACTAATTGTGCAAGATAATTTCAGACTAAAGTAAACAACCTAATTAGTTCAACTTTGAAGTCTTGCCCCAACTCTCGCATAAATTACTTCATGATTCACCATTTGATTCACCATTTTCATGAATTTCTATCTTTCATTAAAAATAATAAAAGAAGCTTTATGAAAATAGTATCATGCGATCTAAAATGTGTTGGTTGTATGTCGAAAGGAGATTGGATTATATTTGGAATTTCAGTTGAATTGAGACAAATACGAAATTAATCTCCTTAAAACAAGTTTCGTTCCCTACACGATGGTATAAGAAATTAAACGTACGTCTCTCAAAATACAACACTTTTTTATAAAATTAGTACAACATTATACTAATTTTATTGGACGAACCAAAAATTCGATTGTATACTTCTTAAAAGAGTAATAAGAATACTAAAATAACATAATTTATTTTAGTAGGAGGGAAAAAAAAGAAATTAATTGAATACGAATTGATTTGGTGTGAAGAAAATGAATAGGAGGTCCCTACATAATTGACCATGTTTTTTGGTTCAAATCAATCTGAACCATTATATCACATCTCTTGAGATTTGACTGCGATCTAATAGTTCAGGTTGCATCCCTACGCGAAAGCCCACAACCTTACCACGCACCTCTGCCAACCGGACGGGTGTGACCGAAGGGCTGCGATTAGTCCTCAATGCTGATGGAGCACGGGTTTGTGCACTCACCCGTGCTCTCACCCGTGCTCCATCAACATTGAGGACTAATCACAGCCCTTCGGTCATACCTCGTCAGCACTTGCGTGTACGATCATGTCCACTCGCTACTCAACCGCACGATATCATGCCATGCGGATGCCAGTTGGTCGAATGTACCACAAGTGTAAACTATTGTTCTAAAGCACCTAATGTCACTTTTGCGATGTGATTGAGAGTAGGTGCGGATTCGGATGGTGCACCACCCTTGTAGTTTTTTGAACTAGTTAAAATAAAACTAGCCAAAAGTCCACTTGGCTGCACTTTAAGGAGAACTTTAATTCTTCTTTTGAATTGAAAATTATATATACAATTAAAATTTGTTTTATTTTTCTAAAGTGAGATGCACTCCTACACTAAAAAATAAATGTTTTAAAGTTTGAACATTTTTTTTTTTTGCACCAAATTTTCAATGTGATAACCACGTTCCAACAAAATGCAGACTAATAAATATAAGTAATACAAATTATAAAAGAAGATTCACAAATATAGTGTCTTAACCTGACTTCTGCTATCTAAAAAGTGAAAAGTAGAGTAACAAACATGATAAAAACAATAAAAGCGGACTAATAAAAGCAGACTTCTGCTATTGAGTTCGTTGTTTGTTGAGTGAAATAACAGCTGTAATACGCTACTACTAAATTATTTGACTCTTTTAAGCGCACTGCATAATAAAGTGTGTGGGCAGGGCAGACAAACTTCTTGTTGCTTTTGTACGATCAATAATACAGTGCAAGGGGATTGTAACTTTGTCCCATCTTAGATTCCTAAAATTCACTAAAGATAATCCTCCACATGTATAACTCTAGATTTCCATTATTTTAATAAAGGAACGTTTGCCACGCAAGACTACATTTTGAAGTGAATGGTTTCATACACGATGAATCTGACTTTTTTTAAGTCTCTCCACTATAACCAAAAATGTTAGTAGTATCAAAATTTTGAAAAAAATGTAAAAACCTTTATATGTTAAAAAAAATGTCAAAAAACCTTCACTGAATTTTTAGAACCATACACACATGTCCTTTTCATTAGTCAACTGTAAACTCCTTAATTTTTTTAATGAATTATTCATGTTGCCCTTCTTATTCATTAATTTTTTTTGTTATTTATTACACACATCTCAATCATTGGATCTCATATAAAATTATGATGGCTGTAGATCATATATAAATCTTATTAACAGTAAGATCTCACCCTAAATCAAAATCAATGGCCTATTTTCATTCAAGTTTTTCAAAAAAAACAAAAACAAAAAAAGACCCATTAGAGATCATTTGAGATCAATGGTCTATATTTTTTATTCATTTTTTCAAAAAAAAAAAAAAAAAAGTTGTTTGTGGATGGGGAGGTGGGGAGAGGGGGGTGGTGGTGTTGGATTGGGTTGGGCTTCGGAGATTTGGGGTGGCACAAGAGTGTGGGAGAGAGGGTTGTAGAATGGGGTCTGGGGCTGGTGGAGTCATGCAGGGGTGGGTGGGCTGTGAGGAAAAAGGAGGAAGCGGCCGACTTTGATACTTAAGTTATCAAGTGTTCGAGAGAATAAAATTAAATTTAAAATTCGAATTGAGCAAATGAATTGCGTATTTAATTAATAAGTAAATGGTGTTTATAGTTGTTTTATTGAGATATGGATTGTATGAACATTTAATGTGATTTGGCCCTATGACCTGTATGCCTTGTTAGGCTAATATGTGACGCCATGGGCCTAAATGCCTCTTTAGGTCTACATACCTATTTAGACTAAAGTTGGATATATTTTGGACCTAATTTGAAATATGTTTATCACTTATCTTAAAATTTTTTGGTGATCATCAAACATTTTGCCTAATTTTTATAGTAGAAATGGATTATTTATCTCTTTAATACCATAGGACTTAAATCTCTCATCCACTTTATCAACATAATGTGATTGAGATAAAGATATCTCATTAGGTGTTCTAGTTATCTTCATTCCCAAGATCACATTAGTTTCACCCATATATTTCATGTCAAAGTTATTGGTGAGCATTTTCTTTGTCTTATTGATGACTTCTATATTAGTTCCTAATATGAGCATATTATCTATATAAAGACATATAAGTATATGTCCTTCTCCAAATTTCTTGGAGTAGACACATTTATCACACTCATTTATGATGAACCCATTTCTTTTCATGACACTGTCAAATTTTTTATGCCATTGTTTACGGGCTTGTTTCAACCCCTAAAGACATTTGACAAGTCTGCATACTTTGTGTTCTTGTCCTTTTACTTTGAAGCCATCAGGTTGCTCCATGTAAATTTTTTCATCCACATCACCATTTAAAAATGTAGTTTTTACATCCATCCGATTTATGTGCAAATCATACAAGGATGCTATGGTTATTAAGATCCAGATTGATGTAATCCTTATTACCGGTGAATAAGTGTCAAAATAGTCAATATCTTCCTTTTGACGATATCTCTTAGCAACAAGTCTAGCCTTGTATTTATCAATTGAACTGTCTGCCTTTAACTTTTTTTAAAAAATCCATTTGCATCCAATTAGTTTAGTCCCCGAAGGAATATCAACCAATTGTTAGGTATTTTTACCTAGAATGGATTCTATTTCACTATTTATAACTTTCTTCCAGAATAGAGCTTCTGGACTAGCCATAGCCTCATTAAATGTTTGAGGTTCATTCTCAATCATATATGTCATAAAATCTAGACCAAAAGATTTAGCTACTTTGACTCTCTTACTCCTTGTAGGTTCAGATTCTATGTCATTCTTAAACACAATTTCATGCATTCTCTTTTGAGTATTCTTTTAAATATCTCCTTTAGAGAAGAATACATCTTCAAAGAATTCAACATCTCTGAATTCAATGATTGTTTTTATATGAATGTCACTTATATCAAATTTATGTACCAAAAATTTATATGCACTATTGTTCATTGTATATCAAACAAAAGTGTAATCAACAGTTTTAGGAGTTAACTTGACCTTTTTAGGATGCGGTATAGCTATTTTAGCTAGACACCCCCACACTTTCAAATATTTTTAGGAAATCATTCTACCTTTCCACATTTCATAAGGTATTAATTTGTTCTTCTAAAAAAATAATAATAAATAATAAGTCTTTATGATAATTTGAAAAAGAAAACATTTTTCTTGAGGTCGAACATTTATTGTGACACTAGCCAATGAAAAAAAAGTTTTTTTTTTAAAAAAAGACGACTCTTTCATCAGAGTCGATTCTCAATGGTTACTTTTGTCAAACTTATAGTAATAATGCAAATATTTGTTCAACCATCGGAATGGTTTATAGAGGTAGTCTTTTTTATGAAATGAATGGACTTTAATTAATTTAGTAAAATAAAGTAAATATGTATATGGTTTGCAAATCTGCTTCTCTTTATTCTAGTTATGGTTGTCAAGTTCTACCTTTAGATTGAACAACTTAGAAATTCAAGATTTTAAATGGAAAATAAAAAAAATTATTAAGTTTATTTGAATATTTTAAATTACAATAAATTTTAAATCCATTTACACCCTTTCTCTAGCAATTTTTTAAATATTATGGTGGATTTCGACTCTACTTAATATTGAAGTTATTTGTAATTTTTAACTCACTTTAAATTCAATTCCCACCATCCAAATGCAACCTTATATGTCCTACCCACCCCCTAAGAGAGAGAGAGAGAGAGAGAGAGAGTACAGTAAACCAAATTTGAGTTTACCAAATTTGATCACTCTATAATGTGGTAAACATGTTTATTTTGTTTATCATTATTAGAAAATTGAGTCCACACATAGACAAATAATATGTGAATCAATATTACTTTTCGAAGGTAGCGGAAGATTAATCAATTCAACCTGGATTCGTAACTCGCCTACAAGCCTCTCTGAATGTTATGAATGAAATTATGCCAGACTCATTTTCGCTCCAATGAATACTATCAGACCATCCACGTATTTTCACACACCTTAAACCCTTGAAGATCTAATTTGATGATACTCCAAGAGAGACGTAGAGAGAAAGAGAGCAGGGAGAAATTAATCTATATTCTGAGAGAGAATGTAGTATCTCGTTTACTAAGGAAGGTTCAAAGCGAAAGCTACCTATCTCGATGCACTATCATTCAGACAATATTCTTCTTTGTCCTTGTAGTTTTGTGTCAAATTCTTCCATTTATGTGGGGGATTGTTGGAATAAATGGGGTGAATTACAAAAGTCTCCAATTTAATGAAAAGCTTTAAAACTTGAAAAGGTGTCTCCAATTTAATGAAAAGCTTCGATACTTGAAAATGTGTCTAATGAATATAAATGATCATAAGGTTATGTATGAAAAGTTGTGACTGCTCATTAACATTGACGGGGCACGGTGAATAGACATAATAAGAGTTGTGAATCTTCATGAAGGGATGCAGTGTGAACTATTAGATTGCAACTATATCTTAAGGATGCAATCTAATAGTCCAGATTGATTCTAATTAAAAGACATGACCAATCACGATGAGGCACCTAGAAACCTATAAATAAACCCCCTCTCATTCCATTTTCTCTACACCAAATCAATTCATATTCAATTGATTTCTCTATTCTCCCTCCTACTAAAATATATTATGATATTTTAGTATTCTTATTCTCTTTTGAGAAGTATACAATCGAGCTTTTGATTCATCCGATGAAATTAGTATAGTGCTGTACTGATTTTAGAAAAAAAGTGTTGTATCTTGGGAGACAGACGTCCAAGCTCCTATAGCATCGTATAGGAGACAAAATCTGTCTTAAGGAGATTAGCTTCATGCTTACCTCACTTCAACTGAAATATAATCTCTGACACCATGCAACCAACAAAAGTTACTATTAAGACAGGGGGTGCGCTTGCCGTAGATACAACCCACTGAGAGCATGCTATTGAGAAGGCTTGATGCCTTTTAGCTAAGACTTAGAAATAATGCTTCTTTTATTTCAGACTCATATTGTAGTGATTTTTTTTACTCGGCTATATGCTGAGCTTAGGAGGCTATATTTATTGTTGAGAACATGTGCTTGGTTTACGCTATTATTCTTATTTTTGTTTCTTTTCGCAATTGTATTCCCACTTATGGGTGAAAGTTAATGCTCATATTTCTTGTCATTTTTTTTTGCATTTCATTTGAGTCACTAGGAGGAAAGGATAAATCTTGACTCCATCAAGAAGATATGGGAGATGAATGGTAATTCTTTGCATACTAGGTTGCAGTCTTTGCCATCGTGTTAGCTCCGGAATCCTCCAATAAATTGAATAAGGCTTCTTGTGTGATCTACAGCACCGCTGTTCCAGCTGGTGGTCCTTCGACTGGGGTTCCTTGTTCCAGGTGCGCAGGATCTTATTGGGGCTGAGGCTCTTGAGGCTCTTGGGGTGGAAACTCCTAAGGCCGTCAGGGGTGGAAACTCCTAAAATCGCTGTGTGGGAAGCTCCCAAATCTGCTAGGGCGAAGCTCCTGAACTTGTTGGAGTGGAACTTCTTGACATGTGCGGAGGTTCTTGAGGTTGTTAGTCCACTCCACTTCCATTCGCTACTTCCTCTTGAGGGGCACCTTGTGTGCTGGCTTCTTTGGCTCTGGATTTGATCTACATTCTTGGTGTTGAGGCATAAGTTCCATCAGACGACGCAAATTGACATTGTGTACGAATTGCCAGATTATAGAAGTCAACTCATTGGGAAATAACTCCTTTCCAAGTGCTTGCTTGAATGTTGGCTCTCTACCTACCACACGAGCATACCATTATGGGCACCAGAGTTATCCTGACGAATACTTCCCGATGATAAAATTAGTACTTGAGCAAAGAAATATCACAAGAATTCACTAAGCAGTAAAGCATAAAGTGAATCAGACATACCTTAAAATAAATGGAAGGGGGTACTTATAGTTGTCTCCCAATGGGGTTATGATTATGTGCGCCACTGGGGTTTATTATTTTTATGAGCTTGAGTCTGTTGGACTGGCCTTTCCATAGATTAGATTTGAATTAATCAATTGAACTTGAATTATTGTAATACCCATCAATATCAATGATGTGTAATATTTAACAACTAATATCGGTCTGCTTGATGTGTATGATTAAAACTTTAAAGTATATAGTTAAAAACATTTATTTATTTTTTAATTATAATGTTATATTTTAGTTATTTTTTGTATTTGTCTGATTATAACAATTAAAAGAAAGATCATTTAAAAACTAGATGAAATAACGTGATTATATTAGAGAAATAGAGGAAAAAATGTGAGAGAGGAAAAGGTTGAGAGGTGAGAGGGCAAAACTACTATATGATTATTGAGAAAAAAGTATCTTGTTATTTTCTAATTATCTTTAAATAGTTAGGGTAACATATTAAACAAAGTAAATCCAAATCAGTTATTTTAAATAGGCGTACACGATTGGGTTCAGGTGGTTTTAACTCGACATACGCGGGTTGACAAAAGATGAACCTATAATATATGATTATCTTTATATACTGAGTTGTTCGGGTTGGTTAGGTTCCGTTTAATTAGCTATCGAATTGGCAGACTGGAATATTTAATTTTTCATTCACTTAACTCAATTTATTGGTAATTATAACTTAAAAGTATAATGACAAGTAAACAAAGAGAGGATTTTATGTTATAATTGCAATGCAAATAAATAATAGTACCAAATGTAGGCATAACGGTCGAACTGAGGTGAGGCAAATTTTAATCATTCAACCCTCTAACTAACTCGAATGAAATAAAAAAATAAAAAGATTGATAAGTTTTAAATAGATCGACTAGATTTGAGTGGGTGGAGTGGATTTACGCACACTCATAATTTTTAGCTTATCTCACCTTAACAAATAATTGAAGTTTGTATGCATGTTAGTATCTACCACATGCATTAGTTTTTATGCTGACATGTTGATATACTATCACATGTAGTCTTTTAGCCACTCACCGTGGAGTGTGTTAAATTTAGGCAAGATGTCACCGATACTAAGCATTAGATATTTATTGAATGGACACATCTCTATCGCGACTCATAATATTGGGGGCATATAGATGCTCAATCTACATGGATGTTTAGTAGGTCTTACTTAACATTAAGTACCTTAGAGTCGTCATAATATTAGGGTCTAGGGGAAAGATGAGGCAAAACGTCTTGAGAATTGCATAGGATTCAATCGACAATGTGTTGTCTAACTTTTGTAAGGATGGCAATGGGGCGGGTTTGGGACAAGTTTACAAAAACCCAAGACCCACCCCGTCAAGGTTTTTAAGGACTCGAGACCCGTCTCGCCCCGAACCCACCGGGTCCAGGTTAGACCCATTGACCAACCTTTGTAATTTTAGAAATATTAAAAAATATCTATTTTTAAAATAACACCACTAACCACTAAATTTTTTGAAATATAATATTACATAAATACATATATATTAAAATAAAAAATAAATAAAAAAAGCTAAATGGGGCGGGTTTGAAAATAAAAAACTAAGACCCGTCCTGAATCCAACCCGTCCTGAATCTATTTATAACTTTGGAAATCCACCCCAAGTGGGATGGGTCTGGGTTTGGACCCGCCCCATTGCTATCCCTAAACTTTTAACTTTCATCATATGTGCTCATAATATTGGGGTGTATGATGAAAATTAATTGGATATCTCCACTAATGTGCCCCAATAATTATTGATGTACCTCAAGAACCAAGTCGCTACTCTCTGCCCTCAACTCCAATGAGGATGACTTGCAAAACAAGCATCGGGTTGACCTAGCGTAATGACTTTGATGCCTAAGTAAGTGGTATTGCTTAGAGAAGAAGGAAAAGAACAAGCAAACAATATGTATATGTAAAGTGTATAGAGTGTAACCTATTTTTTGGGTTGATCCGTGTTATTTATAGGCATTATAGTAGGGGTAAACGTCATCATTTCTCTTATTTACCCTAAATCAGAATCCTTTCACGACCCATAAATAAATGTTTGGCCTCATCCTTTTGTGTGAACATGTATGACTTAAGAAACGTAGGTCCTGTGGGATGAAATAACTTGTCCCAGTCTAAAAGTGGATCATGCAATCGTTTATAAGTAGGCCCTAAAGGAGAAGCTGATTAGACCCATTTGATAGCTCATGGAAGACTCATAAGCTCATGCGGGGCTCAGTAGCTCATGCGAGGCTCAGTAGCTTATGCAAGGCTCAAAGTATTCGACTGTATCCCAAGGATCTTCTCACCGAGCTGACCAACGGGGCGATGGTCCTGACCTGGTTCAACCATTCAACACCTAATCTAGCTAGAGCTTGACCTAACAGAGTGAGCCCTGACATAGGTCACATAATCTAGTTCCCCCTACTCTTTATGAGCTGAGTTGTTTGAAGGCCAGGTAGAGTATACAAGTTCTTTTTGATTTTGACGGTTAGGGCTGACGTATGCTTATCTTTTCAAATTCTAGCGTCTCTTGGGGTTTCATGCCCATAATAACCCTCTTTTTCCATGCTCATAATTGTCATGATTAATTAATATATCATTCATTTGAGCTACTTCATCTAGCCATCCACGTGTCCATCTATTTGATCAACCACCAGAAACATATGACCTAATCCTTCTAGGTCCTAATAACAAACCTCACCTACCCCCTCCAGGCTATGTTGCCTTTTTCTTAGACCAATTAGAGTAGGTCTAAGGTTTCCTGTGTCTGACCTATTTTCTCGTATTTCAAAGAGATTTGGCATCCCTCTAATACAGCTCGTTTCAAACTCTTTCCGCCTAATGGCTGGTTTTTCAATGGTAGTTTGTCACTTTGGGTATTGAGCCATCTCATAAACTATGGTGAGCTTATTTTCATGCTAAGACATCCAACCCGGGTTTCTTCTACTTCACATCTTGAGGCTTAGCTAAATTCATAGAGAAAAATCCAAGCTCCTTACGAGGTTGGAAGAAAAAATATTTTTTTATATCTTCTCAATAAGTTCAGGCTTTCCCAACAACATGAATACCTTACCAAGGTTGAGCACCCGAGCTTGACTCAACCACCATATCCTTAGCTCGCCATTTGAACTATAACCCCTACCATGTAGGCTTGCTAACTAATTCTTGGGCATTACTTTATCACTTCGAGATCAACCTAAAAGTTGTCGAGCTTCCTCACTTTATAAGTACTAACTTCTAACTAAGCATTATGTTCAACACTTAGTAACTTTTACTTATCATTTACTTTTCTTTTCAGAACAACTAATGGAATCCCATCTCCTTGCTACGTATCAAGCTCGAAAGGCAGCTGGTGCATCTACTCACCCTGAAGGTCAATTTAGAGTTTCTCTTATGAGTGCACCTATTGGTCAAAATCCTTTACCAGCACGTCGACTTGCAGCACTAGCAACATAAGTCCTACTTCTACCTCATCGCAGCCAATCTCCATCTAAAGCTGCAGCACTTCGCGACCTGGGAAAAGCCTAGCCCCAACTGAGAGTAGTCGAGTTGCCAGCCATGCTGCTCAACACCCAATTTTCTAGCCTCTGTCTCTATGAATCCTTTTTTCATCACCAGCAACTCAGTGTTGGAGACCAAAGATGTGGACATCAGTGCAGAGTGGCTTCATAGAGTGTCTAATTCTATAGACTAGTGCATCCTTAGGGGCATGGACTACAAGACCCGCATTGGGCATTTGGCAGATCATGCCTCAAAGGTAATGAAAGCTAGAATGTAAATCACATAATATAACATGAATTTTACTAACACTTCCATCTTTTTTTCTTTTTTTTTTTTCATTTCAGACCACCATTTACCTTAGCTCGTTGATGGCTAGCCTGAGGTTAGGGGTACCTATCTCAGAAGAAGAAGAACTTAGGTAGGAGAATGAGAACCTGTAATAATGACTGTAGTGCTTACAAGCTCATGTAGGTAAACTGGAGGCTGATCTCAACATAGCTAACGGTAAGTGCGCCTCTCTAGATCAAAAGGTGTGCGAGGTAGAGAAAGATAGAAACAAGATAGAATAACAAATGATGATGCTATTCAAGGGGCTCATATTTCTCGAGTTGAGGGCCTTCGCATAGGTAGTGCATAATGGGCTTAAGAGAGAGAAAAAATTATGAAGCCTTCAAAATTTCTGAATCACTTGACTGAAGATGCTCTGTAATATCTGATTTATGGTTTTGAGCATCGCCTCCAACAAGTTAGGAAGTAAGGTTATACTGGTCTCACCCCCAACCTGGACGCTATAACTAAAATAGTCATTTCCCCTGCTAGTTGGCAAGAAAGTGATGCTGACGCTGTTGGACCTTCTCAATCTACTCATGCAATAGCTCCTTCTGTTTAGTGCAGTCTTGCTGCTCAACCTGATTAGCCTACTCATCTTGCATGAACTAAGATCTCTGCCTCTCAAGACCAAGGGAATAATCCTGCCATCAATGTAGTCTCTTTGAAAGATGATAGTCCAGATGAAGGAATAGTAAATCAAGGTGATGGAGGCACTGTAGTGGAGTGTTATGATATTGCCGATTTTAGCTTTGATTGACTGTAATTTTGTAAACAAATTTTCATGACATCTTTAATATTTTACCACTATTGATTCTCTTTTCTTTTTTGAACTAAGCTAACTCTAGTTGGCGATACCATAACCAAGCTATTCATATGTGTATCTGCAGAGCCTGCTTTTACCTCGCCAAAATCAAAATGCATAACTGAAATAGATTTGATTTTAGACATTTAAGGGAATTCTAAAATTTAAGACTAGCCATACATATGACCTGAACATCTTTGCTTGAGACATAAGATGTTAGCTCCCTCAAAGCTCGAACTAATGAAAGTGTTGAATACTTTTAGGAAAATTGAATTTCAAATCCTTCTAGCAGAGTTCATAGAAATCAATCACAAGTGTTGCCTTCTTATGTACCTTTCTTACAGAAGTCATACAATGTATATCTTTTATGGAACTTCTAGCTCTTGCTTTAGAAACTTCCTTAATGAGGTTAGTCTTTGCTTGAGACATGATGATCTAAATTAATAAGTTTTAATGTACCCGTTTTGATTAAGATGTTAGCTCGCTCAAAGCTCAAATCGATGAAAGTGTTGAATACTTATAGGAAAATTAAATTTCAAATTCTTCTAGCAGAGTTCATAGAAATCAGTCACAACTATTACCTTCGTTCGTACCTTTCTTACAGAAGTCATACATTGTATATCTTTCATGGAACTTCCAGCCCCTAGCTTTAGAAACTTCCCCAATGAAGTCCGTCTCTATGAACCCTCCAAGGAACCTAAAGAGGTCGAGCTCTATCGAGCCTGTCATAGGTTTTTTAGAAACTCTCCCCAAAGAGGTTGGTCTCTACAAACCCTCTAAGGAACCTAAGGAGGTTGATCTCTATCGAGCCTGTCTTAGGATTTTTAGAAACTTTCCCCAAAGAGGTCGGTTTTTGTGAACCCTCCAAGGAACTTAAGGAGGTCGAGCTCCGTGAGCCTGCTTTAGGATTTTTAGAAACTTTCCCCAAAGAGGCCGGTCTCTGTAAACCCTTTAAAGAACTTAAAAAGGTCAAGCTCCGTCGAGCCTATCTCAGGATCTTAGAAACTTTCCCCAAGGAGGTCAATTTCTACGAACCCTCTAAGAAACCTAAGGAGGTCGAGCTCTGTCGAGCCTGCCTTAGGATGTTAAAAACTTTTTCCAAGAAGGTCGGTCTCTGCAAACCCTCTAAGGAACCTAAGGAGGTTAAGCTCTATTGAGCATGCCTTAGGATTTTTAGAAACTTCCCCCAAGGAAGTCGGTCTCTGCAAACCCTTCGAGGAACCTAAGGAGGTCGAACTACGTCCTTAGGATTTTTTTTAAATGCTTTGGGACTTTTCATGTGCTCAGTTTACTTGTCACTAATCAAGACATTACATAATGAAAGAGATCATATATAGAATTTTTCAAATAACAAATGTTCCATAGCCTGGGCAATTTCTGACTATAACTATCTTCCAGTTCATATGTTCCTCCCTCTATTACCTTGGTAACCTTATATGGGCCCTCCCAATTTACTCCAAGCTTGCCAGTCTATTTTAGAGCATCAGTTCATCATAGTACCAAGTCACTAACATGGAAATTTCTCCTCTTAACTTTTTAAATGTATCCAGCTCAGAGTCTGCTTTTGTAGACCTCCATTTGTGCATATGCTTTCTTCTTCTCATCAACCCAATTCAATGCCTCTCTTATGAGCTCATTGTGTTTGTTCATCATAAAAATTATGAATTATGTGGATCTCCATTCCGATTTGTGTAGGAATGACTACTTCAACTCTATACACTAGACTGAATGGAGTTTATCCCATAGGGTTCTCAGAGTTGTGCAATATACCCATAATACTGAATTCAACTCATCCACCCAACCTCTTATAACTCTGTCTAATCGTGTTTTGCTTCATCGCAAAATTATATGATTAGTCACTTCAACTTGCCCATTGGCCTTAGGTTGAGCAATTAAGGTAAAGTGCTGGTATATTTTCATCTCATTAAACCAACTCTTGATTTTGTTTCCTTGGAATTTAGTACCATTATTAGAGACTAGGTCGTGCAGCACACCATACCTACAAGCTATATTTTTCCATATGAACTTCATGATTTCTAATTTCATGAATTTTCTAAATGGTTCAGCTTCCACCTATTTATTGAAATAATTAACTGCTACTAACAAAAACTTTCTCTAGCCAGATGCTACATGGAAAGGTCCAAAAATATAAATCCCCCATTTAAAAAATAGGTCGGGTGAGCTCATGACTCTGAGCTCTTCTGTAGGTTGATGTATGGGCGGTGCATGTTTATGATATTTTTCACAAGTTTGAACAAAATTCTCAGCGTCTTTCTTTAGTGTTGGCCAAAAATATCATGCTCTAACAGCCTTTAGGGTAAGAGTTCAACCTCCTTCATGATCACCACATCTTCCTTTATTAATCTGGTGTAGGACATAAGCACCCTCTTCTTCAGACAAGCACCTCAAGTACGACATGGAGAATACCCGTTTATAAAGTAGATTTTTTATGACGCAAAATCTAGTAGCTCGTACCTGCAATTGAGCTATTTTTTTCTCATCCTGGGGTAATTTTCCTTATTGCAAATTTCTAAAATGTTTGACCTCCAATCCATTTTTTCTTCCACGAAAGAGACCTCATCCCCCATACTGTGTTGGTAGGCTATTAGTAATGTGATTTTTCTAGTCTTGCAATCAGCAGTAGAACTTGTAATTTTAGAAAGATAATCTGCCTTTGCATTCTCAGCTCACGATACCTGATTTAGCTAGAGCTTTATGAACTGCTTTTTTAGTTGCATAACTTGTTCAACATAGTTTTTATTCTTTCTTCTTTAGCCATGAACTCCCCTCCTACTTGTTGCATGACCAATCTTGAATTAGAATAGACAACAAGGCATTTCACATTGAGCTTGAGCACTATTCTCAAGTCCCTATTAAGAGCCTCATATTTTGCCTTATTGTTTGATGCCTTAAATTCAAATCTGATTGCGAACTCCAACTCTTATCCTTATAGACTAGTCAATACAATCCTTGCTCTATAACCAGCTATAGTAACATCTATATGTAACAGCTATACTCTTGGTTTTTCATCTGTCTTGACCATCTTTTGCAAAAGGTCTACCAAAGTTTGAGCTTTGATACCCACTTTGGGCTAATAGTCTATGTTATATTCACTTATCTCAATTCCCCACTTCACCGTTTAACCTGAAGCTTTAAATTTGCTTAATTTTTTTCTTAACAAAAGATTGGTTTATACCACCACTTTATGTGATAAAAAATATGGCCTAAGTTATTTAGTTGTTGTTATCAATGCTAGTCTTCCTTTTTAACCTCAGAATATCTCTACTCAGCTCCCTGCAGAAGTTTGCTAACATAATGGATAAGTTTCTATTGACTCCCTTTCTCTATCAACAATACGGAACTAATAACTAGCTTAACCATAGATAGGTAAACATATAATGTTTCCCCAGGGAAAGGTTTAGTTAACAGTGGTAAGTTAGCTGAAAAAACTTTTATCTTATTAAAAGCTTTTTAATAACCATCTATCTACTAGAACTTACTAGCTTTTCTCAACATCTGGAAGAAAGGTAGATTCTTTTCTGCAGACCTAGAAATGAAGCGGCTAAGTGCTACTATTTTACCTATAAGCTGTTGGACCTTGTTAACACTATTTGGAGGGGCCCTATCCTTAATCGCCCTCAATTTCTCAAGATTTAACTCTATATCTCTTTCAGTCACCATATATCCTAAAAATTTGCTCGACCTAACCCCAAAAGAACACTTAGTAGGAATTAGTTTTATGCCATACCTTCTAAGCACCACAGAGGTCTCGATTAGGTATGCCACATGAGTTTCAGCTCTTCGACTCTTCACCAAAATATCATCTACATACATTTCCATATTTTAACCTAGTTAACCTTGAAACATTTGATCCACTAGCCTTTGGTAAGTTACTCCTGTATTTTTCAATCCAAAAGGCATAACCACATAACAGTAAGGTCCTGTACAAGTAATGAAGCTTACATTCTTTTGGTCCTCGGGGGCCAACATAATCTGATGATGCCTCTAGGAGACATCCATCATACTTGACAACTCATACCCTAAGGTAGAGTCAACTAACTGATCTATCTGAGGTAAGGGGTAATGATATTTGGGACAAGCTTTATTCATCTCACAAAAATCAATACACATTCTCAATTTTCCTTTCGTTTTAGGTACTAGGATTATATTTGAAATAATTTTGGAAACTGAATTTCTTTTATGTGTCGAGCTTCCAATAATTTCTCAACTTTTCCTTGGATAATCTTATCTTTCTCTAGCGCAAAGTGCCTTTTTTTCTTTTTAATTGGCTTACATGTTGGATCTACATTGAGTTGGTGCACAACTACCTTTGGGTCTATCTCATTCAAATCTTATGTTGACCAATCAAAGACATCAACATTATCTTTCAAAACTAAGCTATCCTCACTGCTAACTCATGACTGAGCTGGGTACCTAACCTAGTGCTTTTTTTCTGGATTACCAGGAACTAACTCTATATTTGGGTGGAGGATCCCCTTTCTGCTCCTTCTTCCTCTTAGACTTTTTATGTTAAGCGTTTCTCACAGTTTCCACATAGCTCTTTCTGGCTGAGTGCCAATCTCCTTCAACATCTCCTACCTCTTCATCTATTGGGAATTTTAGTTTCATATGAAAAGTAGATACTATTGCTTGAAAACTGTTAAGGGAAGGCCTGTCTATGATGATATTATAAACATAATAAGAGTCCACTACCAAGAATTTAATCATTCTAGTCTTGTGCATTGGCTCAACTCCTAAGCGCACATGTAGGATGACCTCGCCTATAGAATCTACTACACCACCTCCAAATCCAAATAAAGTCATCTCTACCGACTGCAATTCCAAACCCAGATCCATCTTTTTATATACCTCATAAAATATTACGTCCATAGAGTAACCTATGTCAACCATCACCTTAGCCACTATCGCAGTGATGAATAGGGCATCATTATGAGTGCTTGTAATCCTCTTGAATCCTGAGGCCTGAACTGCACCATAGATCCTCCATTTATCCTATTAAGCTATTCTATAGCATTATTTAGGATAGATCGAGCATATTCTTTCCTAGCTCGATTAGAGCCTCCATCTGTAGGGCATCCACTATCATCTAAATTATCCCTATTGGCAGCTAAAGAGGATTTTCCCTAAAGGCTGCCATAACTTTCTTCTTTTCTGGTTCCCTTCTTATCCATGGAGGTCAGGCAACCCTCCTCCCATCTCGCCTAGAAGGTTCAGGTTCTCCCTCATCCCTTACCTAATCATAGAGTAACTCTTTTTGCACCATTGTCTCTATCTAAACTTTTAGACGAGAACATTCTTCTGTGATATGCCTATATTCATTATGAAATTCACAAAACAAATTAGACTTAGGTTTTACCTGTGTCAAAGAGTAGTTGCTAGGCCACCACAATCCTTTGTGTCTTGTAATCGCCATCAAAATTTGCATAGGCGCTATAAAGGGGGTGAACTTCTTTGCATCCCCAGGTCCTGGTAAAGCCTAGGTCATTTTTTGGTTTTTTGGCAAACCCACCTAACCCTTGACTAGATCCCTTCGATCTTTTCTTTCATTACGAGCCTCATCTTTTTTCATCTAGGCCTCTTCTATTTTAATGTACTTTTTTGCCCGAGCTAGCAAGTTATCGAAACTTATAACTAATTTCTTAGCTAGTGACCTAAAAAACTTTCCATCTTAGAGACCTTGTGCCAGAGCATTGGAGAGCACCTCCTGGGTAGCTAAAGGTACTTCCATAGTTGCTAATATGAATCTCTTTACATAGCCCTATAACTGCTCATTATCTATTTGCCTTAGGCTAAACAAGGTTAGGGGCATCTTTTAGTGCTTCCTTGAACTAAAAAACTGATGTAAAAAAACATAACTAAATTTCTCAAAAGAATGAATGGAGCTCGGGGGTAACTTGCTAGACCAATTTTGGGCTGATTTAGCTAGTGTAGTCAAGAACACCTAATATTTCACTTCATCGGATAGCCAAGTTCTCAAACCTACACAGATGCTGTAATACCCAAGCCTCACACTACTCACTTGGCCAATATGATTCATGCGCTACATGCTACTTATATGCTAATTTGCATTAACATCTACATCGCATTTTTTATAGCATTCTTAATCATTACTTGATATTAGTGGTTGAGATCCTACAACCTAATTAAGTGATTCTATATTTTGATAAGATAAAGAATAGATTGATCAATATAATGGATATTCATAGGTTGTATGTTATAATTTTAGAAGTGTTAAAGGTGTCACTAGTAAGCTTATATGAGTCGATTTGATTTGATCGAGGTGTTTTAAATGTATACATCTATAGATTAACATACTTAGGATATCGGACATGATATAATGTAATTGAAGTGTCATGATACAAGGTTCATATGTGCATGTGATTTTATAAAATAAAAACTAGACGATTATTTAAGAATCGAATGTCGATCGGTTTGGAGATCGAATGAACGGTTAAGAAATTAGGGCATAATATATTATCCGATCATATGGAGATTAAATTAGGTTGTACATAGATAAATAAGTAATGAAAAACATTAGATTAGGGTTGTATAAGGTGTGAAAAATATCAGATTTGAACCACTACTTGCCACCTCAACCTTGCCACCTCAAGCTTTACCATCTCAACCTTTATTCATTTCTACCCTTGAGCCACGACCAAAAACTATTTTCTGAGCTATTTCACTTCCAAAACCTTCATATTGAATGTTAGAAATTGCTCTCAAGCAATTCAAGTAAAGAAAAAAAAAAGTGAAGGAAGCAAAGGGAAGTAAGGAAGAGTAAGTTGAATCAAAAATCTGTGCATAAGGGAGCTTTAATTCATGTTTTGATTTAAGTTCTTGAATTGTTTGAGGGTTTATGATTTTTAAAGCTTCTATTATTATTATAATCATGTTAGGATGTTATTTGTGGTCTTTTAGTTCACAAAAGAAGGATTTTTAGTTGCAAAATTACAATAAAAATCACTAGGGACAGAAACTGTATACTTGTTGATTTTGATGTTTATGCTTTATATATGTATAATAACTTGATTAAAACCTGTGTATTTCACCATATATGTTTTATATATGAGTCTAGGTGATGTATGTCAGTTTAGAGAGGTTATAAATTGTAATATAGTGTGATAATTAAAGAGGTGCTCAAAACTGTCTTCTTTGAAATTCAGATTCTGTCCTATGTGAATGGTGCTGGTTTTACATCAATAAATCCATTGGTTTTGGTAGTAATTTGACCTGGTTGTCTCTTTATATGTGTTATCTAAGTATGGTAAAAATTTGGGAGTGATTGAATGTACTTAAGGGCCAAAACCATTAATGACATGAAGTGTGCAAAACTGTCACTGTAGGAAAACAATCTGTTTCAGAGTGTTTTGAAGAGAGCTGAACTTGGGAAGCTATATCCATGAATTTTAGCAATTATATGAGATGGTTACATTTATATACATGTTATATAAGTGAGGTAAAAATTTGGGAGTGATTGGATATGCTTAGGGATGTCAAAATTATCATGCAACTAAATTGGACAGCAAGAAAATATGAAAATGTGAATCTGTCCTATTTGATAACTTAGCATATTTCAACCTAGACATGTTGCTATTGAGTGTTAACAAGTAGGTACATGATATTAGAGTTATAATACTTCAATTATATGATGTTTACATGTATCTAAGATGAGAAATTAAGGTATTGGAGGGACTAGATTGGGTTCTAGTTTGTAAAACCTAAATAGCTTGGTGTTTAAGGTCTTAGTATGATTTTATACTTTCAACTTGCCAAATTGGGAATGGTGCTTGATGTTGGGTAATATTACAGGCTATTTTACATCTAAGATTGGAGGGGAATAATAAACAAATCTAGACTAAGCCACCAACCAAGTGAAAGGTAAGTAATGATCCATTTGCAACTACAATGCAAGAACATAGTATGTCTTGAAGCATGTATACCTAATGTGTTAATGATATTAAATTTGATTGAGAGTCTTATGATTCTTGAAACATGTTGAGAGCAAGATGACTTGCATTTCATATTGAACATGTCTTTCATGAGCATTTACATGTGCATGCACGGTATGAGTATAGTGGAGGTTCTTGCATGCACGATATGATTTGAGAGTTTTCAAAAAGAAAATATTTTGGTTGGCCACTACTAGTGTACCGAGGCATGCGAGGCATGCTTATATGATATTTTGGGGCACTGTGAGTGTTACTTCTCGGAGGATCACAGGGGTTGATAAGGGGTGTGCTTCTTGTGGTCACGAGAGGGTGAACCACTTGACTGTGCCCTTATTGACTCCGCCATGGGAAGACTTCTGGAGGATCACAGGGAAGACAGGGGGTGGACCTCTGGTGATCCCAGGAGATGGCCCTGGATTGAGTCAATTTATTTATGGCCATGTGATTATTGATGTTATTCAGAGCTCTATCCGGTGCATAGTAGGTGGGCCAAGGGCCCAATAAATGAAGTGATTTTTATAAAAACTCTTTGATTTATGAGTACTCAATTTGATACATTTATAGCATCATATCTTAGAGTTGAGTTGCATGAGATTTTACATCATACTCTTGTCATGCATGATTTTTACTTATTGAGCATTAGCTCATGTAGTTCATGCATTGTAGGTGATCATGGTGAGACTTGAGACCTCTGGTTTACTGGCTGGCAGTGGAGCTCCTACAGGCTTTCAAAGATCAATGTACTTGGATGACGACCTGTTGGGCTATTTTGTGGCTGTGTTTTTTGATTTTATAGTTATTGTATTATATTAGTGACTTTATCCTGTATATCACTTTCAAAACTCCTTTGTGATAGTGAGTTTGGGTTTGTGATGGTTTTGATAGACTTGGTTAATGTTTAATAACTACATATGTATATACAGTATGACATGATATGAAAGCACTTTACTTTTATCAATGTTTTGTTGAACTGAGTAGAAAAAAAATTATACACATGCATACATGCACAAATTGTGTTGTACAGGTTGTTTATATATATATTTTATACATATTATTGGGAGGTTGTGACAAAGAGTGGTATCAGAGCCCAGGTCTTGATTCTGTAGACTGTCCATGTACATGATCTTAGAACTTGTGGAGCACAGCCATGTCAGTAAGTTTTATTTTATGTTATATTGCATTATATATTTCATGAATTATATTGGCCATTTGTTATAAACAAAATGGTATTGCAGTCATGGTGAGAACAAGGGGTGAAAGTAGTAGTGGAGCCAGAACCCCAGGAGAGCAGACACCTATTCTAAATAATGATCGTGATGTTATCATCAATCGACTTACAGAGCTTGTTGAACGACAATCAGAGCAAATTCAACAACTTATCCAGCAAAGGGATATGGGTGGACAACCAAGGGCTGAAATGGTTCAACCACAACCCCGAGTAGAACAGGTGGAGATAGTTGGGGAAAGATTCAGAAAACTAAACACCGGTGTTTGAGGATGCACTAGATCCTACAGCTGCTGAGGATTGGTTGAGAACTCTTGAAAATATGTTTCACTACAGTAGAGTTTCAGAAGAAGAGAAAGTGATGTGTGCATCCTTTATGCTTTGAGGCAGTGCTGGACATTGGTGGGATACAATGAGAAGCATCGAAGACATCACTGTTATGACTTGGGATAGATTAAAGATTTGTTTTGAAATAAATACTTCACACTCCAGTTCGTGCAATGAAGATGAATGAATTTATACAGCTACGACAAGGAACTATGACAGTGGGAGAATACATTCAAGTTTGAACAGCTATCCAGATTTGCCACACATATGGTCAATACTGATGCATTGAAAGTTGAAAGGTTTCTTGAAGGCTTGAGACCAGAGCTATATAGAGATGTGAATATGGCAGGAATCCAAGGAGTGACATACTCACAAGTTGCTGAGAGAGCTTTAGTGGCAGAACAAGCTGAACTTAGAATTTCTCATGCTCAGGAGATTCAACGCCAATTTAAGCAAGGACAGGGGCAACGATGGGTTGGAAATGAAAAGAAGAGACCATTTCAAATGCAGAATCAAAAATCTAAATTCCAACCTGGACAAGGGCAACAACAGTGGGATCAGAGTAAGTATATAAAGATTGATCAAGGCAAGCACCGATGTCGCAACCTGCTTGTCCAAAATGTGGAGGTCACCACAGTGGAGTCTGCCCGACGGAGACTAGAACCTGCTTTGTATGTGGGAAGGTTGGACATATTTCCAGAGCATGTCCAGATAATCCAAATCCAATAGGACAAAGAAAAGTGCCAGCTAGAGTCTTTACCATCACTAGGTCAGATGCTGAGACGAACCCATTAGTGGTAAAAGGTAAATTCTCTGCCTTTGGTACTCCAGCATTTGTATTATTTGATTCTAGAGCTACACACTCATTTATATCCACTGAGTATGTGAAGAGGCTGGGTAGAGTACCTGATACTGTTGAGGTCAGTTACAATGTGATAATCCCTTCTTAGACTCAAAACAAACTAACCATGTTTTAAGAGATTGTGTTATTCTCATTGAAAATAGAGAACTCTATGCTGATTTAATTGTATTGACTATGAATGACTATGATATGATTTTAGGTATGGATTGGTTGTCAAAGTATCGGGCTACAATAGATTGTCTGAGAAAGACAGTAACTTTTCAACCTCCTGGTGAGGAACCGTTCACCTTTATTGGAATCGTACAAAGTTTTAAATTCCCATTATATCAGCATTAAGAGCACAAAGATTATTAGATAGTGGTTGTGAAGGATATTTGGCGAGTGTTATGAGCATTGAAGAACAACACCATCCTATCCTCAGTGAAGTGCCAGTTGTTCGGGAATATCCAGAAGTATTTCCTGATGATCTTCCTAGATTACCACCAGACCGTGAGATAGAGTTTGTCATTGAACTAAATCCAGGAACACATCTAATATCTAAAGCTCCATACCGAATGGCACCAGCTGAGTTGAAAGAATTGAAGATACAAATACAAGAATTATTAGATAAAATTTTATCAGACCTAGCTTTTCACCATGGGGTGCACCGGTTCTATTTGTGCGTAAGAAGGATGGTACAATGTGACTGTGTATAGACTACCGAGATTTAAATAAAGTTACAATCAAAAATAAGTATCCTCTGCCTAGAATAGAAGACTTATTTGATCAGCTCCAAGGTGCATCTATATTTTCAAAAATTGATCTGCGATCTGGGTACCATCAATTGAAAATAAAAGAGGATGATGTCACCAAGACAGCATTTAGCACGAGATATGGACATTATGAATTTTTGGTGATGCCATTTGGGTTGACAAATGCTCCAACAGCTTTTATGGATTTGATGAATTGGGTATTTAAAAATTTTCTTGATAGATTTGTTATTGTGTTTATTGATGATATCTTGATTTACTCTAGTATAAAAGAAGAACATGGTGAACATCTAAGAATGATTTTAGAGATTTTGAAAGAGAAACAACTATATGCTAAATTTAAGAAATGTGAATTTTGGATTGATCGAGTGGTATTTCTGGGACATGTAATATCAGGAGCAGGATATCTGTAGATCCAAGTAAAGTAGAAGCTATTAATAGTTGGTTACAACCTACAAATCCTTCAGAAGTACGAAGTTTTCTGGGTTTAGTTGGATATTACCATAGATTTATGGAAGGATTCTCCAAGCTTATCCTTTGACACAATTAACCAGAAAATGTGTGATATTTAAATGGGCAGATGCTTGTGAGAAAAGTTTTCAGGAATTGAAAAAGAGGAGCTCCTATTCTTTCTATTCCATCGGGTACTGGAGGCTTTGTGGTTTATAGTAATGCTTCAAAAAATGGGTTGGGATGTGTATTGATGCAAAGTGGTAAAGTAGTTGCATATGCATCCAGACAGCTTAAGAGTATGAGAAGAATTATCCCACATATGATTTAGAGCTTGCTGCGGTGGTGTTTGTACTTAAGATATGGAGACATTATTTGTATGGTGAACGATGTGAGATATATACTGATCACAAGAGCTTAAAATATTTCTTCACCCAAAAAGAGTTAAATATGCAACAGTGAAGATGGTTGGAGTTAGTGAAATATTATGATTGTGTTATCAACTATCATCCTGGTAAGGCTAATGTTGTGGCTGATACATTGAGTAGGAAATCAACACAAAATACTGCAGTTTTAGCTTTGACTCAAAAATCAGAGTTAATTGAATTACAGAAAATGGATGTAGAAATTGTACAACAGGGATCAGTAGAGGCCAAATTTGCAGCTTTGACATTCTAACCGACTTTGATTGATAGAATTCAACAGGGACAACCAGTTGATGAATATGTTACTAAAATAATAAAAGATATGGCTTTAGAAAATTTTTTTGATTTTCAGATGTCAGAGAATGGTATCTTGCGGTTTCGAAAAAGGTTATATGTGCCTAATGTAGACAACAGTCGGGGACATATTTTGGCAGAGGCACATTCAACACCATATTCAGTGCATCCAGGAGCTACTAAAATGTATAGAGATTAGATAACACATTACTGGTGGCCAGGTATGAAAAAAGATGTTGCTCAATTTGTAGAACAATGTTTAATATGTCAACAAATAAAGACAGAACATCAAAGACCAGCAGGAACCTTGCAACCTTTATTTATTCCAGAGTGGAAATGGAAATAATTACAATGGATTTCATGACGGGATTACCTAAAACAGTTAAAGGTCACGATGCTATTTGGGTTATCATTGACAAGCTAACTAAATATGCTCACTTTCTTCCAGTAGGTTCTACTTATTCCATGGACCGTTATGCACAGATATATATACAGGAGTGGTCAGACTTCATGGGGTACCACTATCTATTATTTTTGATAGAGATTCAAAGTTTTTGTCTATGTTCTAGAAGAGTTTACACAAGGCATTGGGAACACAATTATCTTTCAGCACTGCATATCATCCTCAGATTGATGGACAATCAGAGTGAATAATACAAACATTGGAAGATATGCTTAGAGCTTGTGTATTAGATTTTCATGGTCAATGGAGCAAATTTTTACCTTTAGTGGAATTCTCTTTTAATAACAGCTATCAGTCCACTATTGGAATGGCCCCCTATGAAGCATTATATGGTAGAAAATGTAGATCTCTAGTTCATTGGGATGAAGTTGGTGAAAAGAAGCTTTTGGGCCCAAATATGATTCGAGAAATGACAAAAGTTGTGGCACAAATTCATCAACGAATGCAGACTACCCAGAGCCGACAGAAAAGTTATGCTGATCAAAGAAGAAGAATGTTAGAATTTATAGTAGAAGATCAGGTATTTCTGAAGGTATCTCCAATGAAGGGGATTATGCGGTTTGGAAATAAAGGAAAGCTAAGTCCTAGATATATTGGTCCATGTCATATTACTGAATAAATTGGGGATGTGGCTTACAAACTCGACCTACCTGGATCAATGTCTCAAGTGCATAATGTATTTCATGTATCTATGTTGAGGAAATATATTGCGAATCCATCTCATATTCTGAAGAATCAACCTATAGAGCTGAAAGAAAATTTGAGTTATGAAGAAAGACCTGTAGAGATTATTTTACGAGAAGTAAAACAACTCAGAAATAAAACAATCCCATTGGTTAAAGTATTATGGAGAAATCAATCAACAGAAGAAGATACTGGAGAAAGGGAAGATGATATGAAAGTCAAGTATCCAGAACTCTTTCGGTAAGTAAATTTCGAGGATGAAATTCTAATAAGGAGGGGAAGATGTAATACCCAAGCCTCACACTACTCACTTGTCCAATATGATTCATGCACTACATGCTACTTATATGCTAATTTGTATTAACATCTACATCGCATCTTTTATAGCATTCTTAATCATTACTTGATATTAGTGGTTGAGATCCTACAACCTAATTAAGTGATTCTATATTTTGATAAGATAAAGAATAGATTGATCAATATAATGGATATTCATATGTTGTATGTTATAATTTTAGAAGTGTTAAAGGTGTCACTAGTAAGCTTATATGAGTTGATTGATTTGATCGAGGTGTTTTAAATGTATACATCTATAGATTAACATACTTGGGATATCAGACATGATATAATGTAATTTAAGTGTCATAATATAAGGCTCATATGTGCATGTGATTTTATAAAATGAAAACTAGACGATCATTTAAGAATCGAATGTCGATCGGTTTGGAGATCGAATGAACGATTAAGAAATTGGGGCATAATGTATTATCCGATCATATGGAGATTAAATTAGGTTGTACATAGATAAATAAGTAATGAAAAACACTAGATTAGGGCTGTATAAGGTGTGAAAAATATCAGATTTGAACCACAACTTGACACCTTAACCTTGCCACCTCAAGCTTTGCTACCTCAACCTTTCTTCATTTCTACCCTTGAGCCACGACCAAAAACTATTTTCTGAGCTATTTCACTTCCAAAACCTTCATATTTAATGTTAGAAATTGCTCTCAAGTAATTTCAAGTAAGAAAAAAAAAGAAGGAAGCAAAGGAAGTAAGGAAGAGCAAGTCGAATAAAAAATCTGTGCATATGTGAGCTTTAATTCATGTTTTGATTTAAGTTCTTGAATTGTTTGAGGGTTTATGATTTTTAAAGCTTCTATTATTATTATATTCATGTTAGGATGTTATTTGTGGTCTTTTAGTTCACAAAAGAAGGATTTTTAGTTGCAAAATCACAATAAAAATCACTAGGGACAGAAACTGTATACTTGCTGATTTTGATATTTATGCTTTATATATGTATAATAACTTGATTAAAACCTGTGTATTTAACCATATATGTGTTTATATATGAGTCTAGGTGATGTATGTAAGTTTAGAGAGGTTATAAATTGTAATATAGTGTGATAATTAAAGAGGTACTCAAAACTGTCTTCTTTGAAATTCAGATTCTGTCCTATGTGAATGGTGCTGGTTTTACATCAATAAATCCGGTTGGTTTTGGTAGTAATTTGACCTGGTTGTCTCTTTATATGTGTTATCTAAGTATGGTGAAAATTTGGGAGTGATTGAATGTACTTAAGGGTTCCAAAACCATTAATGTCATGAAGTGTGCAAAACTGTCACTGTAGGAAAATAATCTGTTTCAGAGTGTTGTGAAGAGAGCTGAACTTGGGAAGCTATATCCATGAATTTTAGCAATTATATGAGATGGTTACATTTATATACATGTTATATAAGTGTGGTAAAAATTTGTAGTGATTGGATATGCTTAGGGATGTCAAAATTATCATGCAACTAAATTGGACAGCAAGAAAATATGAAAATGTGAATCTGTCCTATTTGATAACTTAGCATATTTCAACCTAGACATGTTGCTATTGAGTGTTAACAAGTAGGTACATGATATTAGAGTTATAATACTTCAATTATATTATATTTACATATATCTAAGATGAGAAATTAAGGTATTGGAGGGACTAGTTTGGGATCTAGTTTGTAAAACCTAGATAGCTTGGGACTAATTGTAGGTGATCATGGTGAGACTTGAGACCTCTGTTTACTGGCTGGCAGTGGAGCTCCTACAGGCTTTCAAAGATCAATGTACTTGGATTGATGACCTATTGGGCTATTTTGTGGGCTGTGTTTTTGATTTTACAGTTATTGTATTAGAGTAGGATGCCCAACGCCCCAATTAGATTGGGTGTATTATACTCTTTTACTTTTGTAAAGACAATCTTATTGGGAATCATATTAATAAAAAGGCATTTTCTTTATCTTATGTCTTGTATTTTTTATTTCTGTACATTAGATAAAGTCCTTAGACCAAATTTAGCTACGGGGCATAGTCGCGCATATGATGGCGATCATGGAACATGCCTCTAAGACTTTAGTCTTAAATAAATTCTGAGTCGAGAGCTTTTTGAGATGGGACATCAAATAGCTTAGTAAGATTTGTACATATAATGCATGCTTGTGAGACGAGGATGTCACATTCCATTGACATTAGCATAGAGACGTAAGTGCATGTATGTGGGTGCTTGTTAGGGAACAAGTACATCGAATATGGCCCGCAAAAAATTCTTATTTGGAGGCTTTGCTCGTCGAAATAAGAATTTCTGTGTTGCGATAGTACACGACTAGTCCTCAGACTTGAGGCACGATGGTAGCCTTGTGTGCATCCTGCAGTACTTTGATATATCTTCTGATTACTTGACAATCACAAAGGGGCTATGTTGGGTGTTGCACTGGCGTGCATGGAGGTTTGTTAGTGGCCAACATAGAATTTGACACTTGTCTTTTTAAACAAGGGAATCTCTTGTGCTTTCATAGTTCGTGATTCAAAGACCTTGGCCAAGGCAGTATGAATTGTGATTCATCAAGAATCATTGGAACTTGAAATGGGATCACAGTTATTGAATCATTTAGGGTTTCGACTTATAATCCATGCCTTAGATTCAATCAGGAGATTAGATGTCGAAAGAACCGTACGTGTATGGTACTTGCAACTAAAATATGTTTACTCGCTATTTCACCTAAGACTAGTTTGTCATGATTACTTGCTAGGTATTTTCATGGATAGTGAGGTTCTTGGAATTAAGGAGTTGATTCCAAGCGGATTAATTAATTGGATTAATTAATTGGAATAATTGTTATTCATAAGTTGCAAATGTTGCAAACCCATTACTAGCTTAGTAGTGAACCTAAGAGGGTCACACATCTTTATGGAAAGTAACATTTCTAATTTTAGATATTATCCAATGGTTAGAAATTAATTAATTAATACTGATCAATTAATTAATTAATGGGTTCTATTTAATTTAATGGTTAAATTAATTATTTAATTAAGTAATTAGATTATTTAATTGGACCTAATTTGATTAGGAAGGTCAATTGGACTGAATTAAATTAATCAATTGGATTGATTAAATTGGGATTGAATCAATTAAATTGATTTGGGGATTTTTGAGTCCAAGCCCAAAATAAATGTGGATCATTTAAGAAGCCTACTAAAGTATGAAGAGAATAAATTAAATAAATATAATTTATTTAATTAATATATTTATAGATAAATAAATATAGTGACCAATTTTATGGGATAAAATAGGCCACTAAGATTTAATTTATGTATAAATATAATTATAGTATATATATATATATATATGATATATATCTATCTTGATATTATTTGAAGAGTTCAAATTAATATCAACAATGTATGTAGACAATTTTGATGATTAATGTAGTCACAAATTAGTCCACATACAATAGGAGAGAGAAAAGAGAAGAGTTCTTGGAAGATTTGGAATCCTTCCAAGATAAGGTTTTAAAGTAGTTCAAAATTGAAAAACTTTCCAAGAGTTGGAAAAAGATTAAAATTTTCAGCCCTATATATATGAGGGATGAAAATTACATAATCAATTCAAAAATTTGAGCAAAAATATTTTGTTTAAAGTCTTCTATTTTTACTCTCCAAGAAAAGAAAAGAAAGAAAAAGAAATCAGTTTCTTGTTATTCTCTTCATATTATTGTTTCAAGAACTTAAAGAATCAATCTTTATTATTCTTGAAAATATACTCCGGTTCTAGATTAGTAAACAATTAAAAGGATACTAGCGAATCCTTTTGATTGGTGTTGCTTTTCGTATCGTGGACCTGATAGAGGGGAGACACTTGGATCCCTGTGAGTTTTGATAGTCCAGGATAAGCAATTGATTGCTTCATTCCCTACAACAACTAGAGTGCACGAAAAGTATAATATGATTTATATTTATTTATATATTCACTTGAATAAGCGCGATCATTACAATTGCTTTCGAATCAAAGGGGTTAAATTTATGTTTGATAAAAAATTTAATTTTCCGCTACATATACCCCTGCGATTATAGCGAACCCAACACTTTATCCTGTATATCACTTTCAAAACTCCTTTGTGATAGTGAGTTTGGGTTCGTGATGGTTTTGATAGACTTGGTTAATGTTTAATAACTACATATGTATATACCGTATGACATGATATGAAAGCACTTTACTTTTATCAATGTTTTGTTGAACTGAGTAAAAAAAAAATTAAATTATACACATGAATACATGCACAAATTATGTTGTACATGTTGTTTATATATATATATTTTATACATATTATTGGGAGGTTGTGACAGATGCTCCCACGGATCAGTAGTCCCATCATATTCATATCTTAACGACTTGAAATTAGCAGGTAGTTTTTCCATCATCACTTTTCCCAAATAGGATTCCCCTCTTCATCGCCACAAACTTTGCAGCTATCTTCATCTTCATTTTCTTTTACCTTATTGTGTAGGTCCTCCCATTTCTCTGACATATCAGGCTGTTATTTCATCAAGGCTTTGCTCCGGCATTCCCTAGTATGAGTCTCCTTCAGATTTCATGGTGGGGGTGTTTCTTCGGCCCACCTCTTGTGGTGGTGTGGTGGTGGTGGGTTGACCTCTCTCTGCTGCAGGGCTACATCTACGACGGTGGTGATCAAACAAGTTAACTGTATAGTAAGCTGCCCAATTCCTCCTACTCCAAACTCAGGGGCCAAATTCATGCATGTTACATTTACAGCTTAGAACAGAGGCACTTCGGGCATCATTGGTGGCGGCCTTGACTTCGCCTAATAATGCGTGGTAGATCCTCCCTAGCCACGTCCTCACCTTTTATCCCCTTCTATTTTTTTGGCTATTTTCTCATACCTCAGCTTAAGAATTTCCCATAAATGACACCCTTGATATGCCCCAAAGATAGTTAATGCACCTCAAGAACCAAGTTGTTGCTCTCCGCTAGTGATGACATGCAAAACAAATGTCGGGCTGACCCGCAGTAGAGACTCCAACGCCCAAGTCAGTAGTATTGCTTGGAAAGAAGGCAAGAACAAGCAAGCAATATGTATATATGAAATGTATAAAGTGTAACCTATTTTTTGGTTAATCTCTATTATTTATAGGCATTATAATAGGGGTAAAGAAGATATTTCAAATATTAATTTGTTATAACTGCCTAGTGTACACATCATCATTTCTCTAATATACCCTAAATCAGAATCCATATCACTATCCATAAATAATTATTTGGCCTTATCCTTCTATGTGAACAAGTATGACCTGAGAAACGTAGTTCCTGTAGGATGAACTTGTTCTAGTTTAGAAGTAAATCATGCAACTATTAAAAAGTAGGCCTTAAAGGACGAGCCGATTAGACATGGTTAATAGCTCATGCAAGACTCATCAACTCATGCAAGGTTCAAAGTATTCGATTATATCTTAAGGATCTTCTCACCGAGCCGACCAATTGGGTGATGGTCCTAACCTGGTTCAGTATTCAGCACCTAACCTACTTAGAGCTCGACCTAACTGGGTCAGCCCTGACCTAGGTCACATCATCTAGTGCCCCATACTCTTCATGAGTTATGTAGAGTATACAAGTTCTATTTGATTCTGACGGTTAGGGCTGACGTATGCTTGTCTTTTCAAATTCTAGCATCCCTTGGGGTTTCGCACCCATAATGACCCTCTTTTCCCATGCTCATAATTGCCATCATTAACTGATATGTCCTTTCATCTAGCCATCTACATGTCCATCCTTCGAACAAAATAGTGAAAGGTAAATAACTATAAGAACTAAATTATATATATGATATTAAATGAATAATGACAAGCAAACAAAAAGAGGAATTTATGTTATAATTGCATGTAAATAAAAAATACTACCAAACAAAAAATAAAATAAAATGAATGGGGAAGGAGACCGAGAGATGAGCAAGTAAATTTCATTTAAATAAAAACTTAATTCTCATTATGAGAAAGATTTATGGGGATGGAAAAACTTTTAATTGTTAATTAAAATAAATTCTAAGAGAAAAGTACTATATAAATGCATTATATGTGTGTATTAAATATATATAGATGAGTAAACATGTAAGCATAACCGTCGAACTGGGAGTGAGATGGGTTTTAATCATTCAACCCACCACTTAACTCATATATAGGAAAAATTAAAAAAAATTGATAGGTTTTGGATAGATCGACAAGATTTGAGCAGTTGGTGTGGTTTTATGCACACTCTTAATATTAAGCTCATCTAGCTTAATCAATAGTTAAAGTTTGTATGCATTGTTTGTATCTACCATATGCATTAGTTTTCAAAGTGACATGCTTATATACTACCATATTTAGTCTATTAGCCACGAGTCATGGGATGTGTTAAGTTCAGACAAGTTGTCACTGCTACTAAGTATTAGATGCCCATAAGATAGACTTATCTCTATCGCAACTCATAATATTAGGGGCGTTGAGATGCTCAATCTACATGTATATTTGGTAGGTCTTACTTAACATTAAGTACCATAGAGTAGTCATAAAATTGGGATCTATGAGAAAGAGTAGGCAAAATGTCTCAAGAATTGCAAAAGTTGTAATTGACAATATGTTGTCTACCTTTTGACTTTCATCATATGGACTAATAATATTGGGGTGTATGATGAGAATTGATTGGATTGAGCCCACTATGAAATAGTGTTTTCTAAGTTTCATCACGAGGGTGATGGAATTCAATTAAAATAGTAGAAGATAAATAAATAAAAGACCTAGATTATAAATAAGATTTTAAATTATGTCTCTTCTCTCAGTGACTACATTTTGTTGAGAAGTCCTGGTAGTTGAGTACTCATGCTCAATTCCATTTTCAATGCAATATTTCTCCATTCTACTATTTGTGGATACTGTGCCTCTATATGATCTAATGCGTACAATGGCTAAGGCTTTCTCTGTCTAAATTCTCTTCAGTAGTTCAGTCAACTAGGTGTATATCATATCTGTGCTTTACAAGAATATGACCCATGTGTATTTTGTGAAGTCATCAACTACTATAAGAGTGTATTTTCTACCATTGAAACTGACTATCTGCACAGGTTTAAATAAATCCATGTGTAGTAGCTCTAGTGTTCTAGTGGTTGGTAGGTGGTGCTTGCTTTTAAAAGTGATTTGGCCTATTTGCCCATCTAACATGCTTGACATACTAGATCATTTTGATATATTTAATTTGGAAGTTCTTCAACCAGTCCATGCTTGAATAGCTTTGCAATTGTCTTGAAGTTGATGTGGTTCAAGCATTTATGCCATAACCAACGTGTTTTGAGGTATTCTTTGCTATAAAACATGTAGGATTGTAATACAAGATAATAATCCTATTAATTATATACACGTTACTTTTTCTAACTCCATTAAGTTTAATTTGACCATATTCATTATCTTTAACAACGTAGTAATTATCAAAGAATTTTACAATATGACCTTTGTTATAGAGTTAACTGATGTTGAATAAGTTATACTTGGGTCCTTCTACAAAAGATACGCCAATAATAGGTATCTTATCTTTACATACATTATCTTCACCCCTTGGTTTTTCTTTTTGAGTTGTCTCCAAACATTGGGGTCGTTAGTTGCTTTGAATTATGTCAAGAGATGTTTATCTCCATTCATGTTCCTCGAGCAACCACTGCCAATGTACCATAGTAGAGGTCCATTGATTATCTTATAAGTCTATAGATAAGCAAGTAGATTTTAGGTACCCATTTTATTTTGGGTCCTTCAGCCTTTTTTCTAGGAGGGTTAACTTTTCTAGGTCTCCTATGAACAAATGAATTATGTTCATGTTTGTGTGCAATCTTGTAATGTATTTTGTGATTCACATTTGAATAATATTGATGAACATGTGAATAATACAGGTGTGCATGTGAATGATGAAATTTGTGTGTGGAGATTTCATGTCATGAAAGTGAATACAGATCATACTTAGCAGTTGAGTGATCTTTATACCATCTGTGAGATCTTCTAGATCTATTATATGGATAGAGGATTCTCACATGATTTTAAGAGTCTCATGCGCACTCTTAAGCTTATGATTCTTACCTATGAACAGTGTGTGCTTTCATGTGATGGAATGAAGAACTTGCATACATTCTTGGAAAACCTCAAATAAATTCTCATGTAGTAAGTCAAAGTAGGAGGAAACTTTATCTCATTGGTTTGTAAAGTGGACTGAGTTGTATTATTTTTCATTAAGCTTATTGATGTTTCTTCCTTTGAGTTGTTTTCGCATGAGGATTTAAACTCTAATACTATTTGTTGTTTGTTGGCTTTTCCTTCAACCACCAAGCTTTTTTTCTTTCCTTTATTCATCAGTGCACTTACTTACAAGACGATATAAGTAGTCTTGAGCAAGTACCCTCATTTCTTGCAGTTGTAACTTAAGTTAGTGAATTATTGGTTATCGTGTTTAATATTACTTAGTTTTGGTGGTTGTCTTTTAAGCATAATTCTTGGGGTTCTTGTTTGAATATTTGGAAAATTTTCAATTGTAAGTCCATTAACTAATCATTATTTATAATAGTAGCCCGTTCAATGTGATTTATGATCACCGACATAGTGGCCTTTTACCCTAATGTGCTAGTTTCCTCCTATGTTTTTCTTTCCATTTCGTATCATACACTTTTAGGTCTGAGAAGAACTCCTAGGGATATATCTTAGAGAGATCATTTGTCTCACTTATTGCGACAATCTTTATATCCCACTCCTTAGGAAGTCCTCAAATCACACTTAACACTATTTCTTTCTTGGTGTACTCCGTGCCTAAAGTTGTGAGTTCATTGAGGAGAGTTACAAGTCTCTCATGTATCTCATCCAAGGTTTATCTAGACTTCATTTTGAATTTTTTAGACTTTTGTATAGCCAGAGAAGCTTATTCTGTCCCCCACATCGAACATGGTGATCTTTTCTCAATTCTCCATTGTAGTATGATATTTCTTGACTTTGCTGAACATGGCCTTCTCAAGAGTTTTTAACAAGATGTATCCAACCATGTTGTTGAGGTTGGATTTCTTCTTGTCTATAATGGGAGAAGGGGAAGGGTTCCTTAAATAGCAAAAGGTTGAAGGGCAAAGATAGATTTAAGAAGTCAAAAGCTAATCCTAATTATAAGTTCCACCAGTGCATGGTAAGTGCATGCATTGAATGAGGAACTGCAAGAAGTATTTTGCAAGTCATCAAAATGGCTTTGGATGTTCTTTGTTGAAGTTAACCTTTTATTATTGATTCTTCTTGGGTATTGGATATGAACTATGGTTCTCATCTATGCAATAACTTGCACGTGATGACAAGAACTAAAGAGCTAAGTGTTAGAGTAGTGCCCAACAAGCTAATAAGATTAGCCATTTTTACTATTGTATAAATATTCTTATTTAATCAGTATCAATAAATAAGAAATTCTTCATACTTTATTTAGATTTAGTCCGTAGACCATACATAAATATGGAGTATGGTTGTGCATATAATGGTGAACGTTGAATATGCCTCTATGAATTTGGTCTCATAATGTTTCAAATTGAGAATCATTGAGATGGAACATTAATAATTCAGTAAGACTTGTATATCGTTGAATGCTCGGAAGGAGAATGTCTTGTTCTTGGACATAAGCGTAGTAACATTGGTGCATGCATGTAGGTTCTTGTTATAGAACAAGTACGTTGAATACTCCCATCCAAAAATTCTTAATTGGAAACAAAACATTGTCAAATAGGAAATTTCCTCATTAAAATAGTGTGAAAATTAGTCCTTAAACTTAAAACAATGTATAACCTTGTTCATGGTTTATTGTTCTTGATTACAGGATAATCACAAGAAGAATATTTTGGAATCAATATAGTCATATATGGAGGATAATGAGTAACTAAGAAAAGATTTGTCACCTGTCCAGATGAATAGGTAAATCTTTTATGTTTTCCATGGTGCTTAATTTGGAAATTCTTAGCCAACTTAGGATGAAAATTAAAAAATATTTTTTTAATTTCATCATGGAGTCAAGTTACTAGGAACGCATACATAATTATTGAGTTAGTAAGATTTCAATTAATAATTCATAATCGGGAGATTAGTTGATGGAAGGATCATACTTGCATGGTAGTCGTAATTAAAAGATTTGCTACTTCACATATATTTAGTCTTCATGGTGTATTGCTAGACGCAAATCATGATTTGTAATTTTTTAGAATTAAATGGTTAATTTTAAGTGAATTAATTAATTAAATAATTAATTAAATAATTTAAATTATTCAAATAAGTTACAAGAGTTTGTGAGACCACTAGCTTATTAGTGAATCGAGGGGTCACATACTAATTTGAACAAGTTCATTTTTTGCCATGAAATTAATTCAATATTGAATTGATTAAGTTAATTAACTTATTGGGCTTTAATTTATTAAGGTATTATACTAATTCAATTAATTGATAGTATCAATTAGTTATATCTTATTAGATTAGAGAGCTCAATTGCAACAAGTAATTTATCAATTTGATCAACTAATTATGTAGGGCCTTTAATTAGTTAATGGGATGGATTAATTTAATTTAATTAATTAAATCAATTAAATTAATCCTAATTAATCAATTAGGCCTAGATCCAATAGGTTAGGTTTGACAGGATCAAGACCTAATTATAAATTAGATTGTGAATACAAATTCTAATGGTGGAAAGTGAATAATGTCCTTTGAAATAATAATACTATCCAAAGGAGGTGAAGATAGACAAAAAAACGAGCCTTATATAGATGGGACTAAGGGGCCTATAAGAGGCCCCCTTAGCATAAGGTTTTTACACTCTAAAAGGGCACACGTTTTTAGCATTTTTAGAAAAAAACTATTTCCTCATGGAAATATCTACTCAAAACTGTGAGCATCCACCTTTCGCAATCGGCCACTAGCTCTTCCATAATCGGCCCATTTGCTTATCTTGGGCCTAATGTGTCCTTATAGGCCCTTTGCTTATCTTGTGCCTAGTAGGCCTATCTACACTCCGTTGGGCTAAAATCTGATATTTATGGGCTTACTCAAATTATGCCCATCATATAGCCCCCAAACTTTCGGGCGGGCTGATTATAGCAAACCCAATAGTAGTATCAGAGCCTCAATTTCGCTTATTCAATGAATTTTGAATTTATGAATGCATGTTTTTACATTGTTTAAATTCATTTTAATTATGTAAAATTTGATTTTGTATTGTTTCAATGATTTTTAATTGGAATAATTTTAATTGCTTATTTAAATTGCTTAAAAATAAATAAAAAAAACATGACGCACAGGCAACGGGCGCTGGCGCACGCGAGCACCTGACGCATGCCCAACGGGCAGTAGTGATGCTGCTCGTCGTGTTGTTCCGAGTCTGTTTTTATTTTTTATTTTTTATTTTTAATAATTTCTGAAAAATTATTTTTCAAGCAATTAAAAATTATCCCAAATTAAAAATTATGTTTAATAACTTAGTAAATTTACATGTTTTGATAATTGCATATGATGTTAATTATGAACTTGTATGAGATGATTATGAGTCAATGGACCAATGTGATTGGTTTTATTGAATGTTTTTGGGTTTTAAAATGGGCCCTACGAGTCTCTTATTCCATCTATGTAAGTTATTTTATTTTCTGTAAAAAGAGTAGAATAGATGGTGAGGTTTTTCTTTTTCTTTAGAAGATGAAGGAGAATCAAGAAAGAGGTTCCAAAGAAGGCCCATGTTTGTATGGGATAGTTTTATTCCATTTTATTACCCTTAGGCTGACCTTAGGTTCATTTTTCGTTTAAATGGACCGCATAGGACTGGTTCATGATCATCTATTTATTTGTGTATTAGATGCATGCTTAGGATTTATTTAATGCTTTTATGCAGCCGCAATGATATTATGATGTGATGCATTAAATAACCAACCTAATTTAAATTATGATGAGGTCTTGGAAAAATTAAACCCCACTTAATTTACTAAAATTAAGTAAAAGAATTTTTAAAAAATTCGATTTCAAACAAAAATGGACAAGTTAGGTAGGACCTATCATTCCATGTCTACCATCAAAGATAGAGACATGATGACCGCTACCGCAATTGATCACTGGCCATGAGTCATAGGGTGATCTTGTGTTGGAAAGTTGTGATCTCTACCAAGCATTGAGATGCTCGTGGAATGAAATCATCATTATGTTGGCCATGAGTCGTGGAACATCTTGATGCTTTATCTACATGAATGTTTGATGGGTATTGTTCGACATTTAGTACCATATGGGCTCATAAGATTGGAGTATATGGAAAAAGGTGAGGCAAAACAAACTTGAGGGTTGTATAGCGATACAATCGTTAAAGGGTTGACTACTGATAGAAATATTTCCTGAGCTCATAAAATTGGAGCGTGAAATATTTCAATTGGACCTCAAACTCACTATGAAATTTGATTTCCCGAAATTCCAGTAGGGGTGATGGAATTAAAAAAAAATAGTGGGAGACATTTAGTATTAAAGACCTTATATTAAATGAAAATATTTTTCCCATAGTTTACTCATTTTCTGCTTCGTGCATGTTTTGTAGATTATTCTACTAAAATGGAAAAATATCCACTTGCAACAATCCTTGAACATAATAAGTTAACTGGACCTAACTTTATTGATTGGCTAAGAAACCTGAAGATAGTTCTTCAGTTAGAGAAGAGGGCATATGTTCTCGACACTGAGCCTCTTTTGGTTCTATTGGAGGATGTTACTTCAGAGGATTATGCAGATTACTTATGTCATATTGATGACAATCTGCAGGCTTGATGCTACATGCTGGCATCGATGTCAAATGAGTTACAGAGGCAGAACAAGGATCAAGATACTCCTTATGGGATCCTTGTTCACCTACAAGAGTTGTATGGTAAAAGAACTCGACAGATGAGATATCAGATCTCAAAAGAGCTTTTCAAATGTCATATGACTGAGGGCTCTTCAGTCCATGATCATGGATTGAAAATGATAGCCCTTATTGAAAGGCAGGCATCCCTTGGAGTCGTTATGGAGAATGAACTCTATACGAACCTTCTGCTGTAGTCTCTGACTCCATCATTTGACACCTTTGTTGTCAAATTTAACATGCACAACATGGAGACTAGTCTCACTGAGCTTGTGAACATGTTAAAGACAGTTGAGTCCACCATGAAAAAGGATAAGCCGATTCTGCTTGTTGGATCTCCTTCTAGATCAAAGGCTAAAAAGCTCAAGAAAGGAAAGAAGAAAAGAAAGGGTTCCTCTAAATCCAACAAGCTGAAGGTAAATGGCGGTGTCAAGAAGGTTTCTTCTCAAGCCAATGACAAGTGCTATTACTGCGACAAACTAGGGCACTGGAAGAGGAATTGCAACCAGTATCTTGCAAGCTTAAAGAGTTCAGGTATATATTTTGTTGTGTTAACAATGCTTTTTGGGTATTAGATACTGGTTGTAGCTCACATATTTGCAATGATTTGCAGATAATGACAAGTAGGAAGTTGGATGGAGGAGAGACATTTCTTAGAATGGGGAATGGAGCAAGAGTTACTGCATTAGCTATAGGGACGGTTAATCTAGCTTTAGAGAATGGTTATGTAATAATTTTAAAAAATTGTCTTTTTTATTCCGGATATTATTAAGAACATTATCTCTATTCCAATTTTGGATAGAGAATGTTTTAGATTTACCATTGAGAATAGAAATTGCTCTATTTTCAAACGTTCTGATTTTATCTATTCTGGTTTTTTGACGAATTATTTATATATTATTACTCCCTATAACCCCATTTTCATAATTCAACAAAATAAAAGAAAATTAGATAATCATAGTTTCCTGATCCTGTGGCACGCAAGATTAGGATATATTTATGAGAAAAAGATTAACAAATTGACATAATTGCTTGATCTAAAAAAAGAGAAAGAACTGCTAACATATAAATTCTGTCTTAAAGGAACTTCAATCTTTTAGTGTTAGATTAGGATGACGAGACAACAACAAGAATAGGCTTCTCCTTTTTCATGGTCGATTCGGTCTTATTCAACATTTTGACCAACTTAGGAAGGCAAGTTTCCTTTTAATGCATATTGAAGTTTACCACAAACAGGTCAAATAAGTTAGGCAAGGATTACAAGATGAGATACATATAGAGTTTATTGTCCATAACGACTTCAAGGGACTCGAGAGAGATTAGACTTATCATCTTTGTTAAGATCAACTTATATAAATTTTAATTATGAGTAGGTTAGTCTATGATAGACTTCCAAAACTCTTGAAGTTTTTTTTATTTTAAGTAGGACCTTTGTAAAGGCAACTCTACTAGGTAATTCTCTTAGAAGACTTAGTCTAAAACAAAAAAAAAAAAAAAGATGTAGAGCTGATAATTAAGTGAAGAAAATTTCAAGACTAGAGTGATAGACATAGTAGGGCTAAAGGTTTCAGCAAAGTAAGGACATAAGCAGTTAAGAGTGAGAACTTAAGTCACTAAAAAATCAATAGAGACAACTAAATCCGAGTGCTTATCTAATAAACTAACTAAGTTCTAAGAATCAAACGAGTCCAAGACCAGAGCAATACACTTAGCGAGGCTAAGGGATCTCAACAGAGTAAGGACATGTGTCTCTTCAAATGATCAAGTTACATCTGTAAACCTCGTATTGATAAATTGCTAAAGTCTAAATCAATATAAAGCATAAATAAGGCATAGGTTGAAAAGAACAATAGACTACAAATAGTGTCAAACTGCAACTGTGCAACAATATGACAAAATAGCTAACCAGTGAGATACGAGAAGAATAGGTGTAACGAGCAAAAAATAAGAGAGAATTATAAAAAGAAGTTGAAGTTTTGAGCAAAATATACATTACATAGAGAATAAAATGAAAATGATACAACAAAAAGATCTCTCAAGCTCTCTAAAAATAGACTAAGGGTGAAAAGCATTCTGAAACACTTACTAAGCGAACTTTAATGCACATATCCTTTTGCTAAGTGATACTCTTATCATAAAATCCAAAAAGAGCTATTAGGGTGGACTCAAACTTGTGTAGGAAGAGTTCAAACTTAGACCTATATGGGAAGATTCTCTAATTGTACTTGTGTAGGAAGATTGGGTCGAACTTGTATGGGAAGACCAGGTTGCAGTATCCACAATATTCAGAGAATGAGAGGTTGAGGAGTATTTAGTTTTAAAAACTATGTTCATCTATTTGAACTAAGTTGTGTACTTGAAAAATAGCTCTAACGGATTCCTCCAAGAAGTCAGGAATAGAGTGGACATAGAAAGATTACTCTACCTTCCAACCAATA
This sequence comes from Paulownia fortunei, assembly GCA_019321725.1. Taxonomy (NCBI): domain Eukaryota; kingdom Viridiplantae; phylum Streptophyta; class Magnoliopsida; order Lamiales; family Paulowniaceae; genus Paulownia; species Paulownia fortunei. The sequence goes on from CM033114.1 coordinate 13,503,824, forward strand.
TAAATTTGATGTGTCATTTACTTTCCCATTTACATTTCTGTAGTTTTATTTACACGTTCATATTATCTAACGTCATTGCACATATTATAAAATTGTTTCCTGAATTCTTTGAGTATTCAAATTTTTATGCTACATAACTCTGTAGTTTATTAAGTTGTTCTTCAGAGCCTATGCTTACTGGAACAACAAAGTTAGCGACAAAGTCTTTATTTCACTGAATAAATCAGGCAACTACAATTTCAAAGCTCTTAGTATAAAGTTCTATTAAAAATTACATTATGAAAGAGTTTGAAATTTTTGATAGGTCGATTCACCCCAAGACTTTTCATGCCACTTGGGACCAACAAGTGGTATTAGAGTAGTTTACCTTTGAAAATGTTTGTGTTGTTTCTCAAATATCATGATTTACGTCACATCCATTCTTGTGTTGAACTTATACGCATTTTTTGACATGAAAAACATTGATAGTATAGTGAGACTTCCTATGTTCTCCATTGAAGAATATGATAGAACATAATAGAAGTAGGACCACTGAAATTTACCAAAGTTAATACGTCTGGTGGGAATGAACAGGTTGCCAAGGCCAAAGCTATGTGGAGATGACCAAATCTCCATTTGTTGGACAAGTGGAGCATGCCAAGCATCTATTGGATTTAATCCATACAAATGTATGTGGGCCACTAAATGTTAGTGCCTGTAGGACGCTGACTTCTCTAGGTATGGTTATGTGTACTTTTTAAGGTACAAGTCTGAAGTATTTGAAAAGTTCAAATAATTCAGAACCAAAGTAGAGAAACAAACTGGATTAAGTATAAAAACTCTTCGATCTGATTGAAGAGGTGAATACTTAAGCACATAATTTTTAGATTATCTGAAAGAGAATGGGATTCTCTCACAGTGGACTCCTCCTGCTACTCCCCAACTCAACGGAGTTGCGGAATGTAAGAATCGAACCTTATTGGCATGGTTTGATCTATGATGAGCTTCAGTTCATTGTCTTTTTTATTCTAGGGTTATGCCTTGGAAATGGCGGCATAGCCCAAAACATCATATGAGATGTGGTGCGGAAAGACACCTTCCTATAAATACCTTAAGGCATGGGGGTGTGCTTCTTATGTGAAGCAACTAGTGGGAGATAAGTTGGATATGAGATCCAGCTTATGCAAGTTTGTAGGGTATCCAAAGAAGTTTATTGGATACTATTTCTATGATACCATGGAACAAAGGGTGTTTGTTTCGAGGAATGCTACCTTCCGTGAAAAAGAATTTCTATTACTTAGAAATAACAAAGTCATGGAACTTGAAGAAGTTCAATAACCACATAACGCCCCAACTGTCACAGTAGATGACATACCAACTGATATTGGGCCCTCTAAGGCACAACCTCTTCAAAGATCCAAAAAGATCTCAAGGGTACCTAAGAGGTACAACTTTTGTTAGAGAACAAAGAAGAGGGACTCTTCTTGGATAATATCCAAGAAGCCATGGAGAGGCGATGTCATACATTGACTCGGAGAAGTGGCAAGAAGCCATGCAATTCGAGATAGACTCCATGTACTCTAACAAGTTATGAACCTTGGTTGTCCCCATTGGCTGCAAATGGGCCTAAAAGCAAAAGCTTAGAGTAGATGGAGATAAGTTGGCTAAGTTGGAACATTCGATTTGATGAAACAATCAAAATGTTTTATTTTCATAAGAACCTGGATAAACTATATATCTACAAGAAGGTTAGTGGGAGTACCGTTATGTTTGTTGTGCTCTAAATTAATGACATCCTACTTATTGGGAATAATGTAGGGATGTTGCAATCAACGAGGACTTGGTTGTCTAATCATGGGCCTATTCTAAGGATAATAAAATGAAATAGAACCTATTCTATTACACAATTATATCCCATACAATCATGGGCCTTCATTCGAACCTCCTTCTTGATTCTCCTTTGTCTTCCAAAGAAAAAGAAAAACCTTACCACCTATTCTACTCTCTTTGCAGAAAAATAAATAATTTACATAGTTGGAATAAGGGGTTCGCTCGCCATATTTTAAAACCCAAAAACATTAAATAAAATCAATCACATTTGTCCAATGGCTCAAGATCATCCATACATGCTCATAGTAAACATCATATGTAATTATCAAAATATGAAAATTTACCAAGTTGTTTAATGTAATTTTTGACATGGGATAATTTTTAATTGCTCAAAAAATAATTTTTCTTTAAAAAATAATTTTACAAAAATTATTAAAATTAACATTTAATTTTAAAATTTCATAAAATCAAAATAAAATGGACCCAAAAATGGCATGATGGCTCCCCCATCGCGAGTGCGCGCAGTGTAGTGCTGTAGTGTTGCTACACGGCGCAACGTGCTGCTACCCATTACGTACTGCTACGCATGGCGGCAGAAGTTACTGCTGCCCATCGCCTGCTGCTGCATGCTACGGCAGCACACACTATTGCCCGTTGTTGGGTGGTGCGCACAACCATTAGGTGTCCCACACTCGACGCAACCATTTTTTCGTGTCCTTTTTTATTTTAATATTTAAATAATTTAAATATAAAAATTAAATCAAATCCAATCATCAATTGGAATAATCATGCAAAATCAAATTTAGCATGCTAAACATGAATTTAAACATTTTAAATGAAGCTCACAAATTCAAAATTTACTTAATAAGTGAAACCTGATTTTGATACTATTGTTGGATTCGCTATAATCACAAGGGCATGTATAACAAAAAATTTAAAATTTTATTAAATATATATTTATCAAATAAATATATCTCCTTGATTCGAAAGTGATTCTGACAATCGTACTTATTTAAATGAATATATAAACAAATATAGTAAATTCGGATTATACCTTTCAACTACTTCAATTGACGTAGGGAATGAAACAATAAATTATTATATTCCTTCCTTATCAGAACTCACAGAAATCCATGTCCCCTCTATCAGCTCTACAATATGAAGAATAACAATGATTAAAAAAATTCGCTAGTATTCTTAAAATTATTTTCTTTTCTAGATCCAAAATAATATTTGCCCTTTAATCCAATTGATGGATCAAGAACAACCTTTTAAACACAATAAAGATTAATTCTTTACGTTCTTGAAATTTAGTGAATAGAATATCAAGAAACCTATTGTCTTTAAAGAACAAGAAAAATAAAAAATTTCGAGAAAACACCTTTTCTTTTCTTGGAGAGAAAAAATAGATGACAAGACAAAATAATTTTCCTAAAAGGCACAATGTAATTTTCAGCCCTGCCTATGTATATAGGGGCTGAAAATTCTTTCCCTCTCCAACTCTTGGTGAGTTTGTTAATTTTGAACCACTTCAAAGTTTAATTTTGGTAGGATTCCAAACAATTATTTTTTTTTCTCTCTCCAATGCATGTGGACTTATTTGAGACTATATTAGTTATCAAGAATAACCTATATATATTCTTGATATTGATTTCAACTATTCAAATAATATCAAGATAGATATTAATCAAATATATATCAAATTGTCTCATAAAAATTGGTCATTATATTTAATTATATAAATATTATAATTAAATAAATCATATTTATTTTAGTTATCCTCTTCATCTCCTAGTGAGCTTCTTAAGTGATCCGCTTTAATTTTTAGGTTTGAACTTAAAAAATTCAAGAATCAATCCAATTAATTTAAACCCACGTTAATCAATCCAATTAATTTATTATAATTTCACTCCAATTAGGCTTCATAATCAAATTAGGTCCAATTATTTTGAATAATTTAATTTAATCATTAAATTAAATAAAACCCTCAATTAATTAATTAATCAATATTAACTAATTAATTTTCAACCATTGGAAAAATCTCAAAATAGAAATTTTGCTTTCCATAAAGATGTGTGACCCTCTTAGCTTCACTACTAAACTAGTAGTGGGTTTACAATATTTGCAACTTATGAATAACATATATTCTGATTAATTAATTTAATTAACTAATTCGCTTAGAATTAACTCCTTAATTCTAAGAAAATCACGATCCATGAAAATACCTTGCAAGTAATCATGGCAAACTAATCTTAGGTGAAATATCGAGTAAACCTATTTCAGGTATGATTACCATACATGTACGGTCCTTTCGACAGCTAATATCCAAATTGAATCTAGGGCATGAATTATAAGTCAAAATCCTAAATAATTCAATAATTGTGATTCTATTTCAAGTTCCAATGATTTCTTTTGAATCAAAATTCATCTTATCATGACTAAGGTTTCTGAATCATGAACTATAAAAACATAGGAGATTCCCTTGTTAAATAAAAGACAAGTGTCGAATTTTATGTTGGCCACTAACAACCTACATGCACACCAGTGTAACACCTAACATACCCATTTGTGATTGTTAAACAATCAGAAGATATATCAAAGTGTTATAGGATGCACACAAGGCTACCATCGTGCCTCAAGTCAAAGAACTAGCCAAATACTATCGTAATATAGAAATTCTTATTTCGATAGGCAAAGCCTCTAGTTAAGAATTTCTTACAAGACATGTTCAGTGTACGTGTTCTCTAACAAGCACCCACATACATGCACTTACATCTCTGCACTAATTCTAATAGAATACGACATCCTTGTCTTACGAGCATGCATTGTATGTGCGAGTCTTACTGAGCTATTTGATGTTCTATCGCAAAAAGCCCTTAACTCAGAACTTATTTAAGACCAAAGCTTTAGAGGCATATTTCATGATCGCCATCATATGCACGACCATTCTCCGTAGCTAAATTTGGTTTAAGAACTTTATCTAATATGTATAAAGAAAAATGCAAGGCATAAGATAACGAAAATGCTTTTTTATTAATATGATTTTCAATAAGATTGTCTTTACAAAAGAAAAGAGTACAATACACTTAATCTAATTGGGGAGCTGGACATCCTACTCTATCATTTATGTGATTTAGAATATAAAGAAAAAATTGTGCTATAACTAATAAATCAAAGTAATAAAAGTACTGAAGATTAGGGATCCGCTCTTGAATTTTGGATAAAGAAATAATTATTTATTCTTTTTATCTCTTTTAAATGTCACTATTGGATCTATACATAATAAAGGTTTCAATGGAAAAATATTATCAAATAACTCATGCATTAAGGTAATCATGATACTGTCTTACTATTTGCAAATGATCTCTTAACACCAATACTTATTTATATGATCAAGTATTTATGCACAAGTTTGTCTACAAAAAATTAAGGTTTCACATTAGCAGTCGGTGGAGTAAAATTACACAATAAGCTAAATGAACCCAAGTATTTGTTGTGCCATTAGTCATAAATAAAAAACTATCACCACAAAATAAGAAAGGTTTTAATGTCAACACTTATTTATGGGATTAAGTATTTATGCACACTTTTGTCTACAAAAAATCAAGGTTTTATATTAGTAGTCGGTGGAGTAAAACTGCACAAAGCTAAATGAACCCAAATATTTATAATGTTATTGGTGATACATAAATCAAGAATCACCACAAAATAAGGAGTGTCTCAATTAAAAATTAAAATAATAATACAACACACATGAACATTATGCACCTTTATAACCGTTTCTTTTCCTCCATCAAGAATTTCACCCTTTCTTCTTAGCTAAATGAAATTTAAAAGAATAAAAATAGAAGAGAAACTAGAGAATACCATTCTATTACTACTAGAAAACTTAGCCTAAAGAAAGACAATAACAAAACTTTATTTCCTCCTCTAAAGGTTTTTATTTTTCTTGAAAGCCATCTAAGAGCCCTTATTTATAGTAGAAGAGTACCTAAATTGGGATCTCTAAATTCATTCCAAATTCACTCCAAATTAATTTCAAATGTGCTCTAAATTCAGATATCATTTTTAGATTTGAGTTTTGTCGCACATTCTTCTCCATAAAATCAGCTAGTTTTGAAAAGGTGATTAACATGAAACTGTGTATTTCTCTATTAGCTTCATTTTTCAACTTGAATCACCTAATTCCAACTACTACAGAGAAAGTTATGATTGATTTAAGGAAATGTGTAAGTATAAATAGATCATTTCCAATGCATACAGTTGGATGGATTTTCCGCTATAATCAATGCTAAATTTTGTTGAGTTTCCAACAATAAAGTTGTAGTTCTATCTCTTGAATTTCAAATAAAGTAACATTCAGGTCCATAGGAATTTGGAACATAAATTTATGCCCAAAATACAAAAACTGTACAAGTCAGGAAACATGCTTATTTTAAGTCCAACAATCACTTGCAAAGTCCAACTGATTTCTTATGTACATTTTCATTTACACATGATGGACTTAGGCAAAAATACCCCTTTTTCTTCTAATTTTGATACTTTTTTGATCCAATAAAATATTATCACCCAACTTGCTCTCAAAATCTGTTGTCTTCTTTGGGTTTTTTTGGCTCTTTTTATCTCTTTTTTGTTTATTGATTTCGTAACACAAAATAATAATAAAATTATAACATTAACAAGAATAAAGTAAGGAAAGTATAAAGAATTTGATATAAAAATATATTAAAATATGCACTTATCAAATTCCCCCACACTTAACCCTGTCTTGTCCTTGAGCAAGATTAAAACAAAGCTAAACTAATCCACTTTTATAGGAAATCATGATTGCATTTAACATATGCAACAAGTCTTTAAACCCCTAGCTGGCCCATAGAGGATGAGTTATAGTCTTGTGAGGGTTTCTAGAGATGATACCCACAAACACCTATGATAACTAACTTCCAACCATTATTATTAGGAAGCAACAAAATAATGTGGAAATAAAATTAAACAAGTGTTGAATCTAGTACTTAGTCATTCAAAGTCAATACATTTCCACAATAAGCATACTCAAGTGTGTGTGTGAATAGTTAATGTTAATAGTAACGAAACTATGCATGCTTCAAACAAGTGAAATCCCATAGAACCTTACAAAAACCATCACATAATCTCTAATGGAAGAGTTAAACATTATAGGCTCTTCCTTTGGTACAAACCTCTACTACACCGAAGGCACCACACGAAATCAAAAGGTCTTCAACAAAGGTTATAATGGGGCCAAATGGTTGTGATGTGGTTAAGAAATAACAGGATTAGATGTAACAAAGGTTCTAAAAATTTCATGGAATTAGAGACATAGAGTTTATAAATAAAGAATTCTCATACTCCACGAATTTCAACACCGGGGCTTATTGTTATTGAATTAGACCTCTCTTCATCATTTTTATTGATTTTGCAGCATCCCATTTTTAGTTGTAGCCCATAATATTTTTAACACTTTGTGACTTTTATTTTTTGGAAGAGAAACTCCCCCACACTTTTTTTTTATTCCAACCCAAATTTCTTTTGCAAGCTCACCTTGTCAATGGAATATCTCTTAAGTTCCAAATTACTTTTAGAACAAGAGTAGGATAAGTGTATTTAGGCTAGGTAAGAAAATATGATTATCACAGAAAAATATTTATTTATTAAAAGGCTCAAAGTGGCTTACTATACGAGATGTTCTTTTGGAATATCATATGGGGAACAAGTTGATTTAGCTATACTGCTAGAAAGCATAATGCCTTAATCATTTTTAAGTGGTGCTCAATCAGTCATTCACCTTGACAGACAAAATAAAAAGTTCTAACAATCAACCCCTACATGTCGAAAATCAAGTGATGATTAAAGCGAGAGCATAAGAACTACCTATTTTGACATGTTTGTCTTCACACTGAATAACACAACTATTTGTGCAAAAAGATTTGAGTATAATTATCACAAAAATATATTAACCAAAGAATAATATCAAAGTAAAAAACAACACCCATCATTAATCAAACTACATTATTCGTGCTTAATTTTAATCATTGAAGTTAGAAGAATATCTACGACTAAAAAAAATTTACAACTCACAAACTTTTGTTAAAAACTTCATGAACTTGCATGTTATGCAAAACAAAATAGGAGTACGTCTCAAAAGTGTTAAAGTTACCCTTTACTCTACCACCCTTTTTCATGGACCCCAAAAAAATATGCTAAAACCTTTTAAAAAAAATAAAAACTAGAAAAATACACATTGAACACACAAGATATGATATCAACTATCCCCTCACCCAACCTAATCGAGACATTGTCCCCAATATCAAAAATAGATAAGAAAGTAGAGTTTAGAAGATATCACCTGACATGTGACTTATTGAAAAATAAAGCTGAAACAACACAATATGTACACTATCAGTTGAATAAGGATAAATTTCACAATCTAAGAGTTAAATTCATTTTGTGTTTTCAACCATTGTCCTTGTTGGACCAATCCACACGAGCCAAGGCTGCATCAGGTTTTAGCATATATACTAGAAGTTGATTAATCAGCTAGTCAGGTGTTGGTGCAGAAATGTAGATTTGTCTCGCGGGTGAAATGAAACCTTTTTCCATAACATGATCTATAAAAGAAAGCAATCCGCTAAAGAAACCATTAGTATTAACAATACTTACAGGTTTCTAGTGAATATTGAGTTGTGCCCAAAAGACAACTTTGAATAATTCCTCTAGTGTACAAAAATCATGTAGGGTGATGAATGCATCCGCATTATTTAATATGTTAGGCATTCTGTTCTGAATATGAGATATTTTTAGCTTATCTTCGATGGTCATACCTATGATATTCTATACTGTTAAAGGTTTTGAGATAACTCTTAAAACTTTGACTCCTTCTACACGAGCAGAAGTAGCAACACTCCCCACTAACCCCAGACTACCTCCCCCATACATTGAATGAATTTTTCTTTCTGCTAACGTTCTATCAAGGTTATTGGCTACCCCCATAAACTTACCATTTTTTTCTAGATTAGTTCTACAAAAGACACAAATAGAGTTGAACTTGTGAGTGGAAGAGACTTCCATTTTTGTTTTTTTTGAAAATGAGTTGTGTAAAAATAGAATAAGTACGGTACTATTTATTGAGGTGTGAACAGGGAATGTATTTGTTGCACGTCTTTTTCTTTCGCTATAAATGTTTAAATAAGGACACAAAGTTTGAAAAAAAATTAACTACTACACATGAATGTACATGTAATTGTGATTGTGGCTCCTATCTTTCTCTAGTTTTACATCTAGTAACAGCTTAAATGCCCTCTATGAGTTGAGTATATGCTTCCCATCTAATTTTCTTGTGAACTGGTAAATAGGGTCTTTAATGTCGATTCCCAAGATTATAATGCTCATATTCATCCCGGAAGTGATTCTGCACGATGTACTAATCGACATGAATGTATCTCAAGAGTCAATATAATGTCATCTAAAGACAATTTACTCAGTCTATCCATAATGAATTAAATTTTATCTTCTCGATTTTTAGAAACTATTTCTAAGGAGCAACACTTTGTGTTACAAGTCCATCGAGCACATTTGTGACAAATTTGCATTTTTTCCCCTTTCATTTTTTTGAATATGTGTTGTTACCAAAGCCATGCATATATCTAGTAAGCAAGTTTGAAAACACATATGACAACTTACCTGCTACTCTTACCTTTGCTTCAGTTATCCATCGTATATCCTCTGGGATGCCCTTATGCATAAGTGTGCTTAATCTTTCAATCTTGGTTTTATAATTTTTTAAAATTGCATTTTTAGGAAGAAAAGAAAATTATTTTTTGAGAGTTAGAAAAATACCATCCATTTTGAAAAGAACAAGAAAAGAGAATGAGAAAAATATAGAAACTTTGTACAGAGATTTTTGTTTGGGAAACTGATAAGTCCAACTTCAATAACCACAAAGTATCATTATCCACCACTTAACCGGGAAAGGTCCTATATTTAGAGAAACATAAATAGAATGTAGCATAACATTAATTTATGCCCCTAAATCTAACATACATTTTTCAAATCTAGTCTTACCAATGGTACAAGGGATGGTAAAAGTATTGGGATCCTTACACTTTAGAGGAAGTTTTCTTTCAAGAATCGTCGAAACATTCTCCCCCACACTTACCTTTTCATCCCCTCTCTACTTTTATTTGTTAGTACATAGCTCTTTGAGGAACTTAAGCATATTGAGGCACCTGCTGGATTACATCAAGAAGAGAGATGTTTACCTCCACTTTTAGAAAAGTCTCAAAGATCTCTTTTTCGTGCTCATTTTTCTTAGAATTTGCTAACCTACTAGGAAAAGGTGGAGGTGTTACATAAGTATGAGAGAGAGGTTTAGGAATGGTTACCGACTTTAGATTTTCCTTAGGATGAATAGTCTTGTCAACAACTTTTCCATTTTGAAGAGTTGTGATTGAATTAGCCTCTCCTTGATTGAATTTTCACCTGAAGAATAAACGTGACACTGAGTGGAAGGAATGTGTTGAGGTTGAGTAAGAAATTTACCTTTTTCATGAGTACACAAAGAAGTTGTCAGTGTTGAAAGTGTGTTTTTGATCTCATTGATGGCTTGTGAAGTCTGGTTATTGATGTTTACTTGTGCATGCATAAATTCTTGCAAAATTTTCACAAAATATTTTGTATGTGAAGTTGGATAAAAAGGAAAGTTTGATAGCTTTTCTGAATGTAGCAGTTAGGCACGATTATCATCTCGCCTACTAAAATTGAGATGATTACTCCATTGTGGATTGTAAGTTTTACAATATGGAGAATGAAAAGGCTTTTTGAATGTGTTCATGATATTTGCTTGTGTTGGAATATTTAGGCATTTATTGGTGAAGTGTCCCACAAGTTCACAAATTCTACAAACTTCTTCATCTTGCATAGATCTGATTTCCTTTACTTTTTTAGTTTCATGACCTCAACTTTTCTTGTTAAACTAGTAATCTTAGCATTTAGATTATCTTCTTGACTAAGTTAATATTTTTTCTTTATTACTATTAGCAAGATTAGATCTAATAGAACGTTCAGAATAATTAATATTGTCCCATGATTGAGAGTTTTCTGTCAAATGATCTAGATATTCTAGAAATTCATCAAGTTCTTTATCAAAAAACTCATCATTACACATTGTTTCAACAAATTATTTTGTTTCAGGAGTTAAACCTTGATAAAAGAAATTAATTAAGTTTAATTTTTCAAAACCATGATGTGGGCATGAATTCAACAAATCTTTAAATCTTTCCCAACATTGAAAGAAAACTTTATTAGAATTTTGAGAAAAATTTTGGATTTGTATTTTCAAAATATTAGTTTTATGAGTTGGAAAGTTTTTTTTCAAAAATTCAACTTACATTTCTTGTCAAGTGCCAACTAACCTATGTTTTAAAGAGTTAATCCAAGTTTTTGCTTTATCTTTTATAGAAAAAGGAAAGAATTTGAGCTTAATGATCTCATTTGTACAAGTTTGATATTCAAAAGTGGCACATACTTCATCGAATTTTTTTAGATGCAAGTAAGGGTATTCAGAGTCTAAACCATGAAAATTAGGAAGTAAAGGGATCATACCTGACTTGAATCGAAAGTGATTTGCATTAAGAGAAAAAATAAAATAAGAAGAAGAAGAATTTCGAGGAGATTACAAGTAATAACACATTATACGCACCTGTTGATTAACATTTTTATTTTCACTCATGGTGGAAGTGTGTGGAGGTGACTCAAACAAGTTTCCAACCAAAGTTTTAGAATTATTTCTAACTAAACAACAAGAATTATGATTACGAAACAATATTTAAAAATCATAAAGAATATGAACATATAACCATAAAGAAAACAAACATACAATAATTACAAACAAAAAATATTTACAAACTTTAATGCTTACCTTGCCTTCCCCGACAACGGGGCAACAATAACTTACTACAACTTTAATGTTGCAAACTCAAGTACAGGATGTGTCAAGTAATAATTTTTTCGGGAGTCCGGGGTTGATCCACAGTAAAGTTGTTTAAAGTTTTTAGGATTATGTTTCTTAATAGATGGGTTTTATGTGGTTTAAAATATAAAGAGGAATCTATTCTATAACTAAGAAATCAAAGTAATGAAAGTATTGAGGATTAGGAATTCGCTCTTGAGTTTTGGATATTTATTCTTTTTACCTCTTGTATGCATCAAAGTAATCATGATATTGTTTTACTGTTTGCAAATTATCTTTTAACACCAATACTTATTTATGGGATCAAGTATTTATGCGCACCTTTGTCTACAACAAATTAAGATTTCACATTAGCAGTCGGTGGAACAAAATCATACAATAAGCTAAATGAACCCAAGTATTTGTTGTGTCGTTGGTGATATGATCACAAAATAAGAAGGGTTTTAACACCACCACCTATTTATATGATTAAGTAATTATGTATACATTTATCTACAATAAATCAAAGTTTCACATTAGCAATCGGTGGAGTAGAACCATACAATAAGATAAATGAACCCAAGTATTTTTTATTCTATTGGTTATACATAAATTAAGAATCACCACAAAATAAGGGGATTTCAATCAAAAAATAAAATGATAATACAACACACCTGAATATTTTGCACTTTTATAGCCATTCATCTTCCTCCATCAAAAGGTTCACCCTTTCTCCTCGACTAAATGAAATTAGAAATGTATAATAAAAGTAGAAAATACTAAAAATAGAAGATAAACTAGATAATACATTTCTATTACTACTAGAAAACTTAGCCTAAAGAAAGAGAACAATAAAACTTTCTTTCCCCTCTAAGGGTTTTTATTTTTCTTGATTGTCATCTAAGAGCCCCTATTTATAGTAGAAGAGTGTCTAAATTGGTATCTCCAAATGCCCTCCAAATTAACTTTAAATGTGCTTTAAATTCACATGTCATTTTCATATCTGAATTTTGTCGCACATGTTTCTCCATGAAATCATCTGATTTTAGATATGTGATCAATATGAAAGTTGTGTATTTATCTGTTATCTTTAATTTTCAACTTAAGTCACCTAATTCCAACCATTAGACAGAATGTTATGCTTGATTTAAAGAAATGTATCCGTATAGATAAATCATTTCCAATGCACACATTTGGATGAATTTTCTGGTATAATCAAAGCTGAATTAGGTTGAGCTTCCAACTGGAAAGTTATAGTTCTATCTCTTCGCTTTTAAATGAAGTAAGATTTAGGTACATAGGAATTTTGAAAATGGAGTTATACCTAAATTATGAAAATTGTACAAGTTTAGAAATATACTTATTTTGAGCCCAACAATCACTCGCAAAGTCCAAATAAGTTCTTGCATATATTTTAATCTACACATGAGCAACTTAGCCAAAAATGGTTGTTTTATTTTATTTTGATACTTCTTTGATCCAATAAAATATTATCTCATAACTTGCTCATGAAACGTGTTGTCTTCTTCAATTTTATTTTGGCTCTTTTTGCCCATTTTTTTCATTGATTCCCTAACACAAAATATTAATAAAACTATAATATTAACAAGAATAAAAAAAGAAAAGTGTAAAGAATTTGATACAAAAATATGTGAAAATATGTACTTATCACTTGTTATAACAACCATTTTTGTTCAAATCGATAGTATTTGTTGGAGTAGTCTACTCGTCATTGTCTTTGTTATCGACTCTCTTTCATCCTTTTCAAGGTGTTAGCATAGCATAGAGTTAGTTGTAGTGTGGACTTAGTTGATGCTCTTGATCAAGGTATGAAGCATTGATTCTTTGTGATATGATACAGAGCTGGCTGATGTCGTTAGTCAAGTCTACTAATTAGGATATTGCATTTGTTTAACCCTTTCTTTATCTTCCTCTCGGGGTTGTACCAGTTGTCATTTATCCTTACTTCTATTGTCATCTTCACTTTACATATTCTTGAAGTTGGAGCCTCCTCTTTCTTGAATGAGTAAAATAATAACTTTTTGTGAAAGATCGTGTGTGAGTAGCTTGGCTGCTAACTTCCTATTTATTGTGAAGCCTTCTTATCTCTGCTTGATCCTAACTTTAGTAGATGTTTAGATTTCTACAAGGAAATATGGCTGACAATACCTTTTTTACTGCTCGTATGATAACTATTCTAGGGGATATAGTGAATTCTACTTTATATGAGTGCACTCTAAGTGGAGGCTTTTGCTTTCGCATCAGATTATGCTCCAAGTGAGGCACTTGTCACTCCATAGAAGGCGCTTGTCACCAAACATGAAGAGTGCACTGCAAGGGGGCGTTTGTCATTGGACTTCAGGAGTGTGTTCCAAGTGGAGGCATTTGTTGCTGCACTTGAGAAAGACACCCTTGGGAAAGATGTTTGTCATTGTATTATAAAAGGCATTCTTAGTGGTACGCTTTTTCACCATGTGAACACTTAGGTAGTTTTTGTTGCTGCTTCCACTTTACTCAGATCCTCATCCTCAGGCACTTTTTTTGCTTCTCTCTTGCTTTATTAAAGACCGAGTAGCCCCCTAGTGCTCACTCCAAGTTTATGTTGGTTGTTTATTAGAGGACATCATTTCTCTGCTTCGACGATAACTACAATGAAATACATGTGAATATCAAATAGCCATCGGTATTGAGTAGTGTTGCGGGTTATCTTGTATGGACTAACCTTCTACACTCTTTCAAATTCCACCGCACGTCATCATCAGGACAAAGATATTCATTGTTGCTTTCGAATACAAGCTTCTCTTCTTCTTTACTATCACTTTGACTTGGTATTTTCATCTCGATCTCTGGAAATGGACATAGCTACCAATTTCCTCTTAGTTGTTAGCTTTCTTCTTCTGTAGTTCTCCTTATTCGGGCTTTTCTTATCTCGTCTTCTTAGATGTTTGGGAAGAACCTTGGCACTGTTAGGATAAATGATACTAAAATCATTATTGCGGAGCTTCTGACTCTTGACACCTTGTAGATGGATACTTTTAAAGTTACTAGGGTATGAACTCCCAAGGCTATAAGGATAAACACTTTGAACTTCTTATGCCATTGGGTGAGCTTCTGAGGTTGCGATGGTGTGAGTTCCAGATGGTGTGAGCTCCTTAGGTCATGGGGGTGCAGGAGCACGATGGAATGAATACATAATAGTATAAGAATGCAAGGGCGCATGGCTATAAGGATATGAGGCACAATGGCACAAGGATGCGAGGGCAAGGGGGCGTGAGGACATGAGGGTGTGAGACTGCAAGGGCACAAGGGTGCAAGTTCTTGGTGCTGCAAAGGTGGATGCTCTTGGAAGTCGTTGGGCGCTAGCTCCTAACTTCATAAAGCTTTTTCTCGGTATGATGGATTATCACTCTTACTATCGCACCTGCTAGTCGGGAGGGTTGATGCTCTTGGAAGTTGCTCGGCACTAGCTCCTAACTTCATGAAGTTCTTTCTCGACATGGTAGATTATCACTCTTGTTGTCACTCCTAGTAGGGCGTCTGTTGTCTAAGCTAAGGTATCCTCTTAGGTGCTCTGCAATACTATCATTCAGTTGACACATGTGTCATGGAGTTCATGGATCATGACTATAGGTGAGTCTTTCACAGCTACTGATCCATTAAGTTGTTGCTAGGCTTTTCCTCACGAGGGGAGTTTACAGTATGTTATTTGAATTTTCTTCATTCTTGCTAACTTTTTCCTACTTGCTAAATTCTTGTATGTGTGTCTTCATGTGGGTGAGACACTTTGCTGAAAAATTCTTCTTAAGTTGTGAGGCTTCTCTTACTAGGCTCCTTGCTCGAGGGGCACAGGATTCTACTAGGGCATAAACTTTTGAAATTATTGTGGCAGAAGCTCCTAGAAGCTCTTAATAATTCTAGGGTGGAAGCTTATGTGAAAGATTATCTACTTCACTCCCATTAACTACTTTTTCTTGAGGGATACCTTCGACACTGGCTTCTTTGGCTTCAGATCTTGTTAATATTCTCAATGTCAAGGTAGGGAGTTCCCATAAACAGCGCTAAAATTATGTGCTCCAACCCCAAACCTATTTGAATCTTCATTAATTGACTCCTCGTAATTCTTCTTCATCAGGGAATGATCGCAATAGAGGTTCTTGCCTGCAATAAAAATAAATGATTAGGGATCCCCAGGGTTGTCCCGTGTTAACTTTTGATGCTCAAATCAGTAATAGAGTGAGAAATAATCAATAAAAATTTGATAAAGACTAGAAGCTATAAATATTCAATGAAAAAATGGTGTCCTCTGTCCAATGGTATGGAGATGATATTTATAGGTATTTATTATGAGATTTGGGTCTTATGACCTATTTGCTTATCTTGGGCCTAGTGGGCTTCTATTGGCCCTATGCTTATCTTGGACTAGTGGGTTTATCTGCACTCCATTGTGCTAGAATTTAATATTTATGGGCTTACTCAAATTATGCTCATCAGAGATCTAAGGCAAATCATTTGAATTGAGGTTTGGATTCAAATTTGTGGAATTCAAGAAATAGAAGACACCTAAGGATTGGGATCATTCAAGATGTATGGTTGCGATCATTAGGATAGAAAATATTTAATAAACAAGATAATAAAATGATTAGACCTTGCATGATAAAACCTAGCATTTCCTTCACTTGAAAAATTATTTTTTAAGTAGAAAATCAAAAAATGTGATATCAAGCAAATTTGGACAAAATTATGTCGCACCTAATCATCATTGTTGGTATGCTGATACGCTATTACATTTAGTCCATTAGTCACGAGTGGTGGGATGTGCTTAATATAAGCAAGTTGTAACCACTACTAAATATTGTAATGCCTATGGGGTGGACTCGTCTTTATTGTTGGCCATGTGTCGTGGGATATTTAGATGCTTGATAAGTTAGTTTTATACCAATAATTCATGTACCTTTTAATTAATATTTAGTTTGTTTTTAAGTATTTTTATTACATTTTATGCATTTAGTTTGAAATCTTATAGGTAATGACAATAAGAGAAGAAAATGGAAAGAAATCAAAAACTTGGTAGAAATGTTGAAAAATTCGAGTTGTGGTGCTATTGATGGCAGTGTTCGTATTTAAAACATAAGTCTCGGCCAAAATTTCATATAAACTTGATTCTTAATCAAATGGAAATCCAAGAGATATATCTACAACTTTTATGTTTACCAATAAATCCAATTCTTTCAATTTCAATGAGAAATATCGAGTTTAATGGTCAGCACCGGACTAAACTTTTCTGGTATGACACATCTTGGTATTTCAGGCATAACTCTCTCCACATATGTCATATTTAGTTGATTCAAGTGCCCCTAGAAAGCCATGACACTGAGATATCAAAAAGATGAATGAAGTCTATGAGGACAGATGCATAGAACCTAGGCGCCAAAACAGAGCGCCTAGGCGCCATCCGAGGCTGCCAAGATAGAATATTCAGCGCTTAGGCACTGCCTTTCCAACAAAAAAGACGTTGATGCATTTTTTTGGCAACAAGTGGCAATGGATCATGAATTTTGGTATTTTTATAAGATATACACATTAGATACACCTATACATCATTACTCATGTGATGCTCTAGTGGATATACTAAATTGGTGGAGAGAAAAAGGAGAAAAAGCCAAGAAAATGGGAAGGATTTTAGGTTTCTTTTGAAGAAAAGCCAAGAAAAGTGGAAGGATTTTTAGGTTTATTTTGAAGAAAAGCCAAGAAAAGTGGAAGAATTTCAGGGTTTCTTTTGGAAGACTCTTGGAGAAAGAATCATTGGGGAGAAGTTTAAAAAGGGAAGATCAACATCAACCAAAGAGGGGGAGGATTGGTCCTTGGAACTAAAGGAGGCCATTGGGTGCTTGGAGATAAGACCCATTCCATTTTCTACAAATCAAAATAGGTCATTCTTGGAGATAAGGAGCCATTCTTTAAGACAAGAAAAGATTCAACCATTCATTCCACTTCACAAATTGGTAAACAATTTCTATGTTCTTCCTTATTTATTTTTTGAAGTTGTATTCATCCATGATGAACTAAACTTTTCTTTCTAGAAGATGATGTAATCTTATTTGATCTTATGTTTTGAATTCCAAACAATATTAGTTCAAGTTATTCATCTTGTTTGTGTTATCTTGTTTAGTATTGCATCTTGATTATTTGGCCACTTATTGAGATTGTTTGATGTATGAGATTCGGCACTCGAGAGAGGGAAGATTATACATAATCATAAGGATAACACAATCTAGAAATCATAAAGTTGAGAAGCTTATGAAACCTTTGAAGTTTTGAAGAAGAATTCATTAAACTTTTGTAGAGTTTTATTCTTGAATTTTTATAGAGATATTGAAATTCATGTTGGAACTCATAATTAATTTGGCACTCGAGAGAGGGAATTGATGAGCTTAGGAATTCTTAACTTACATGTATTGTTGACTTGAATTAGTATATTTTGGAAGGAAGAACATAGGTGATAATTAGGTGAATCATTCCTCTATAATTTTTCGCTCATAAGGTGTTTGTTATATTGTTTCTAAAAACTCCACTCTTGTCTTTGTAGTTTTATCTTACTTTACTTTGTTTTTCAATCATCAATCAATTTTCTAGATAAAATTATGACTATTTGAACTGCAGTACTTAATGTAATTTTTTATTACAATTCATATGGATACTCAACTCAACTCACCGTTGTATTAAAACTTGATACCGTACACTTACGGTTTGCAATATATTTTACGAACAATGCTCCACCTACATGGATATGTGATGAGTCTTGCTTTACATTAAATACCGTTGTAGATGCACATTTATAAGTGATATTTCTTTCTCTTGACAAATTTGAATGAAAATGGACCATTAATTTAATTTTCAAGTGAGATCTAACGGTTGAGAGGTTTTATATAAATCTACGGCCATCAAAATTTTATAAGAGATCTATTCATGTTAGAAAAGATTGACATTTATGGAAGCCGGTATTTCACACAAAAATCAAGTGTTATAAGAAATGTTGCAACCGTGGCGAAACAAAATCTAATTAGTTAATTAATCATTTTAATTAATTATAACTATTATGTGCAGGTTTCCATAATTCAGGAATATTTGAAATATTTATTTTAAGTTTTTGTAAAGTCACATGTGATAAATGTGGTGAAATTAAAGATATTCTTGATTGTCTTGATAAGGTAAGTGAAGATTTGCAAAATCTCATGGATAAGGCAACAAATCAAGTAATTAGTATCTTTCAGATATGCAGTAATCAATATCATATTTCAAGGGAATTTGGACTAGAATAAATGGCTGCATATATACCAAGTCTCAATATTAAAGAAACCAAGTAGATGAATTATATAGTGCTGCAAAAGTTATTCAAGGGTGAGACAAGTTTACTCTCATACATTCTTCAGGAGAAGAAGGTGAAAGATTTTCTGAGAGATGACTGTATCAGTCATCTGAAGAAGTTCAGAGTTGGAGGAAATCCAACGATTACTTATATATATTTTTTGGGAGAAGAAGGTAAAGGTTTTCGGGAGAAGACCGCATTAGCCATTTGAAGGAGTTCAGAGTTAGAGAGATTCTAGCAGTGCTGATAAAAGTCGAGGGAAGTTCGCAGGAACAACTAATTAGTGGAATGCATATGATTGTCTTCATTTAAAGAGGGAATATTTAAATTAATTTAATTCCATAAATTATATTATGTAAACTGTTACTAATTAGTGGATTATTTCTTTCTTTGGGTGTGGCCTCGTGCATGTTACTTGAAGAACATAAAAATCCTAGTGTTACCTTTTTAGTTTATGTTGCGTGTTCTATCTAGATGTATAACACTTTTCACAACACATAGGATTTAAAGAAAAACTAGGCAACAAATTCTGTCAAGATCTAGCTGTTAATATTTTAAGTTTATACAAATAGATGTCTTACAAATGGAATAGCATAATGGAAAACTCGTTAAAAATGTTGACAATGTTAGAGTTGACTAACAAAAATATTTAAAAATTAAGTGCAGCTTTTCAACTATTATTTTAACACACGAGAATTTCTCTTTTGCTTTTTTTGGAAATACAAGGGGATTTCTTTTATATACAATTTACCTTGTAAAAATTACTAAAATACAAATGTTCTTTTGTCCACATCACATTTCAAGAGGACTTGACAATCGCACAATAAAAATAAAACTAAAGGGATTTGCAAAGCAAATCACTTATGTGTTGCAATCACCAAGTTAAAATTCCATGCATTTTTTTCTTTCTTGTTTCTTTTTTTTTTTTGCGAAATAAGCAACCCTAAGTTTAGGAGTACTGCAATAATATATATATACTCTATAAGTTGGAATAAGAGATTTAGAGTTAAAAATTCAAATGACTCTAATATTGGATAAATCTTTCACAATGATAGGAATACATATCAAAGAAGGTGTTAAATGATTTAAAATCTCTTATAACTTGATCCAAATAAGTACACTAAATTTGTTATCATGGATCTAAAATTCTTACATCCGAATCTTCAACCCAAATGCAAAAAATAATAATAGAAATATTGATTGCTATAACCTTATATCATGTATTATTCCTCACAAATTGTGATTATATAGTAAAAGTTCGGGTAAATCGCAGTTCACTCCTCAAAATAGTTTACCCCACTTAATAGTTTGCCCCACTTAAAAATAGTTTAACCCACTTAATAGTTTACCCCACTTAAATTACACTTATTATACCACTTTGCTCAATTGCAATTTTAGGCCAAGTTTTTACCAAAAAAACTCTTTGTTAGCCTCCGCTTCCTGTATTACCACTTAAAAGGTAAGCAAAAAGCTTTATGATATTTTTCTATTACTGTTAATGATAAAGTCATGACAAATTGTGATATTTTTGTTGTAAATAGCGTCAATCATAATGCGATAAATAGAAAAAGTGGTTGTGGATGGCAACAATGGAGAACGAGATTTTTATGTGATTATGTAGTGTTTGAAATCCAAACTCCTAAGTGTTGGGACAACAACTAATAATAAAACATTTTTGTGAAATTAGCTTGAAGATGTTGTTGGGGTGTCTAAGTGCTATAATGAATGCAAATTATTTTCTTAGGGGGGTTGATGGGGAAAAACCTCATTTTACAATTCCAATGTTGGGTTCACTTTATCGCGGGGCGAGCGCAGCAAAATTTTAAAATAATTAAAACATATATTTAAACGATTTAAATGCTACACCCCCGGTGTACATAATATTTCATAACGATCGCATGTCAACTAATATTTTATATACAACTATTGTAAATAAAAGAGAGTGTGTTCTTACCCTTGTAAAATACTTCGATTGATGTAAGGTAGGAGACAATCAATTGCCGGATTGGTGCAATCCATCTTGCCAAAGGAGCCTAAATGTTGTCCCTCTAAAGAAGTCCACACAATGAATAAGAACCATCAAATCACTATTGTGCTAGTAATGGTTTAAACCAAAATAATGGAGTATTATATAAAACACCAATTCTTAATCCAACCACTGGAAATAAAAATTATATTGATAGAATAATTCAAAACAATTTCTTTATTGTTCTAGGAAGAAGACAAGAAGATGGAGAGAGTATGAAAAATGAATGAGAAACTTTTTCTCCTAATCTTTCTTGCTAATGGCTGATTTTATTTATTTTTTATTTTTTTTGTTGTGCTACCAAAGGATTTTTCAAAATTCTATATCTATCTTGAAGGAGAGCAAGAAGTAGTCTAGATTCATAATCCAAAACTTCCTTCTCCAAAATAGGTGGTGGCCTATTTTAGCACATCTACCATGTGCAAAAATTGGCCACTATTATAAGGTTGGTTCAGGATTTTGATTGATCCTCAATCAATACAAAATCTTCAACCCCTTCCAAAATTAGATGACAATCATCCTTTTGGATATTTGCAAAAAGGTCCTCCATCTTTTAAATCTTCCAAAATGCTTGATGGGCCTGTACTAATAGTCTATGAATTAAATATTTGGGTTTGGACTTTTAATTCAATTAATAAGTCTATCAATTAATTCATAATTAATTAATTAGGTCCAAATTCACTTAATTGATCAAATCAATTAATTCCATCAAGTTCAATTAAATAATTCAATTATTTAATTAACTTGATTAATTTAATAATTAAATTAATTTAGTCTTTAATTAATTAATCAATCCTATCAATTAATTATTTCACTCTGTTAGTCTTCCTAATCAAATTAGGTTCAATTAAATAATTTAATTATTTAATTGAATATTTAGTTCAACATTTGAATTAAATTAAAGCCATCATTAATTAATCCCTATTAAATAATTATATCCAACCAATTGGATCATTTTACGGTTCAAGAAATGGTTCCCTCCATTAGAGTGTGTGACCCTAGTGGGCTTTTAATACTTGCAACTTATGAATAAAATTTATTTCAATTAATTAATTTGCTTGGAATTAACTCCTTAATTCCAAGAACCTTACTATCCATGAAAATATCTAACAAGTAATCATGACATACTAGTATTAAATGATATAACGAGTAAAATTATTTTTGTTACGAGTGTCATACACGTACGGTCCTTCCGTCATCTAATCTTCATATTAAATCTAGGGTATGGATTATGAGCCGAAACCCTAATTGATTCAATAACTATGATTCAATTTCAAGTTTCAATGACTTTTGATAAATTAATATTCATCCTACTTTAGCCAAGATCTTCGAGTTATGAACTATGAAAACACAGGAGATTCACTTATCATTTACAAGTGATGGATTCTCTATTGGCCACTCATAAACCTCCATGCACACTAGTGCAACATCTAACATATTCCCTTTGTGATTGTCAAGCAATCAGAAGATATATCAAAATATTGCAGGGTATACATAAGACTACCATGGTGCCTCAAGTTCGAGGACTAGCCGTGTATATCGCAACATTGAAATTCTTATTTTGACAGGCAAAGCCTCCAACTAAGAATTTCCTAGGCGCTAGTTTAGTGTACTTGTTCTCTAACAAGCACCCTCATACATGCACTTGTGTCTCTACGTTAATGCCATTGGAATGTGACATCCTTGTCTTACGAGCATGCATCGTATGCATGAGTCTTACTCGAATATTCGATGTCCCATATCAAAAAGCCTTCGATTCAAAACTCATTTAAGAATAGAGCCTTAGAGAAATGTTCCACAATCGCTATCATATACGCGACCATGCCCCATAGCTAAATTTGGTCTAGGGGCTTTATTTGATTGTATAAGTGCAATCAAGATAAAGAAGCGTCTATAAGTTAATATATATCGAAAAAGATTGTCTATTTCAAGAACATAAGAGTGGCCATTAATTGACATGTCGGACACTACTCTAATAATCTCCACTTGACCTAGAGCCAAGTACCTAGAATCTTAGGCCCATCTTGTAAAGATATCCTCTGAATACTACTTGTGCTAGGGGTTTGGTCAATGGATCTACTAGATTTTCTATCAAGCCTATTTTCTCCATTATTGAGTCGTCTATACAAAATGATTACTCTAATCATATGGTATTACCTCATATTGTGCTTGGATCTATGATGAGATCTTTGCTCTTTTGCTTGCATAACATCCCTATTATTATCATAGTAGACTTTTACTAGAATTCGTGGTCCTTTGTAGTATCTCATGTTGTGATATCCTTAATGGTGAAATCCATGGTCGTCTCAAGACTAGAACTCCTTCTAGCTAACTGCCACCATTTAGAGCAAATTAGATTCTAGAGATGGATCAAGTTATCTACTTTGGACTAAAAGCTAGATGCAACATCATAGCTTTAGTTCTCCTAACCATGTTCCAAGAAGACGTCTTTAATACTTCGCAAGCACTTAAAGACCTTATCTATAGATTTTAATGATATGATCATGAAATTGACTGATATCTGTTTGTGACACTTAGAGCAGTCTTGATATCACGTCTATACATAGATTTGCATACTTAAAGTATGGAAGTCCTCCTTCTCTTTTTCCTTCAAAAGTCTTTATGAGTAGAGTGTTACTAGCCCAATAAATTTTACTATGCTCACACTGATTTTCTTGCACACATATGCTCCATTCGCATTCCAAAGTAGACTAAATCATTTGATTAACTCAGCGAAACAAATGTACCAACCTCAGGAATTTAGTCAAGTCTAATAATGGACTTTTGAAGCTTGCAAACCTTATTCTTGCTTCCATCGAACATGAAGGTCTCAGGCTGCTTCTTCTCAATACTTCTATTGATGAAGGTTACCCTCATATCCTTCCATATACTTAGATATGGCCAACAATACACTAATAGACTCCAGCATTGTATCTGGTAAGAGGTTTCCACAATAGTCAACACCTTGACTTTGAGTGAAACCCTTTTATTTCAGTTATGCCTTATAAGTCACCACGTCCTCGTGTAATCTAAGCTTCCACTTGCAGACCCATTTGTGGCCAATGGGTACTATACCTTGTGGTGGGTCCATCAAAATCCGTACCTTGTTGAAGTACATGGAGTCCATACCAAATGATATTTTGCTAATATTCCCAAATTAATGTTATACATCAATGTTCCCAATCAATATTCAAGGGAATCCTTGTGTACTTAGAATTTAGTAATTTATTTGTGTACTATTTCCTTATATGAGAGAATTCATGGTTCTTAAATTTATTCAAGCTCTATGATCTAGTCCTTTTCTATCTAATAGAAAGCACATTTCTACAATAAGGTCACATTCCTCAAAACTAACTCTTTAGGTTTGATCAATCATAGAAGCAGTATCCAATGGATTCCTTTGGATACCCCATAAATTCGTATAAGTTGGATCTTGCATACAACCTATCTCTCATTAACCGTTTTACACAAGCAGACCTCTTCGTACCCTTAGGTATGAAGAGTTTTTTCTATATCATATCTAATATGATATTTTTGAGCATCGACTTTGGTGACTTTCTTCGTAAGAATGTCAGCGATTATAGGGTATAATCCTAGAGTGAAAGAGAGAGCTCAATGAAACTCAACAAGGACTCACATTTTTTAGAATCCTATTCTCCTTTAGATAATCAAAGGACTGATCACCACCTTAGTATTTATTTCCTCGATCATGTCAATGAATTATAATACTTCTATCGGTTTTATTCTCTATCTCACATTCAGATTCTTTGAACTCTTCAAAGCATTTAGAGTAATGAAGTAAGAATAGTTCTCTTATGCACTAACATTTAGTGGACTACATACAATTCTTTTGGATCAAATACAAAATGGTGCCTTGCTCCATTTGTCCTACAAATGGTGATTTTGTCATTCTACCCTTAAGATAAGATTCACAAGTCGACATCACATGCAAGTCCAAGAGGTCAAGCAAACAAGCTATCTTGTGAATTTTTTCTTCGTGGATATGACCTAATTTAGCATATCACAATTATGTAAAAGTATGATTATCTAAAATTATTTTGTTGATTTTGTTAGACGAAATTTTTACGGTAGTGTAAAATAATTGCCAAAGTACGAACATAAAGATTCATGGAATATTTCCATCTTTTGATTTTTCAATCAAAACTTTCTCTGATTTAACAAAAATCCCACTCTTAAATCTTTAGCACTAAATGCAAATAATTATCACTAACCCAGTTCTATCTAGAGATAAGTGGACCATTCCTTTAGTTGAGGAAGCAACCTTTGCTTCATTTTCAAGTTTAAGGATTTCCTCTCAGACTCGTTTTTCTTGTCACCCTCTACAACTCTTTGTAGAGATGAAATTATATCCGATATCATATACCCAAGAAAAATTGTCAACAACTGACTTCAACTAAACGTTTATTTGAAATAGAACTCTTTCTAACTTAAATATTTGAATTAGAACTAATTCAAGATGTGAATTAGAACTCCTTAATTCATTTAAGCAAGTCGATACTTGCATTTTCTCTTTCCATGCTCCCTTTTACCGCAATGGTAGCATAAACCTATCTTGTTCGGATTAATCCTCTAGCTTGGCCTATTAATTTTTTGTTTCAATTGAGAACTCTTTCTCAATCCATCTCTTAGACCCTAAGTCTTGGAGTAGGTGAAATGAATAAACAATATTGGTCTTTGAAAACCAAAGTCTCCTATAACTCCTTATAGGATGTCCTACAACTCTTTGTAGAATTTGCAGTGGGAGGTACTTTGCACATCTTTTGTGAAAATTGTTTCCAAACTATTTGTAGAAACTCTTTTTTATACATTTTAAAACTCTTAAAATTTTAAAAACAATTCTTTAGCTTGAAGAGCAATCCTGAAAGATTTGGAGCTTAGTATTATTTAGTGTCATCGAGAATAAATCAAGTGGATATAGTAGTAATAACTATTCTCCTAAGTGAGACAGAAAATCAATCATCTATTCGGAAATATATTCATTTATAACAAGGTCTTTAATTATAAATGTCTCCCACTATTTTTTTTAAAATTTCATTACCCCTAATGGTAATTCGGAAAATCATATTTCCTAGTAGGCTTAAAGTCCAATTAGTATATAATATACTCTAATTTTATGAGCACATATAATACGCTAAAAGGTAGTTAACTCTTTAATGATAATATCTTTATACAACCCCCAAGATGTTTTACCTCACTTGGATTCGTGTAATCCCTGGGTATGCACAGTGTAACACCCCCACTACTACATATAGATATTGATATAACAACAATTTTGATAATGTAGCACATGTGTGTACATGTGTAAATATATTTTTTTTTTGTCAACGATAGCAATTTAAAAAAATAGTAAAAGTGTTTTCTTATATATAACCCTGTATATGGAAAAATCACTATTTATATAAAAAACACAATACTCATCACAGTCATGCTATTCTCAAACTTATTTACTATTAAATTTTAAGAGTTATGTAGGATACGACATCCCAAAGTTATAATACGATAGACTCAAAAATCAAGATAATAGCTTATATTTTCAGAAGTAGTAAGGACATTTTGCATCTTGTAACCAATTATATATAGACAATAATTTACACAATAATAATGATTGTAAAAATTAGAATATACCTACAACACAACCCAGCAGGTCGTCATCTATGTACAGTGATCCTCAGAAGCCTGTAGCAGCTTCAACAACCAGCCCAATAAAGCCTCAGAGTCTCAGGCATCACCATGCTTACCTACAATGCATGAACTATGTCAGCTAATGCTCAATAAGTGAAAATCATACATGCTGAAGGGATAATCTAATATATATGCAATGCATCTCTATGAAATCATGCCAGGAATGAAGTAGACCAAAATAGTTCATTCAAAATTATTTTCCACCACTGGGACCATGCCTTACCTACTATGCACCGGGTAGAGCTATGGATAATATCGATAATCACATGGCCATAAACAAATTGACACAGTCCAGGGGCCATCTCCTGGGATCACCAGAGGTCCACCCTCTGTCTTCCCCTGTGATCCTCCAGAAGTCTTCCTACCAACGGCATCAATAAGGGTACAATCAAGTGGTCTGTCCTCACATGACCACCAGAGGCACACCCCTTATCAACCCCTATGATCCTCCGAGAAGTAACACTCACGGCGCCCCAAACTATCACATAAGCACGCCTCACATACCTCGGTACACTAGTAGTGGCCAACCAAAATATTTATTTCTGTAAATCATGTCTCAAATCATATCATGCATGCAAAAACCTCAACTATACTCATATGTCATGCATGCACATGTAAATACTTATAAATAGTATATTCAAAATGAAATGCAAGTCATCTTGCTCTCAACATATTTCAAGAATCATAAAACTCTTAAGGTACATACTATACTTGTCATCCAATCAATTTAAATATCATCAACACGTTAGGTATAAATGCTTCAAGACATACTATGTTCATGTATTCTAGTTGCAAATGGATTTTCACTTACCTTTGATCGGTTGTGTGTTACTTCTAGGTTTTCTTAAGTATTACTGCCCAACCCTAGATGTGAAATAATCTGTAAAAATACAAGATATCAATTATCATCCTCAATTAACATGTTTATTATACCTAATGTAGTATAAAGCTCTTGAATCTCAATTTAACTAAACAACCTTACCACTTAGAAACTATAACCGAATACAACCTTCTACGAACCTTTGTTCCACATCTTAAATGTATACTACCCTCACTTAATTGATGTATTATAACTCTTGTAACATCTCCCTAAATGTTATGGATCAAATGTACCACATCTATGCTAGAACATGTTAATGAACTAAATAGGACAGATTCACAACTTCACATTTTCTTACTGCCACATTAATTTGCATGATGATTTTAACACCATTAAACATATTCATTCACTCCCCAATTTCTATCACACCTAGCTAACATAAAAAAAATGTAACATGTCATAGAATGGCTAAAATGCATGGATATAGCTTCCCAAGTTCAGCTCCCTTCACAGCATACTAAAATAGATCTTTCCTACCATGACAGTTTTGCGCACTTCATGACATTAATGGTTTTCCCACCCTTAAGTATATTCAATCACTCCAGAATTTTCACCACACTTAGATAACATATACAAAGAGACAAACAGGCTATATTCTTGCCAAAACTAATGGATTTAATTCTGCAAAACCAGTCCCCTTCATATAGGACAGAATCTGAAATTTGATGGAGACAGTTTTGAGCATCTCTTTAATTGTCATGCCATATTTTAATTCCCAAACTATCCAAACATAAATACATAATCTAAACTCATATATAAACATGTTCATGATGATAAATATAGAATTTACCCAAGATTTCGTGCAGATTTTAAGCTCAATAAACTAGAAATCAACATATACACAGATTCTGCCCCTTAGTGGTTCTACTATGTGTTTGCAACCACAAATCATTCTTTTATGCATAATAACCCTATGAATAACCTCTAATATCATCAAGAACAAGATAAGAATCTTAAGAAATCACAAAAACCTCAAATAGTATAAAATTTGATGTCAAAACTGTATATGAACCTCACTTATGTCAGTTTCAACTTCTACTTGTGATTACTACTTCTTTTTGCTTCCTTTACCCTTTTCTATCACTTGAAATCAATTAGGACCAGCTTAGAGAGATTTTTACATGATTTTGGACCCTAAAATGACTGAAAATGGTTGAGGGTCGTGGGTAAATGGCTAAGAGTGAAAGAAAGCTTGAGGTGGCACTTGTGGTGATTGCTTAAGCTTGGTAGCAAGCTTGAGGTGGTAAGTTATGGTATAAATCTGACATTTCACCCATCTTTCAAGCCTAGATCAGATGTGTCTTACTATACATTAATTTTATTGTATCTTATTTTAATTACCACAAGATACCATAGATAATTCATAAGCTAATTTCCTAGCCGTTCATTTAATTTCTTAACCGATTGTCACCCGATTCTTAAATAATTGTCCATATTAAAAATTATATAATCTTATACATAAATGAATATTATAATATCACATTTGAATCATATTATCTTATTTCCAATGTCCTAAATATACAATTTACCGTTATATATTTTTGAAATACCTGGATGAAATCAAATCAAATTGTATAAGCTTACTACTAACAACTTTAACACTTCCAAAATTATAATCTATATATCCATCGATACCCAATATTGATCAACTTAATTTTCTTTTTATTTTAATTTAATGTTGATTACTTATATTATGATGATCGACAACTAACACCATATGAGATTTTCTAGAAATTTAATGATCAAATGTGATTATAAGGTAAAACGGATCATGTCATGTAGTTTCAATGCAAGCACTTATGAATAACATGTAATGTATGAATCATATTGGCCAAGTAGTGTGAGGCTCGTTTATTACATCCTCCCCTCCTTATAAAAATTTTGTCCCCAAAATTTAACTTACGAAAAGATTTTAGATATTTATTTATCATTTTATGCTTCATTTCCCAAGTTGCTTATTATGTTGAATGACTTCTCCTCAGTACTTTAACTAATGAGATATTCTCATTTTGAAGCTGCTTTACATCCCTTACTAAGATCTCTATAGGTCTTTCTTCATATCTTCGACCTCAGTTTAGTTCCATTGCTTCCTTTTCAGTAGATGACATAGATTCATGATATACTTTCCTAAAATGAACACATAAAACACATTGTGAACTGCAGACATTGATGCAAAAAGGTCGAGTTTATAGGCAATATCCCCAATTCTCTCAATAATGCAAACCAAACCATTGTACCTAGGATCAAGTTTGTATGTAACATCCCCAATTTTTTTTATTTTTTTTTCTGCCCAAGCCGTATAATCCCTTTTATTGGAGACACCTTCAAAAATTTGATCCACTATCATACATTGCAACGATATTCCTCTTTAATCTGCATAACTCTATGATCACCTCTAACTAGTTTCCATATATTGGCAATTTGTTCGACAACTTCTATTATTTCCCAAATCATATTTAGCCTAAAAGAACACCAAATTCATTTCAATAAAATGATGACCTATATTTTCTTTCATATAATGCCTCATAGAAAGCTATCCCAAGTAGCCTTATAACTGTAGTTATAAGAAATTCCACCCAAGGAAAAAAAATTCTCAATTGACATCAACAATCTAATATACAATCTCTAAGCATATCTTGCAATGTCTATTTTGTTTGTCGTAGATGCCCATTGATGTATGGATGTTCACAATACTAAAATATAATTTTGTTCCCAATACCTGATGTAAGATCTTCTAGGAAGTGGACAAAGACCTTAAATCTACATCAGAACTAATAGACACTAATAAACCATAAAGTCTAATCGCTTCCTAGACATTTATCCTTTCATAGATTTCCATGAAATACCTAAGGTAAATTGAGAAAGAATGACCATATTCAGTTAACCTATGAACAATAATTCAATTCCATTATCATATACAAAATTCATGAATGTTTTTCCATTTCCACCAGAAAATAAAATCAAAACTAAATCATTCCAACATATATACTTTTACATTTATCCCTTTTTTGTGGCAAACCAAATATTAACAATATATCCCATAATAGCTCATCCAGTATCCGATATCTGTACATTTCTTGAGATCACAAACATCATTCATACCACTAAATAAAATAAATAAGAAGGTACATGATCATCACCTAAAACTTGGTCTTACAATTTCGTATCCCTCATTTTCACATCTATTTCTTATTAAGTGATTATAATCACTTATCACAAAAATCTATTTAAGTGTCTTTTCTGCCTTTCATCTTAATGTTGACCTTTCATCGTCCTTATTTTGAGCATTTGAAATTGGATCAATGAAATTAAGTCTTAACAAAATATTAATAAATAGATAATTCACCATTTACTCTAATTCATCCTCTATACAACCCTCAATTCCCATAATAGTTTATGATGTAAAATTTGTATGAATATTAGTCTATTGAGATATTTCATTCTAATGACATTTGTAGTTAGATGGATCATACAATATATTCACTTACTAATAATATACATCATTTCTTCAAGTTCAACTCCTTTTGAGTATATAGACATTTCAAGTACTTCCGTTTTGTAATGTCACATGTAGTATTACATAAATAATCTATTTAACTCAAAGAGTGTCGAGTAACTTTTTTTTATATTGCATCAAACATATACCAAAACACAATGAGATACACTACTATACATAATAAATAACTTATATCTAAAGTTGGACCTTAGTGCCTTGCCCAATACTATAACAATATCACTAAAGGTTCATCGAATTCCAATAGGTGTATATGATAAACTAAAAGAGAGATTGGATTTGTTTTTACAACTATATCCCGAATAAAATCAGTTGGTTAGTCAATTGCATGCCCAAAAACTTCTTTTCAACATGTATCAAGAGATCTGAGATCACACAAATGGATTTTTAGTAAACTTGGTCATTTCTAAAAATTCTAACACAATCCAAAGATCGATAAAACTTTTTCTTACAACTTTATTTCACGGTAACTGTATCACATTATCATTTGACATGTATCAAGAGATCTGAGATCACACAAATGGATTTTTAATAAACTTGGTCATTTCTAAAAATTCTAACACAATCCAAAGATCGATAAAACTTTTTCTTACAACTTTATTTCATGGTAACTGTATCAAATTATCATTTGACAATCTTCTTTATTTTCTACAAATAGTAAACATTTTCCTGCTATGGCCTCCATAAAATTTCTAAATTTTCTTCACTTACAATTTAAAAATCTTAATAATCCTAAAATAATCCATAATGCATAATTCTCAATAAATCAATCAACACAAAGGTTTATATCATAATCCTAGCCAATATAACAAAATTAATCTAGAGCTCTTAAAATCTAATTAGTTGATCTTGAACCTCCAGAAGGAATTAAAATATTATAATTGACCTCATATATATATATATATATATATATATATATATATATATATATATCAAGTACCCTATCCAGTCTTATTACATACGTAGTGGATAATAGAGAATATGTAGCTCTAAAGATAGAATACCAACCATAATTTTTGTACCTGTTACTATTGATGAGTCTGCCTCAACATTATTTTATACAAAATCTTAAAACACATGGCCAATATTACTCATGAAATACAAAATAAATTATACAACAAATAAAAATTACTGGCATGGTTGTGCTCCACCAGTTTCAGAGATCATGCACATGGACAGTCTACAGAACCTCAAACCAGGCTCTGATACCACTCTGTAACACCCCCACCACTACATATATATATTGATATTAACAATAATTTTGACAAGGTAGCACATGTGTGTACATGTGTATATATATAATATTTTTTGTCAACTGTAGCACTTTGAAAAAATAATAAAAGTATTTTCTTACATATAACCCTGTATGTAGAAAAATCACCGTTTATATAAAAAACACAACACCCATCGCAGTCACGTTATTCTCAAACTTATTTACTATAAAATTTTAAGAGTTATATAGGACACGACATCCCAAAGTTATAATACGATATACTCAAAAATCAAGACAATAGTCTATACTTTCAGAAGAAGTAAGCACATTTTGTATCTTGTAACCCTTTATATATAAACAACAATTTACACAATAATAATGATTGTAAAAATTAGAATATGCCCACAACACAACCCAGCAAGTCATCGTCCATGTACAGTGATCCTCAGAATCCTGTAGGAGCTTCAACAACCAGCCCAATAAAGCCTCAGAGTCTCAGGTATCACCATGCTTACCTACAACGCACGAACTACTTGAGCTAACACTCAGTAAGTAAAAATCATGCATGCTGAAGGGATAATCTAACATATTTGTGATGCATCTCTATGAAATCATGTCAAGAATGCAAGCTCCTAGACCAAATAGTTCATTCAAAATCATTTTCCACCACTGGGCCCTTGGTCTACCAACTATGCACTGGATAGAGCTCTGAACAATATCAACATTCACATGGCCATAAAAAATTTGACATAGTCCTTGGGCTATCTCCTGGGATCACTAGAGGTCCACCCCCTGTCTTCCCCTATGATCCTTCAGAAGTCTTCCTACCAGCGCCGTCAATAAGGGCATAGTCAAGTGGTCCACCCACTA
Source organism: Paulownia fortunei (assembly GCA_019321725.1). NCBI lineage: Eukaryota > Viridiplantae > Streptophyta > Magnoliopsida > Lamiales > Paulowniaceae > Paulownia > Paulownia fortunei. Next base: position 13,537,169 of record CM033114.1, read on the forward strand.
GTGACCACCAGAGGCACACCCCCTATCAACCCTTATGATCCTCAGAGAAGTAACACTTGCGGTGCCCCAAAATATCACATAAGCACGCATCGCATGCCTCGGTACACTAGTAGTGGTCAACCAAAATATTTTATTTCTATAAATCATGTCTCAAATCATATCGTGCATGCAAGAACCTCAACTATACTCATATGTCGTGCATGCATATGTAAATGTTCATAAACGGTATGTTCAATATGAAATGCAAGTCATCTTGCTCTCAATATGTTTCAAGAATCATAAAACTCTTAAGGTACATACTATAGTTGTCATCCAATCAATTTAAATATCGTCAACACATTAGGTATAAATGCTTCAAGACATACTATGTTCATGTATTGTGGTTGCAAATAGATTTTCACTTACCTTTGATCGGTTGTGTGTTACTTCTACATTTTTTAAGTATTACTCCCCAACCCTAGATGTTAAATAATCTGTAAAAATACAAGATATCAATCACCATCCTCAATTAACAAGTTTATTATATCTAATGTAGTATAAAGATCTTGAACTCAATTTAACTAAACAAACTTACCACTTAGAAAATATAACCAAATACAACCTTCTACGAACCTTTGTTCCACATCTTAAATATATACTAACTCACTTAATTGATGTATTATAACTCTTATAACATCTCCCTAAATGTTAGGGATCAAATGCACCACATCTATGATGGAACATGTTAATGAACTAAATCCAACAGATTCACAACTTCACATTTTCTTGCTGCCACATTAATTTGCATGATGATATTGACACCCTTAGACATATTCATTCACTCCTTAATTTTTATCACACCTAGATAACATAAAAAAAATTAATCATGTCATAGAATGGATAAAACACACCGATATAGCTTCCCAAGTTCGGTTCCCTTCACAGCGTATAGAAACAGATTTTTCCTACCATGACAGTTTTGCGCATTTCATGACATTAATCATTTGGGCACCCTTAAGTATATTCAATCACTCCCGAATTTTTACCAGACTTAGATAACATATACAAAGAGACAACCAGATCATATTATTTCCAAAACTAATGGATTTAATTCTGTAAAACCAGTCCCCTTCATATAGGACAGAATCTGAAATTCAATAGAGACAGTTGTGATCATCTCTTTAATTGTCATGCCATATTTTAATTCCCAAGCTATCCAAACCTAAATACATAATCTTAACTCCTATATAAACATGTTCATGATGATAAATATAAAATTCACCCAAGGTTTCTTTCAGATTTTAAGCTCAATAAACTAGAAATCAACATATACACAAATTCTGCCCGTCAGTGGTTCTACTATGTGTTTACAACCACAAATCATTATTTTATCCATAATGACCCTATGAATAACCTCTAACATCATCATGAACAAGATAAGAATCTTAAGAAATTACAAAACCCTCAAATAATATAAAAATTGATGTCAAAACTATATATGAAACTCACATATGCCAGGTTCAGCTTCTACTTGTGATTACTATTTCCTTTTGCTTCATTTGCCCTTTTCTATCACTTGGAATCAATTAGGACCAACTTTGAGAGATTTTTACATGATTTTGAACCCTGAAAATGACTCAAAATGGTTGAGGTTCGTGGGTAAATGGCTAAGAGTGAAAGAAAGGTTGAGGTGGCACTTGAGGTGCTTGCTTAAGCTTGGTAGCAAGCTTGAGGTGGTAAGTTGTGGTATAAATATGACCTTTCACCCATCTTTCAAGCCTAGATCAGATGTGTCTTACTATACATTAATTTATTGCATCCTATTTTAATTACCACAAGATACCATAGATAATTCATAAGCTAATTTTCTAGCCGTTCATTTAATTTCTTACCCGATTGTCACCCAATTCTTAAATAATTGTTCATATTAAAAATTATATAATCTTATACATAAATGAATATTGTAATATCACCTTTGAATCATATTATCTTATGTTCAATGTCTCAAATATACAATTTACCTATATATACTTTTGAAATACCTGAATGAAATCGAATCAAACCGTATAAACTTACTAGTAACAACTTTAACACTTCCAAAATTATAACCTATATATCCCATCGATACCCAATATTGATCAACCTCATTTTTTTCTTATTTCAATTTAATGTTGATTACTTATATTATGATGATTGACACCTAACACCATATGAGATTTTCTATAATTTTAATGATCAAATGTGATTATAAGGTAAAACGGATCATGCCATGTAGTTTCAATGCAAGCACTTATGAATAACATGTAATGCATGAATCATATTGGCCGAGTAGTGTGAGGCTCATTTATTACACGCAATGGAAAATAAAATTTTTTTATAATAAACATGTCATAACAATTACAGCAATACCCCATATCTGATGCAATTTTAATGATCTCGCAATTTCCATTGATTGTAAAAGTAGAATAAAAGTTCTATTTATTCCTTTAAGCACTTCGATTGTAGTAGGGTCTGAATTTTGGTTCACAGGGATACAAGCGTCTCCTCTCTAAAGTAGTCCACACATTGAGTAGGAACACGGAATCCGAACTCCACTAACAATATGGATTCTTTTACTAACCTAGTTTATGGAGTGAATATAATACATATTAATTCTTATATTATCTTATAATGTAAAATTAATACTTAGACAAAAGATGAAATTTTTAGTTGAAATTTTTTCTCTTTTTCTCTATGATGGCCGAAAATCTAGAGTAAAAAATTAATAGGAGTGGTCAAAATACCTAGAGTCCCACTCTTGGTATTTTTGGCTTTCTCTTTAATTGGTTGGAAGGTTTTTGGTTGATTCCAAATCTCCCACAAATTTCCAATTCTATCTCTTTTATCTTCCAAAAATACTTAGAGACTTCCAAGAATATCAGACTCTTGGGTTTCCATCTTTTTCAAACAACCCTCGTAGGCCTCATTGAATTGGACTTAGACATTAAAATAAATTCCATAATTAATCCAATTAGTTATCTAAATCCAAAATAATTTAATTAATTCTATTTAGCTCACCTAATCAAATTAGGCTTAATTAAATAATCTAATTATTTAATTAAGTAAATTAATTTATAATTAAATTAATTTATAATCTACACAATTAATTGATCCAATCAAATAATTATTTCGCTCCAGTTGGGCTTCCTAATCTGATTTGGTCTAACTAAATAATCTAATTATTTAATTAATAAATAATTCAACTCCTTGAATTAATTTAAGCCCTATTTATTTCTTATTAATTAATTGGATCCAACTCTTTGGATCAATTTCTAAATTAGAAATGTTACATCTCAAATTGTGTGTGACCCTTTAGATTCACAACTAAACTAGTAGTGGGTTTACAATATTTATAATTTATGAATAATAATTATTCCGATTAATTAATCAATTAATTAATTCGTTGGAAATTAAATCCTTAATTTCAAGAACCTCACAAGTTATGTTAAACACCTAACAAGTGTATCATGACTTCTAAGTCTTAGGTGAATTAGGGAGTGAACCTATTTCAATTAGAAGTGTCATACACGTAAGGTCATTCCATCATCAATCTCCCTATTGAGTATAGGACATGGATTAATAGTCGAAACTCTAATTGCTCAATAACTATGATTCCATTTCAAGTTTCAATTACTCATGACGAATAGTTAAAAAATCCTCGTCTAACATTTATCCCACCTTGGCCAAGAACTTATGAGTTATGAACTATAAAAACATAGGAGATTCACTTGTTCTGTCAGACAAGTGATGGATCCTTTGTTGGCCACTCAGTAATCTCTATACATATCAATGCAACATCCAACGTACCCATTTGTGATTATTAGGCAATCAGAATATACATCAAAATAGAACATGGCATGCACAAGGCTACCATGGTACCTTAAGTCCAATGACTAATTGTGTACTATTGTAACATAAAAATTCTTATTTTGACAAACAACGTTTCTAATTAAGAATTTTCAATGGGCTATTTCAGTGTACTTGTTCTTTAACAAATACCTGCATACATGCACTAACATTACTACGTCGATATTCATGGAGCGAGACATCCTCTTCATGTGAGCATGCATCATATGTGCGAGTCTATGAGTTTATTCGATGTCTCATCTCAAGAAGCCCTTGACTCGAAATAAATTTAAGACCAAAGCCATTGAGACATATTCCATGTCACCATCAAACGTGTGACCATACCCCGTAGCTAAGTTTGGTCTAGAGACTTTATCTAATTACTGTATGTTGTATGCGATTATGAATAAAGAAATTTGCCTAATTTATTAAAATGATTTGAAAAAGATTATTTTTACAAATACAAGAGTAGACTCCCAATCTAGTTGGCATGTCGGGCACTACTCTAACAGCCTCTTCTCATATGTCCCAATTTTATGAGTTCATTTGGTACTAAGTGTCAAGCAACACCCATCAAACATCCATGTAGATGGAGAATCAAAACATTTCATGACTCATGGACAACGCAATGACGAGTCCATCACACGGGCATCACTATGCTTGGTAGAGATTACAGTTTTCCAACACAAGACCACCCACGACTCATGGCTGATGATTGAGTATGATAGCATCGTCATGTCTCTACCTTTGATGGTAGGCGTGAATCGATAGGTCCTCCTCAACTTATCCATATTTGCGTAAAATCAAATTTTAAAATTCTTTACTAAATTTCAAAATTGAGTGGGTTTTTATTTTATCCAAAACCTCATCAATTTTTTGTTCGGTTATTTAATGCATGTCAATTAATTTGATAGCAAGCATATCACATGAAAGCATTACATAAATCCTAGCATGCATCTAAAACATACAATAAACTAGGGATGATCATATGCAGTCCCTATGCGACCTATTTGAGCCAAAAATAGGTCTAGGTCAATCTAAGGGTATAAAATGGTATAGAAAGTTTGTCTATTACAAAATGTTGTATCCCATACATACTTGGGATAATTAAGACTTTTAAAGAAAAATATTTTTTTATACAATTAAAATTAACATTTAAATAAAATTAAAAATTGTATTTCATAAATAATACATGTGCACATGGCACTATCTGGGCGTGCGCCCGCAAACTAGGTGCGTGCAGGTTTGCTTACAGGCGGGCAACAACTTGCCCGCTTTTTGCTCACTTTGTTGTTATTCCTTGGTAGCTTGCTGGGCACCAGCCTGGAGAGGCGCTCACTGGCGTGCAATCCATATAGGCAGAGCTCTCACATTCCACTCAAGCCAATGCTCAACCCATTCACTCGGTGTCTAGCTCGTAACTAACAGCTTATGCACTTGGTGGTAGTGTTTTCTATGCACAATTTTATCATAAAAATATTTACCAAATACCCAATCTAAGAAATCAAGCAATATTATAATCCTTTTATATTTAACAATTAAACACAAAATAAATACACTTAACAAAAGTCGACGCGAAACTGTGGTTCTAATACCATTGTTGGGTTTGCTTTACTATGAGGCGAGCGTAATGGAAATTTTAAATAATAAAAACATGCATTTAAACGATTTAAATTCTATGCCCCCAGTGCACATAGGGGTTCATAACAATTGAACGCCATCTATTATTTTATTTACAACTATTGTAAATAAAAGAGAGTATGTTATCCTTTTAGAACACTTCGATTGATGTAAGGTGAGAGACAACCAATTGTCGGATTGGTTCAATACATCTTGCTTAAGGAGCCCAAATATTCTCCTTTAAAGAAGTCCACACAATGGATAAAAACCATCGAATCACTATTGTGCTAGTAATGGTGATTCCTTTTCTTAAACCAAAATAATGGAGTAATATATAAAACACCAATTCTTAATCCAACCAGTGGAAATAAGAATTATGTTGATTGAATAATCAAGAAAAATTTATTGATTGTTCTAGGAAGATGACAAGAAGATGGAGAGAGTATGAAAAATGAATAAGAAACTTTTTCTCCTAATCATTTTTGCTAATAGCTTATTTTTTTCTTTTTTTACCAAAGGATTTTTCAAAATCTTATATCTATCTTGAAAGAGGCCAAGAAGTAGTCTAGATTCATAATCCAAAACTTCCTCCTTCAAAATGAGGCCAAGAAGTAGTTTAGATTCATAATCCAAAACTTCATCCTCCAAACTAGGTAGTGGCCAATTTTAGCACATCTATCATGTGCAAAAATCGGCCACTATAGTAAGGTTGGTTGAGGGTTTTGATTGATCCTCAATCAATTCAAAATCTTCAACCCCTGCTATACACGTATGGTCCTTCGATCATCTAATCTCCCGATTGGATCTAGGATATGAATTATAAGTCAAAATCCTAATTGATTCAATAATTATGATTTCATTTCAAGTTTCAATAACTCTTGATGAAACAATATTCATCCTACCTTGGCCAAGGTTTTCGAATTATAAACTATGAAAACATAGGAGATTCACTTGTCATTGACAAACGACGGATTCTATGTTGGCAACTCATAAACCTCCATGTACACCAGTGCAACATCCAACATATCCCCTTTGTGATTGTCAAGCAATTAGAAAATATATCAAAATACTGCAGGGTATAAGCCTCGAACTAAGAATTTCCTGCGAGCTAGTTTAGTGAACTTTTTTTTCTAACAAGCACACGCATATATGCATTTGCGTCTCTATACTAATGCCAATGGAATGCGACATCATCATCTTACGAGCATGTATAGTATGCGTGATTCTTATTAGACTATTTGATGACCCGTCTCAAAAAGTCCTCTACTTAGAATTCATTTAAGATCAAAAGCTTAGAGATATATTCAATGATCGTCATCATATGCGCAACCATGCCCCATAGCCAAATATGGTATAGGGACTTTATCTGATTGTTTAAGTGCAATCAAGATAAAGAAGTGCCTATAAGTTAATATATCGAATAAGATTGTCCATTTCAAGAATATAAAAACAGCAATTCATTGGCATACCGGACACTACTCTAACTTCTAACCCTCAAAATTAGGATTGGGATCCGCACCTTTTTACACAAGTCCCGGCCTGGCCTGGCTTTAGGTCGGGTTCTAACCGAGTGGAGAGCTATCGATTTCGGAGATGGGAAGTAACCTGTGAAGGGCTTAGATAGTGACACGTGTCTCGTGTCATGTGGATCTCATGTGGTTGCACATTTATAAATAGACCAATTTCAAGTTGTATAAGGTAACTAGTATCCTAAAATCATTTATTTATCTATTTAGAGTGATCTCACAATCTACAACTAACTTAAAGAAAGATTGGAGGGTTTTGGCTGACGGCCAGTAAGCCTAACATGTGTTCATGTTGTAGGTTATTCTCGAACTCAAAGTACTTATTAGATCGAGTTCAATTAGACGCAAATAGAGGTATATTAATTCCCAAAACATGGGGTAAAGTGTTTTTAAGTTATTTTTAGAAATGTCCTAAAATAAGAAAATTTTGAGGGTGAAATGTTTACTCTAAAAGTTAAAACACTAATAGCATGATTAATATGAAGGAATGGAGTGAAAATGGAATAAGCATTCCCAAAACCATTATCATTCACATCATTCGTATAATTTAGTGGTAGAATATCAATTCCCATAGAAATCCCCATTCTCAATAGTATGGATTAGTCATTTCATTCCTATTCTATGAAATTAACTATTTCCAGTTAGTTAGAAATAAACTTATATTAGTTTTTAACAAAATTATCCTTCTAAACAAAATAAAATTTTTAGATAAAACTTGATATTCGACCCATCAAGATTTTTATGAACTTAAGCATGAACTCGTTCTCAACTCGAGATCTATCAAGTTGGACTCACTAAACCTGTATTATTTTAAAAATATTAAAAAATATTTTATAGAAATAATGTCACCATAAATTTATATATATATGAGAAAATAATGTTATTAATAAAAATTATTTATTTATAATTTAATTATTGAAAAATTAAGAATTTCAAACATATTTATTATTTTAATATATATTAGCATAAACTATTTATTAATTATTATAGGAGTATTATATTTGTATTTTAGTATATACGTAACATGCATATTATATATATATATATAAACACATCACATAAATTTATACATAATAAATAAAAATATATGTGTAACATTTTAACAGGACGTATTTAGATCCTATCCTAGTTCAAAAATTAAAATCCTAGACTTACTCCAAGATTCATTTGTTGATTTTTTATTTTTTACAAAAAAAATTATTAGTGTACAATTATCCATATTCAATATATATGTATATATATATATATATATATTATTTAATATTGATTAAAATAATAACAGACTCATTTATGCACAACATATTAAACATAATTTTATTTTAAAAATTTTATACTAAAAGGTATTTTGATTTTTAAAACTATTTTGTTTCATTCCTATTTTTAATTCTAACCACCAATCATCAAATTGAAATCAAGAACGAAATGACGATTTCATTTCTTTTGAGTTCTTATACATACCAATTATCTGAATTGTTATACTAATATCACTCATTTTTCATCATCATTCCATTTCTAAATTCATTTCATTCCTACATAATTACAATCCCGCATAACAATCACCCCTAAGGGACAATATAGTAATTTTCCATAAAACCTCTCAACATCAAAACTTTGCCACCTTTTAGTCCACGCATAGACATACTCACCACCTCCTTAACGAACTCCAATCATCCTCTCTTTAAAAGTTAGTTTGTTTGTATCTACCTACTAAAGCCAAAAAATAATGTTGCTCTTTTTTTTTTTTTATGATTAGCATATGTTATTCATAATCTAATATGATAAAATATGAGGAAAATTCTTAGGTGGTTTAGACTCACATGGTGCCAAGATTCTCAAGCAATTAGATCATGTAGGTCATATGTGTAAGATGATTAATTAAAATTTCTCAATATCATGTGATTCTGAAATTATGTTTTAGTAAGATATGCTAATTACACACTTGAATATTTTGCAATTCTAACAGCATTATTGTTATGAATGTCAATGAGTAATTGCGGGCCGCGCTAGATAATGTTGGTCAACAATTATTATAAAGGTTACCATAAAAATAGGTCTAAAATAACATGCTGTGAAAAGGAGGACAAACATACGTACATTACCTACCATCCATGAAATTATTTGCATAGCATTATGAGATGCTTCATAATGTCAACTTATAGTAAGGGCAAGTAGTTTGACTTCCTGTGAAAACTGGAAATTTTCACGCTATTCAAGCTGTTAATTATGAAAATTGATGCTAATCTTTCTAAAAATTATAGATAGGCTCTGCATTATTTACTATTTTTGTTAAGTAATTTTCAATCTCCCTAAAATTACTGGAATCTTGGTAAAACTTTTACGAATTATTTGTGTTTACCTTTCCTGATGTATTACATCTTGGCAAGGAAGTCCACTGATATATTAAAATTTGGCATCTATCATGTGCAACATAATAAGGGAATTGGACACAAATAAACCAAACTTTTGTCTAACTGCTCACTTTTGATTTTAAAGATTAAAAATTCATTCAATAGTTCTCCGTCAAATGTTAGTTTTTATCAACTCCGAGGTCCCATTCCCACAAATTAACGAGACTCCATATGCAATTTAACGATGTCATTCAGTTGAATAAATTGAAAATAAAGCAATTCCGTTATTAAAAATAAATAGTATAAATATAAGAGAAATGTCAGAGAACTTAATTCATATATAATCATAGTATTTTCTAGATATCAAGAAAGTTGATTTTTCAAAAAAGAGTTTTATAAGGAAATTATTGTCATAATGAAGAAGATATATAATGTTGTACTATGATAACAAGCTACATATAATTAATTAAACTGAGAGATAAAATTTTAAGAGTGTGGATACTGACGTATACAACCAAGGGCAACGAACCCTTACCTAGTCAAAGTAGTCCTCTCTCTTTTTGTTACAGGACATTAAATATTTTTTCACCAAATAATAAGGATAATGTCACGTTAATATTAGGACATATATTATGCTGATGTATTATAATTCTCATTATTTGAAATTAATTAATAGCCCCTAAAATAATTCTTATTTTTAAATTATGTAATTGTAGGAGTTGAATTTGTAACAGACCAATATGAACATATTCTACAACTTAAATTGCTTACGATCCACCAGTTTAACACCTATTCTACACCTTTCGATAGCTTAAATCATGACACAAAATTCACTAATTTAATACCCACTGTGCACCTTGCGATAGCTTAAATCACGACACAGAACAAATCACTTAATACCAATTTTATTAAGAAAAAATAACTAAGAAAGAAAAGGAGCAAAATGTAACTTGACAACAAATTTGTACTTGTTAAGTTACTTTTCATAAAACTGCCGTAATCAATGATGAATTCTTTCAAATTAAATTATTATTTCATTTTATGGATGTGATAAATTGTTTTCTACCTGTATTTATTTTTCATACAGCATTTTGATCGATAACATGAGGTAAACATCTATCTTATACTTTTTGACTTTCCATTTTCATTTAGATTTGAAAATTTATCTAACTCAAGTTAGTCGGTTCACTTTTTATAATACTCATACTTTCGAGATCTTCACAGAACAATAATTTTAAGGGATTATTCTTGAATTAGTCTCTTGAATAACTTAGAAAGGATCAATTAGAGCTTTTATCGTTTAGATATTCATAATTTTGTACTTGTTTATCTTTTATTGAGTCTAACTTTTGTAAAGTAACAATACTCCTTATTTTATTTTGAATTTTGTTTTGATTCTCTAATATAAAATATTATATCTCGTTATTTAGTGATATGTACCTCAATCCCCAACCCTTACAAAAAAAAATGTTAGCGGGGTCACTGGTTTCTCAAAATTTGTGTTAATTAAGCTTTTTAGTAAATGCATGTTGTGTAGTGGTGCTTAAAACTCAAGCTATTCATCAAGTAATGTGTATTTATTATGCAACGCCTTCACATTTCAATATGAATAACTAATTAAAATAAAGTCTAAGAAAAATTGTTAAGATTTTCCTAAAATAGACTTTTATATCCAAACAAATACATGAAAATATTTTTGAGTGTAAATTTTCATTACTCCAACTTTTCACTCAAAAAAATCCAACCATTGACTTGTACACTAGCCTCATTAAGATTTAATAATTTTTTGACTAAATTGTTAGTGGGATGTATAGAGCATTTCCAACGTAGCCCAAAATATTGGGCCAATATATTAAATATGGTATAATTTTTTTTTCAAAAGAACGTCAAATGTCACATCAAATTTAGTAAAAATAAATAGTATAATAAGTAATACTATTCATTTACACCAAATTTGATGCAATACATATATTCATATTTTGCCCTCAAATTTAATCTACTTTAAATTTTAACTCCATTTGTATCTTATATTGTATATTTAATTAATTTATAATTTTATTTTATTTATTTAATTTTCATTTAGTTATTATTTTGCAATAACATTTGTAATAATCAATTATAATAATTAATAATTAATTAACATTTCCAATAAATCTATATAATTAATAAATAATAAGTAAATACATTAAAATATCATTACTTGCATCAAATTCAAAAGTAAAATTTGGTAGAATTAGTAGTAATAAAATATCAGTAATTAAATAACTTTATAAATAAGAAATTGGTGATAGTTAAAAAATAAGAAAAGTAAGAATAAAATATTCATTAGGTGTAAAATTTGGTGTAATGGATTGGAGATGATTTAGGTCAAATTACACCAATATACCAAATTTGATTTAAAAGTTACACCAAATTTTGTATTGTAAGTTGGAGATGGCCTTACGTTAAGAAATTATGAATTTAGCTCTTTCCGTACATTTTTTTCTTTGAATTTTTCAAATTTATTGATGAGATTTAATGTTGATTTTACTTTTTTGTATGTTAAATACTCAATTATTTGATGTAAACAACAAAGATATTATATTTATATGGAATAATAATATATTAATTAACTAGAAAATATATTTTATTTATTTTTAAGAATATAACAAAAGAATCCTCAAAATTCTAAAATTAAATTTTTAATTGATACAATTTATCATTTCGGAAGCACCAAATTGATCAATTACACGACAACCATATTTCTAGTGCAAACTTACTAAAAAATCCATGACTGTCATGCAATTGATTTACATAATATGATCCAAAATTTGAGCAAATTTCACTAAATTTATTTCGCTTACTATTGCATTTTTTCCACTTTACACAGCTTGATTGAGCAATATATTCTTTCAAACTCTTCGAGTGTAATAACTGACATAATTTAGGTTAAATCTGAATAAAATTATTTTAATTCAATAAGTTCATTGATTTTGGGTATATTTAATGGGTTCGAGTCCTGATAAACTCAGTTAAGTGCCAATGTAAAGTACCTGAATTTATGCTTGGAATGAAGTTCATTAAGCCCTCTCAAGTATTGTATTCATCTTTGACATATAAAACCTTCAATAATAGGCCAACTTTATTTAGAGTATTTTGATCCTTCACAATTTTTTGAAAATTTTATTAACGTAGTTTAACTGAATTGATCGATCAATAGAATAACTTAACACTAGGGATGGAATGAATTTATTATATTTCTTTTTAACAAGGGGGTAAAAACATTTAAACTCAATAGATTGCATTTTTGTATGTTAATGAATTTGTGAGGGGTATTTCTTTTTTTCCTTTTAGGAATAAAAGGTAAGGGTAATATGGCTTTGTAAGGGGTATATTTTTTTATTTTTTTATTTTTATGAATAAAAAAGGAAGAAAGAACGATCAGCATAGCAATTATAAGATCTTAGGTGTGATTATAGAATTCCAAGTCCTTGTAAAATATACGAATTGAATCACATATGTATACAGCCTCAAGGGCGAGCTCGTTGTCGTAGGCTTACAAAGATACTAAATTGAAATTATCTATTGCAGACGTAACTTAATTCGTGGTATTCCATGTAAACTAAGAAAGTTTCAACATACTACATTAAATAACATTTGGTGGTATTATCATTTATGGTACGTACCTACTTGGTTTTGTAGCAAATTAATACAATTACTTTTCCTTAAATTTCTTGTAATTATTTTGAAATCACCAAAATAAAAAATTTAGATGTTTCTGAACTAAAACTATATAATCCATAATACAAATTAAATCTATAGGGTTTAAACTTTATATCTGAAGGGTAGGTTCATGAATGGGAGATTCGTAAGGCTCTCGTTTGGTTCCATGGAAAATGAGGGAGAGGGAAAAATATTCGGAAAAAATATTTTCTGGTTGTTTGGTTGTAATAAAATTCCAAGAAAATACTGAAAAATCTTATTAAGTCTTGGAAATTTTGGAAAATGTTAATTTCTTATAAAAGCAAAATTTTAATTTTTGTTGTAGAATTGATAAACCTAAAATATGATCAAGATTTTGATGAACAAAAAGTTTTGTATGACTATTTCTTATCCTGAACTATTGAGATAAAAAATTTGGTTGGCTTTTGGAAATTTCTCAAATTATAATAATAATTCTGATGGAACAAATAAAAGCAAACAAAATAGTCTTTATTATTTAAAAGTTATTATCTAATACTCAGGATCCGTGTGTGTATTTTTTATCGCTGATCAAATTCGACCTAAGCTCAACCTAAAACCTTCACCATATATAGTCTGCACTAAACTAGGCCACAGTCTTGCCGCGTGTTTGGTCAACTAGCTATAACAAATGCCCTAAGGACTGTTCAAATGGTATGTTATCTTCTTTCTCTAATTCATTGTTCCAATCTATTTGATCTCCTTGAACTAGATTGCCCTAATTTTGGTCTCGCAGGGTTATAGTTGGGGGTCAATCCAACAAACCTGACGACCTGTTCTATTTTGGAGTGACTAGGTCTGTCGCACTTGGGATCGAGATAGTTGGGATTGCTTCACCACAACCTACTACTGTTCGTAGTTAGATCATTATTTTTTGTGATCGGGTCACTAGCATTTGTGGTCAGATCAAATTCATATACAATTTTTTATAAGTTAGTTTTAAAAAAAAAATAGAAAAGGGTGAAATAAAATTGAAAGGGAGAAATATTAAATTGAATTAAAATTAATTACCCACTAGGACGAAGAGAATGTATGTTTCAAAAATTAAATTTGTATCTCATCTCAATTTTTTCATATATTATACTAATTAAAATTATTATAGACAAATACTCTATTTATGAGAAAGAATTATTAACATACATCAATAATTAATTAAATAATAAGACAAAAGATTAAATAAGGAGCCTAAACAAAATAAAAGGAGTTGTCAAAAAGTTACAAAAAGTAAACTCTCTATATGCCTAAATCATAAGGCATTAAGGAGAATTTGTGTCTGATGCACGCCAAAATTAGCATGGACCAAGAATCACGAAGTTAGTCACAAGATTTCTTGACTCTAGTCTGATCACCTTATAAAACAAAAATGTTAAAGGTGTTGGAAATTGCCTAACAAAAAACCCTCCAATACTTAAACCAGCAAGTGATCAGGAGAAGTAATCGAAAATATAGAATGTTATATCGAAGACATGTAGTGTAGGCAAAGCAAAATTGACAGGTCAGATTTACTTGTTGACAAGGCAAGATACCTAAGTCTTCAGGGAGTTCGACTCATTTAAGACTCAACCTAAAGTGGAACATCAGGCCTGAGGACTCTTCCAAATCCTTGCAATTGTATTCATTTTGATTCAGGCAAATTAAAAGGGCTTGGTAAGCCTGGAAATGCTTTTTAGGATTAATCTTTTCTTAAATAGTTTTTCGGATTAATCTTTTCTTACTCAAGAAGGTCTCACAACCATTGAGTTGGGAACCCCTATAGAAGGAGAGAAGAGATGAAAAAATACCTTTTCTTCCAACCTTTGTTTGAGCAGGGGTACTTGCTAAGGAATTTAGCCTCCTCTTAGAAGGTCAGACAAAAAAGACCTGGCATGGAAATAAGAATGGAAAATTTTTACAATAGGCTCTTCTCTAAGGTGGGATAACACCATGGCGAAACCTACCATCAGATAGAAGAAGTTAAGGGTTAGCTGATTTAGAGGGATTTTGAAGCTCTTGGAGATGACTACAAAAGTGAGACCTCCATCTATTTGAGCAGAGTAAAAATAGAGGTAGCTCAGATATGGACAGTTAGGTTGGTCAGGCTATAAGGGAGTGATGATGTTGTAAATAGGTGAATCCCAATATTTCCCCTAAGGTTTTTTATGAGTTCTAGGATAAGCACTGACTGGTCTAGCTCATATTCTTCTAGAGGGAGGGCTAAGTTATGTCTGATTTCTTGAGGAAGGGAAAAGAACTCCTCCGGCTCTGGTTCATCCCTAAGAGTTAGAGGTCGGGAGTTGAAAGGAGTGGAGAAAATCTCTTCTTCTAAACTTTCTAACATTAATACAAGCAATGGGTTGGAATGGGTAGATTTAGTGCAGGTAGACATCTTCTAATCAGAGAATGTTATAATAATTTTCCGACGAAGGTCTCGTGGTAAGAATTTTCCTTTATTTGAATATATACTTGGGTAGCTCTTAAATGATTGCCTCAACAAAGTAGGGTGGTCAGAAAGTTGCCTGAATTGTTGGAAGTTGTCAAAGAAATATGATTAGAAGATGCTGAAATATGTAAATGGCAAAAGTAATAGAATGAGAATAGAAATCCCCTTTTATAGAGAATGGGGAAGAATGTGAAAGGGTTGTATCTTGGTTTGATGAATAATAAACATAGATTAGTTTAGCCAGATAAACACATAAATGGGTAGATCTCATTTGGCAGTTGAAATGAGGACTATTTAATAACTATTATGATGAGCGCAAGGTTTCACGAAGCCATGATGAGCACAAGGTTTCATGAAGCCATGTGGGAATTGATTTATTATGTCTTTTCGAGGTCATTTCAAATACAGAATCTAAAAAGTAGGGGTGACCATAGGTCGGGTTAGAACCGAACCCGACCCATAATTGGCCCATGGTCAATGGTTTAAAAACCATTTACCACAAGTTGGTAAGTCCCTTAACCAACCCTTGAGTTCAAGGGTCGGTTAAGGGTTGGGGTTTGCCCAACCCGTTGAACTACCGGGTCAGACCCTGCGGTTCAATAACCCTAAACCACCAGGTTTAGCTTTTTCTTTTAATTTTTTTTATGATCAATGATCTAAATTTTTGGACCATTGATCATCAATGGCCACTATTAAGTGATCGTTGTGGCTGTGCCAGCACAGTTATTTAACTATTCTAGCATGGTCAGATTCTCCCCCTACCCCCATTTGTTTTCTTTTTTTTAAAAAAAAAAGTTTTCTAAATATATAAATACCACCCCCCTCCCAAACCCCATTATTTTTTCTCACAACAAACTCTCAAATTCTCTAAACTTTATCAAATCTCAATTCTCTCAAATCTAAAATGCCAATTTTATTTTTCCAAGTATTTAAGCTTTTCTTTCATTTATATTGTCAATACTATTTTTTCATATTTTTTTCATCTTCAATTCTATCAATTACCAAATGGTCAGTTCAAGTTCAAGCAGTAGAGGTAAGGAAAAGATGGCCTCTTCTGATTTTGGTTCAACTCCTAAGCTCAAACATGAATTATAAAGTGGGAATAAGTGATGATGAGCAACCTCATATATTTCCAACTAAAAAAGTATAAGTAATGTCAATGTTCGACCTACTCCTACTCTAAAATCTTCTATTTTCACCAAATATTTTGAGAAGGTGAAACTTCTATCCGGAGAGATACGAGCAAAATGTAAGTATTGTTTTCAATTATATAAATTTCAATTCGGAGACAGTTAGGGATTGTTGACAAGATATATAGAGAAGAAGTATCTGGTTGAATATTAACCATTCTCAAACTCAAATCTCGCAATACTCATCTTCTAGTGGAGGTAACAATACTAACTTATTTAAATATTTCGATATTAATTATAAAGAAACATTAGATAAATTTGTTGTTGTTGAATATCTTTCTTTCAGTTTGGTAATAAATTTAACTTTTGAAGATTTTTGCCAAAATGCATTAAATCCTGTTGCTAAATGTATTTCGCAAACCACACTCACATGCAAAGAAAAAAGATTATATAGTAAAGGTTAAAAAGATTTAATTAAAGTATTTGCTAATGTAAATAATAATTTTTTTTATGTTATGATATTTGAAGTGATTATTGTCAAATTCATTCATATATAAGTATTACTTATCATTGGATTGATGATTCTTAGTCAATCCAAAAAAAGGTTACTTGCATATAGAATGTTCGATGAAGGACACACAATAGAAAATATTTCTCAAATAATATTATTAGCATTAGAAAAATATAATTTAACTACTAAAGTTTTTTCAATATCATTTGACAATGATAGTTCAAATACTGCTAGTATTAGAGATCTTAAAGTTGTAGCGAGCCATCAGTTGGTGGTAAAAAAATTCATATTAGATGTATATATCACATTTTATATTTGTGTGTACAAGATGGATTAAGACATTTAGAATTACAACTTAGCCCTATCAAGCAAGCAATCACTTACTTGTGGTCACATCCACAAGTTATGAAATAATGGGTTAAATTTTGTAAGGTCATTGATATGAGGCCTAAAAGATTTTCACAAGATGTTTCAACGCATTGGAATTCAACATATTTATTATTACACGAATCTTTTGATGAATTATTATGCATATTTTTTATGCAAAATATTAATAATATGCATTTGTTTCCAAATCAATGGGCAGTATTTGAAAAAATATATAATATTTAAAAATAAATTAATGATGTCACCTTACAATTATCGGGAGTTTATTACCCAACTGCCTACTTAGTATTAATTAATTATTATAATATTACAATAATTATAAACGAATACTCTAATGACGAAATTTTAAAATATTATATTGAAGCAATGAAAACTAAATGGGAAAAATATTTTTTGAGCATTCCAAAAATTAATTTAGTTGTTATTATTTTGGCTTAGGCTTAAATTAAATAGTTTATAGGACATGTTAACAATGCATTATGATTCTTTAATTCCTATTTAAAATGACCATTCTCCTAATCCCGTATTAATTGTACATAATGTTTGAATATATTTAAATAATTTTTATAATGAATACAGTTTAAAGTATGGGGGACAAGTTACTCAATTTGAAATCTAAAATACTAGTAATAGTAGTTTTAGGCTTACTAAGGCACAACTTTTAATAAAAAATAGATAAAATGTCCAAAATGATTCTCAGGTTCTAGTTAGGAACTTGAGAATTATTTTAATATTATTTTTTAGTTTAATGAAGCAGATGGCGATGGAGAATTCAACATTTTGCGATGTGGTCGCAAAAAATGCCTGCCAACCAATTTTATCTGTGATGATGAAGGAAGTTCTTGCTTGCCCCATCTCAACAGTTGCTATGGAGCAAGTCTTTAGCTTGGGAGGTAACATATTGAGCGAAAAAATACTCAACCATATCTCCCGAATCTTTAGAAGCCCAATCATGTCTCGATGAATGGATGAAGGCCAAAAAATGATTACAAGATATGCAAAATTTAGATGACGAGCAAGATGACCAAGACACGGAAAGAATAAACGCATCGATGGGAATGTGTGGGAGAGGTAAGAAAGGTAAAAATGAAATAGAATTACGTAGGCTTTGATTCTTCTACACCTTAAGAGGATATGTAGACAACTTAAATTTAAGTGCAAGCCTTTTTTTGTCTTTTAAAATTTGTAGAGTTAAATTTTAGTTAACAATATTTTTTCAAACTTCAAATTTAAGAAAAAAAGAAAAAATTGGACCCCGAACTGACCCGGAACCATTGGTTTTTGAACTGGCATATGCCAATTCCGACCCTCGAACCTGGTTGTTTGAACCGTGGTCAACTCTACTAAAAACATTATGACTTGTTAGGTTATAGCATTGGCGCGATTGTGACACAAGTCTATTCTATCTGAACTTGGACACGTTAGCTCAGTTAGAATATGGGGGACTAGATGATGTGGGTAAAATCTAGCCTAATCAATGTTGGGTTCGGGGTAGATAACAGGTCTTACTAGATCCATCCCAAACCTACCCTGTATGTTATTTGTTTAAGTCTTAGAATTTTCATTGCACACACTCTCCCACGCCGCAACTACTCCCTCTCTTTTTTTTCCACCAAAATGTTCTCTCTTTTTTTTTTCCTCCAATGGAACTTTTCTATTATTTCTATATTTTGTACTAGTTTTCTTTTCTTTCTCCTAGTATTGTCTTCTATCAATATTTCCTTTCACACTCCACTTCTCCAAATTTCATTTTTTTTTGTTTTTTTCATATTTTCTTTTCTTTTTTATTTCTTGCCTTCCATTTTTCTTACTTTCGATATATGAATGAATTTCTTCATTCTTTTTCTTTCATTTCTTCTCTCTTCTTTGTTTTCAAATTTTCTCCGTTTTTGTTACTTCTGTTTTCTTTTCCTTCTCTTTATTCAGTCATCACCACCATTAGGAGCCAACACAATTTGATGATACCCCTGGGAGACATCCATCATACTGAATAGCTCGCACCCCAACATCGAATCCACAAGCTGATTTATCTTTGGCGGGGGGTAATGATCTTTTGGATAAACTTTGTTCAAGTGTCAAAAGTTAATACACATTCTCTACTTTCCTATTGTCTTTGGGACCATTACTGCATTAGATAAGCACTCAAGGAAATGGATTACCCTGATATCATTCTCTGGCCTCTAATAACTTCTAATAACTTCAACATTGAGATAATCTTCACCTGAATGATCTTATCATTCTCTGGCCTAAAGTGCCTCTTTTTTTGCTTGACCAGCCTAATTGTTGGATCGACATTGAGATAATGCATGGTGACCTGTGGATCTATTTCCACCAAGTCCTGAGCTGACCATGCAAACACATCAGCATTTTTCCTTAGAAACTATATTAGTAGCTCAGCCAACTTTGGTTCACGTTGTGCCCCATCCTCGTAACTTATTCTGGCAGCCTAGGACAACTCAATTATCATTAGCTCTATAATGGGATAGATATGAGATGAAAGCTTCCCATCTCGCCTAATAACCTACCCCTGACCTTTGCCATCATTAGGTCTATATGTGTCCATATCATCAACGCGATCTTCATTTTTTATGGCACCGACGTAGTAATTTCGTGTTAAGTATTTATCTTTTTCCATCTCACCTACTTTATCTCCTATTAGGAACTTCATTTTCATTTGAAATGTAGATATCATAGCTTGAAACATATTGAGCATAGGTCTGCCCAATATGCCATTACATGATAACGCAACATCCACCACCGAAAATCATATCATCCTGGTCTTCCTTAATAGCTCAGACCCCAAAGTTAGGGACAAAACTACCTATCCCATGTGCTGAACTACTCCACCAGCAAAACCAAAGGGTGAAGTTTCCTCTGGTTGTAAGTCCATCAACTTGTATTCTTCATAGAAAAAAATATCAACCGAGCTTCCAGTATAAAAGATCATTCCAGCCACATCATAGTTGGTAATAGTGGTTGTGCCAATAAATGCATCATTGTAGAGAATATGTAACCCTCTTAAGTCCTACGGTCCAAACTAGATAACGAGACTCCATATCACCTGATTCACTTATTCCTGATACTCTTTCTTGCCAAAACTAAGCTACTTTGGCATGAGCTTTTCAAGCTCGATGGGACTTCCCATCAATGGATTCTCCCATAATCATCAGTATCATACCACTCCTTGGAGGCTGAGCTACTATTTGTCTCTCCTCAAGAGCGGTATGTTCTGGTCCCTCTTATAGTTTCTCTAGGGTTGTTCACAATCTCTATAAATGAACTTTTTTATTTGTCCTGCTAAGATCAGTGTCTCTATCTATCCATGAGATTGTTATAGTCATCTATAGTGGACTTGCAAAAGGGCTACTACCAAGTCTGCAATGTTGAGAGGAATGAGCCAAAGATGACGTGTATCACCAGATATGGGTCTTTCGAGTGGTTAGTCATGCCCTTCGATTTGACTAACACTCCTGCCACATTTTATGTGCGATAAAAATTGTTTATATAAATTTTGGTTTGATTTAAGAATCAATGTTGCACTCACAAATTCTAGATTAGAAATAAGAATTTAATATCTTCTAATTGAAATATGAAATTATGGTCTTACTCGTAATTGTTTCACTCAAATTGGGCTTGTTAATCTTATTAGGTCTAATTAAATAATCTAATTATTCAATTAAATAATTAATTCAACTCATTGAATTAATTTAAAAACCAATTAATAAAAAATTAATAAAAAAATAATAAATAGGTACCAACATTTTGAGTCATTTTTTAATTTTTGGCCATAATTAAAAATAAAAGTAGGAAATATATTGTTTCTCTCATATAGTCTATTTATTATTTGATCTTGCAATTTTATTTTTTTATTTTAAAAAATAGTATTTTAGTTCGTAGTTTTGAAAGGTGTGCATAAATTAGATTATTTATTTATAATATTTGGTATGAATAATTTATTGATTTGAATGGTGTATGTGAACAAATATTTATGATTTTAATTAGAATTATATTAAAAATAAGTAATTTTGTGACTATTTAATTATAATTATATTAGCTAATTTTATTTGTATAAAATTAGGATTTAGGGTTTTGTGATTTAATGTTTAGCTCTGCGCCTCAACAGACAGACTCGATGCTCTGTGCCTCGACCGGCTCAGCGCCTCAACTAGTAGACTCGATAGTTTTGAGCCCCAACTAGCTTCCTTGCAGTATGCATCTGCCGACTGTCTTCGCCAACACTACACCTCGACTGGCAGCTGCTACAACTTTAAGGTTGCAAACCTAAGTGCAGGTTGTAGTAAGTAATAAATTTCTCGTGAGTCCGAGGTCGATCCACAGGGAAGTTGTTTGAAGAATTCAAGTTTATATTTCTAAAAAGATGGAGTTTATGTGAATCAAAATATATGAACAATTAATGTATGATGTAACTAAAGAAAAACCGAAGTAATAAAAGTACTAAGGATTAGGGATCCACTCTTGAGTTTTGGATAGAGAAATGGTTATTTATTCTTTTTACCTCTATTAATTGTCACAATTGGAATCCATACATAATGAAGGTTCCAATGGAATATATTATCAAGTAACTCATGCAATAAGGTAATCATGATATTGTCTTACTATTGCAAATTATCTCTTAACGCCAACACTTCGTCAACAACAAATCAAGGTTTCACATTAGCAGTCGGTGGGGTAAAACCGTACAATAAGCTAAATAAATCCAAGTATTTGTTGTGCCATTGGAGATACATAAATCAAGAATCACCACAAAACAAGTAGGGTTTAGATCAAAAATAAAAATAATAATACAACATACTTAAATAATTTCTACACTTATAACCATTTCTCTTCCTCCATCAAGAGATTCACCCTTTTTCCTCAACAAAATGAAATTTAGAAAGATATAATAAAAGTAACAAAGACTAAAAATATAAGAGAAACTAGAGAATGCATTTCTATTACTACTAGAAAACTTACAATACTAGAAAACATACAAACTAGATAACTTAGCCTAAAGAAACCCTCTACCCCCTCCTCTTACAAGCTGAATACATGGCCTATTTATAGTACTTGGAGTAAGCTAGAGGCCAAACAAATAATGGAGGGGTTAATCAAGTGGTATGCTAGTTGCCAAGAGTTGGTAAGTTGTTACACAAATTTCTCATCTACTGAATTGAATTATATTTTTCGATCAGATACAGCCAGATGTTGAAGATATGTAAAGAATCAAAATTGTAGATCTTTCAGCTCTGATATATTTTCATATATCTTTTGTCAAATTTGGCGATCCAATGAAGGAGATATGGTCAAATTACCGAGTCATGTCCAAGAGCCGCCCTGTAACATCAGCAGCAACTTGCAGCCTATGGTTTTACTATTTCAACACATTTTCACACCATCTTGTATTCAACAAAATTGTTTATTTACTCTTGGGTATAACATATCCAAATTTCAGACAAAATAAATTTGGGCTCAAGATATATAACCGAATTGGTAAAATAAGTCAATACTGGGCTGAACTCTGATCCGAATTTTGGTGATCCATTTTGTGCAACTACTTGGATGAATTTTCTGCTATCATCAACACTGAATTGGGTGAGCCTCCAACATAAAAGTTGTACCTCTATCTCTTGGCTTTCAAATGAAATAAGCTTCAGGTCCATAGAGCTTTTGATCATGAAGTTGTGCTCAAATTACAAAAACTGCACAAGTTTGGAAACATGCTTCCATTTATTCCCTAACACAAAATATTAATAAAACAATAATTATTAACAAGAATAAAGCAAGAAAAGTATAAAGAATTTGATATAAAAATATCTTAAAATATGCACTTATCAAATTCCCCCACACTTAACCCTTGCTTGTCCTCGAGCAAGTTTAAAACAAACATAAACTAATCCACTTTCGTAGGAAATCACGATTGCATTTAACATATGCAACAAGCCTTTAAACCCCTAGGTGGCCCATAGAGGACGAGTTATAGTCTCGTGAAGGTTTCCAGCAGTGATACCTACAAACACCTATAATAACTATCTTCCAACGTTTATTCTCATGAGAAGCAACAAAGTAATATGGAAATAAAATCAAACAAGTGTTGAGTTTAACTCTTAGTCATTCAAAAATCAATACATTTCCACAATAATCATACTCAAGTGTGTGTGTGGACAGTTAATGTCAATAGTGATGAAACTATGCATGTTTCAAATAAGTGAATTCTCATAAAACCTTACAAAACCATCACCCAATCTCTAACATAAAAGTTAAACATCATAGGCTCTTCCTTTGGTGCAAATCTCCACTACACTGAAGGCACCACACGAAATCAAAAGGTCTTTAACAAAGGTTATAATGGAGCCAAAGGGTGGTGATGTAGCTAAGAAATAAAAGGATAGGATGCAACAAAGGTTCTAAAAATTTCATGAAATTAGAGACATAAAATTTATCGATGAAGAATTCTCCAACTCCATAAATTTCACACTGGAGTCTATTGTTATTGAATTGGACCCCTCTTATTCATCTTGCAACATCTCATTTTTAGTTGCAACTTGTAGCACTTTGCAACTTTTTTTTTATATTGTTTTTCTTTTTTTTTTTCTTTTTTTTTTTTTTAAGAGAAACTCCCCACACTTATCTTCATATCCCAACCTGAATTTCTTTTGTAAGTCCAAGCTTTCAATTGAATGTCTCTTAAACTCAATCATTTTTAGAACAAGGGTTGGATAATAGTGTATTTAGGCTAGGTAAAAAGATATGGTTACAAAAAAAATATTTATTTATTGTAAGGCTCAAAGTGGTTTATTAGGGGGATGTTTTCTTTAAATATCATATAGGGAATAAGCTTATTTGGCAATGGTGCTAGAAAGCCTAATGCCTTAATCATTTTTCTAGTGGTGCACTATCAGTCGTTCGCCTCGACAGACCAAAAGTAAAAGTTCTAATACTCAACCCCTACATGTTGAAGATTCAAGTGATGATTAGAGCAAGGGCATAAGAACTATATATTTTGACATGATTGTCTTCACACTAAATAACATAACTATTTGTGCAAAATAAAATTTGAGTATAATTATCGCAAAAATATATTAACCAAATAACAACATCAAAGTCCAAAACAACACCCATCATCAATCAAACCATATTATTCATGCTTAATTTTAATCATTGAAGTTGGAAGAACCTATACGACTCAAAAAAAAAATTAATTAATTCACAAATACTTGTTAAAAACTTTACAAACCTGCCATGTTATGCAAAAAATAGGATGCGTCTCAAGAGTGTTACAATTACCCTTTACTCAGCCACCTTTTTTCATGCTTTCAACGGACCCATAAAAAAAACACGCTTGATTTATATTTATTTATTTATATATATATTATATTTTATTTTTATATATATATATTTTTTTTTACTAAAAAAAACACACATTGAATATACAAGTCATGATATCAATTATCCCTTCCCCAACCTAATCGAGACATTGTCCCCAATGTATCAAAAATAGATAGGAAAGTAGAGTTTGAAAGATATCACCTGAAATGCGGCTAATAAAGCTGAAACAACAAAAAAAAAACACATACTATTAGATAAAATTATTAACAATAAGTATCACAGACTGAGAGTCAAATTCAATTTGCGTTTTCGACCATTGTTCCTATTGGACCAATCCACATTGGCCGAGGCTGGATCAGGTTTTGGCACATATGCTAGAAGTTGATCAATCAGCTGGTAGGTGTTGTAGCAGAAATGATGATTCTTCTTCCGCAGAAGTTGAAATAAACCTTTTTTTTCGCAGCATGATCTACAAAAGATAGCAAACCATCATAAAAACCATTAACATTAAGAATACCTATAGGTTTTTGGTGAATGTTGAGTTGTGCCCAAGAGACAATTTGGAATAATTCTTCCAGTGTACCAAAACCGCCAGGTAGAATGATGAATGCATCCGCATTGTTTAACATGTTAGGCATTCTGTCTTGAATATGTGACACTTTTAGCTCATCTCCAATGGTCATACCTGTGATATTCTGTACTGTTAAAGATTTTGGGATAACTCCCAAACATTGACACCTCCTACATAAGCAGAAATAGCAACACTCCCCATTAACCCCAAACTGTCTCCCCCATACACTAAATGAATTTTTCTTTCTGCTAAAGTTCTACCAAAATTATTGGCTGCCCCTATAAACTCACCATTTTTTCCTAGATTGGATCCACAAAAAACACAAATGGAATTAAATTTGCGAGTTGAAGAAACTTCCATTTTTTTTCTTTTTTTTTTTTTTAAAATAAGTTGTGCAAAAATAGAGTGAGTACGGTGATATTTATTGAGGTGTGAACAGGGAATACATTTATTGCATGTCTTTTTCTTTTGTCAAAAAGGTTGAAAATAAGGACACATACGAAATTTAAAATTACCTACTAACACGTGTATGTACATGTAGTTGTGATTGTGGCTCACATCTTCCTCTAGTTTTACGTCCAGTAACGGCTTAAATGCCCTCTATGGTCGAGGATATGCTTCCCATCCAGTTTCTTATAAACTGGCAAACAGGGTCTTTTAATGTCAGATTCCCAAGACTATAAAGCTCATATTAATTTGAAAACGATCCCATAAATCAAGAATTGCACGTTGTACCAATCTACATGAATGCGTCTCAAGAGTCAATATAATGTGATCTAAAGACTCCTTACTCAGTCCATCCATAATGAATTTAAGTTTATCTTCTCGATTTTTAGAGACCATTCCTAAAGAACGATACTTTTGTTGCAAGTCCATCTAGCACAAATATGACAAACTTTTTTTTTTTCGCCCTTCGTTTTTTTGAATATGTACTTTTACCAAAACCAGACATGTATCTAGTAAGCAAATCTGGAAACTCATGTGAAAACTCACCTACTCTTACCTTTGCTTCAATTATCCATCGTATGTCCTCCGGATGCCCTTGTGCATAAGCATCCTCAATCTTTCAATCCTGATTTTATAAATTTTCAAAATTGCATTTTTAGGAAGAAAAGGAAATCGCTTCTTGAGGTTAGAAAAATGTCACCCATTTTGAAAATAACAAGAAAAGAGAATGAGAAAAACAAAGAAAATTTGTACAAAGATTTCAGTTGTTTGGAAACTGACAAGTCCGACTTTATAGCCACGGAGTACCGTTATCCGCCATTTAACCGGGAAAGAAAAAATAAAAAATAAAAGAAGAAGAAGAGAAGAAAAAAAATAAAAAATAATGTCAGATAAAAAAAAATATATACAACACTAATCATAACAAGGGTTAGAAAGAAAAAGAATTTTCCTTTGTGAAAATTGATTTTCTAGAAATGGTTTAACTCTTTGTCCATTTACTTTGAATATGTTACCATTTCTAGGATTCTCAATGTCAATCGCCCCATAAGGATATACTTTTTTACAACAAAAGGACCACTCCACCTTGATTTCAATTTTCCAGGAAACAAATGCAATCGAGAATTATAAAGCAAAACCTTTTGACCAACCTCAAATATTTTTCTTGAAATTTTATTATCATGAAAATCTTTGATTCTTGCTTTATAAATTTTAGAATTCTCATATGCATCATTTCTCAGTTCTTTAAGTTCATTTTTGCAATTTGCGCAATTTTGAAACTTCATCAAGGTTGAAGTTAAACATTTTGATTGCCCAATAAGCTTTATGTTTAAGTTCAACAGGTAAATGACAAGGTTTTCCATAAACTATCCTATAAGGAGACATGCCTAATGATATTTTGAAAGCAGTTCTATATGCCCAAAGTGTATCGGTAAGTCTAAGAGACCAATCTTTACGGTTTGGGTTAACTGTTTTCTCCAAAATTTGTTTTATCTCCCTATTTGCAAGTTCAACTTGTCCATTTGTCTGAGGGTGATAAGGGGTTGCAACTTTATGTATGATTCCATATTTCTTCATTAAAGTTCCAAAAACTTTGTTACAAAATGTTTTCCCCCATCACTGATAATAGATCTAGGAATTCCAAATCGACTTAAAATATTTTCTTTCAAAATTTTATCACTATTTTGTGATCATTGTTTCGACAAGGAATTGCCTCGATCCATTTTGAAATATAATCTATGGCAACCAATATGTAAAGAAAACCAAATGATAATGGAAATGGCCCATAAAATCAATACCCCAACAGTCAAAGATTTCAATCACTAGGATAGGGTGTAGGGGCATCATATTTCTCTTTGAAAGGGACCCTAACTTTTGACAATTTTCACAACTTTTGCAGAAAGTGTAAGTATCTTTGAAAAGAGTTGGCCAATAAAATCCACATTGCAAGATTTTTGCAGTAGTTTTCTTTACAGAAAAATGACCACCACATGCTTCTGAATGACAAAATTTGACAATATTACCTATCTCATTGTCAGGCACACATATTCGAAAGATTTGATCCGGACAATATTTGAATAGGTATGGATCATCCCAATAAAAAAAATTTAACCTCAGTTAAAAACTTCTTTTTATCTTGAGAGTTCCAATGTGATGGCATCTTTCCTAATCAGTCTTGGTTTAGCATCTTTTTTTGACAATAGAATTTCAAAGTTGCATGATCACTTCTGATGATATAATGTGTCCAAGAACAATAGCAGTTGTTACCATGAAGTAACATTTCTCCCAATTGAGCACAAGATTCTTTTCTTCACACCTGATCAAAACCTTTCTAAATTAGATAAGCAATCATCAAATGAATTACCAAAAACAGAAAAATCATCCATGAAGACTTCAAGAAAACATTCAACCATGTCACTAAAAATACTAAGCATGCATCGTTGGAATGTAGCTGGTGCATTACATAATCCAAAAGGCATCCTTCGATATGCAAAAGTACCAAAAGGACATGTAAAAGTTGTTTTCTCTTGATCTTCAAGTGCAATTGCAATTTGATTATATCCAGAATATCCATCTAAAAAGCAATAAAATTCGTGTCCTGCAACTCTTTCTAAAATTTGATCCATGAAAGGTAATGGAAAATGATCTTTTCTAGTAACTGAGTTGAGTTTTCTATAGTCAATGCACATTCGCCAACCAGTAACAGTCCTAGTTGGAATTAATTCATCATTCTCATTCTTGACTACAGTAACTCCAGATTTCTTAGGTACAACTTGAGTAGGACTTACCCATTTGCTATCAGAAATAGAATAAATGATTCCATTATCTAAGAGTTTAATGACTTCATTTCTTACTACTTCTTTCATATTAGGATTTAGCCTTCGTTGCATTTCTCTAGATGGTTTAGCATTTTCCTCTAGATAGATGTTATGTGTGCAAATGAAAGGATTAATACCTTTAATATCAGCAATGGTCCATCCTAAAGCATTCTTATGCATTTTCAGAGTTTCGATCAACTTACCTTCTTGATATGCATCGAGTTTGGAAGAAATTATTACTAGAAAAGTTTCATTCTCACCCAAGAAAGAGTATTTCAAATTAACTGGCAAAGGTTTCAATTCAACCACGGGAGCTTTAATACTTGATGGAATAGATTTTACTGTTGATGATGAAAGTTCTTCGAACCTTGGCTTCCAAAAATATTTTTCTTGTACCTGCAAAAATTCAGAGATAGTATTAGTGTGTTCCTTTTTATAAATACTTTCACTTTCAAAACAAGTCTCCAAAGAATCTGAAGAGTTAGTAGTAGTAAAGTATTCATGAACAAGTTCCTCAATTGAATCCACTTCATGTACTTCGACATCTTCTGCAGGTTGCATACAAACATTAAACACATTTAGTTCCAAAGTCATATTTCCAAATGATAACTTCAAAATACCATTTCTACAATTGATCAAAGCATTTGAAGTTGCAAGAAAAGGACGACCCAAAATGATAGGAATTTGTGTATGTGTTTGTGCAACAGGCTCTATGTCCAAAATAATGAAATCAACTGGAAAGTAAAACTTATCAATTTGTACCAACACATCTTCTACTATTCTCTTTGGAACTTTAATCGAACGGTCAGCTAGTTGGAGTACAACAGAAGTTGTTTTAAGTTCTCCCAAACCTAACTGTTCATAAACTGAGAAAGGTAGAAGATTTACACTAGCACCAAGATCAAGCAAAGCACGCTCTATTCTAGTGTTTCCTATGATACATGAAATGGTTGGACAACCTGGATCTTTGTACTTGGGTGGAGTGAATTGTTGAATGATTGAACTAACACTTTCAGTTAAAAATGCCTTCTTTTGTACATGATGTTTTCTTTTGATTGTACACAAATCTTTCAAAAATTTGGCATAAGGTGGAACTTGCTTGATTGCATCCAATAATGGAATATTAATCTTGACTTGTTTAAAAATTTCAAAAATTTTAGCATTTGAGTTCAATTTCTGAGTTGCTTGCAATCTTTGAGGAAAGGGTGCTGGAGGTAAATATTTTTCTTTTTCTTCATTTTCACGCTTACCTTCTTCAAACTTACCTTCATCGTCAAGACTATTTCCATTTTTCATTTCTGGAGGTGGATTAGAAACTTTCTCCTTGGATGAATAGTCTTGTCAACAACTTTTCCATTCCGAAGAGTTGTAACTGAATTAGCCTCCTTGACTGCATTTTCACCTGAAGAAGAAACATGACACTGAGTAGAAGGATTAGGTTGAGGTTGAGCAGGAAATTTACCTTTTTCATGAGTACGCAAAGAAGTTGTCAGTGTTGAAAGTGTGCTTCTGATCTCATTGATAGCTTGTGAAGTCTGATTATTGATGTTTGTTTGTTCATGCATAAATGCTTGCAAAGTCTCCTCAATGGATTTTGTATGTGGAGGTGGATAAGAATGAAAGTTTTTGGTTTTTGTGAATGCGGGGTGGGCACGGTTATCATCTCGCCAACTGAAATTGGGATGATTTCTCCATTGTGGATTGTAAGTTTCAGAATATGGAGAATGGAAAGGCTTTTTGAATGTGTTCATAAAATTTGCTTGTACTGGAAGTTTGGACATTCATTGGTGGAGTGCCCCAAAAGTTCATAATTGCTACAAACTTCTTCCTCTTGCACAGATTTGATTTCCTTTACTTTCTTAAGTTTCATGGCTTCAACTTTTCTTGTTAAACTAGCAAGTCTAGCATTTAGATCATCTTCTTGGCTAAGGTAATATTTTCCTTTATTACTATTAGCAAGATTAGATCTAATAGAACCTTCGGAAGAATTAACACTATGCCATGATTGAGAGTTTTCTGCCAAATGATCTAGGTATTCTAGGGTTTCATCAGGTTCTTATCAAGAAACTCACCATTACACATTGTTTTAAAAATTATTTTGTTTCAGGAGTTAAACCTTCATAAAAGAAACTAATTAAGTGTCATTTTTCAAAACCATGATGTGGGCATGAATTCAACAAATCTTTAAATCTTTCCCAACATTGAAAGAAAACTTCATTCGAATTTTGAGAAAAATTTTGAATTTGTCTTTTCAAAGCATTAGTTTTATGAGTTGGAAAGAATTTTTTCAAGAATTCAGCTTGCATTTC
This sequence comes from Paulownia fortunei, assembly GCA_019321725.1. Classification (NCBI taxonomy): domain Eukaryota; kingdom Viridiplantae; phylum Streptophyta; class Magnoliopsida; order Lamiales; family Paulowniaceae; genus Paulownia; species Paulownia fortunei. The sequence continues at coordinate 13,568,163 of CM033114.1, forward strand.
TTGCCAAGTACCAATTGACCTAGGTTTTAAAGAATTAAGCCAATTTTTTGCTTTATCTTTTAAAGAGAAAGGAAATAATTTGAGCTTAACAATCTCATTTGTGCAAGTTTGATCATCAAAAGTGGCACATACTTCATCAAATTCTTTTAAATGCAAGTAAGGACTTTCAGAGTCTAAACCATGGAAATTAGGAAGTAAAGGGATCATACCTGACTTGAATCAAAAATTATTTGCATTTAGAGGAAAAATGAAACAAGAAGGAGAAGAATTTCGAGGAGGTTGCAAGTAATAACGCATGGTACGCACCTGTTGATTCTCATTTTCATCCTGGACACTTTCATTTTCAGCCATAGTGGAAGTGTGTGGAGATGATTCAAACAAATTTTCAAACAAAGTTTTGGAATTATTTCTTACTAAACGTCGAGAATTATGACTACGATACCATATAACCATATATCCATAAAGAAAATAAACAAACTATATTTACAAAGGAAAAATATTAACAAACCTGAATACTTACCTTGCCTTCCCGGCAACGGTGCCAAAAACTTGCTACAACTTTAAGGTTGCAAACCCAAGTGCAGGTTGTAGTAAGTAATAAATTTCTCGTGAGTCCGAGGTCGATCCACAGGGAAGTTGTTTGAAGAATTCAAGTTTATATTTCTAAAAAAGATGGAGTTTATGTGAATCAAAATATATGAACAATTAATGTATGATGTAACTAAAGAAAAACCGAAGTAATAAAAGTACTGAGGATTAGGGATCCACTCTTGAGTTTTGGATAGAGAAATGGTTATTTATTCTTTTTACCTCTATTAATTGCCACAATTGGAATCCATACATAATGAAGGTTCCAATGGGAAGATATTATCAAGTAACTCATGCAATAAGGTAATCATGATATTGTCTTACTATTGCAAATTATCTCTTAACGCCAACACTTATTTATGGGATCAAGTATTTATGTACACCTTCGTCAACAACAAATCAAGGTTTCACATTAGCAGTCGGTGGGGTAAAACCGTACAATAAGCTAAATGAACCCAAGTATTTGTTGTGCCATTGGAGATACATAAATCAAGAATCACCACAAAACAAGTAGGGTTTAGATCAAAAATAAAAATATAATACAACATACTTAAACAATTCTACCCTTATAACCATTTCTCTTCCTCCATCAAGAGATTCACCCTTTTTCCTCAGCAAAATAAAGTTTAGAAAGACATAATAAAAGTAACAAAGACTAAAAATATAAGAGAAACTAGAGAATGCATTTCTATTACTACTAGAAAACTTACAATACTAGAAAACATACAAACTAGATAACTTAGCCTAAAGAAACCCTCTACCCCCCTCCTCTTACAAGCTGAATACATGGCCTATTTATAGTACTTGGAGTAAGCTAGAGGCCAAACAAATAATGGAGGGGTTAATCAAGTGGTATGCTAGTTGCCAAGAGTTGGTAAGTTGTTACACAAATTTCTCATCAACTGAATTGAATTACATTTTTTGGTCAGATATAGCCAGATTTTGAAGATATGTGAAGAATAAAAATTGTAGATCTTTCACTCTGATATATTTTCATATATCTTTTGTCAAATTTGGCGATTGGATGAAAGAGATATGGTCAAATTACCGAGTCATGTCCAAGAGCCGCCCTGTAACATCAGCAGCGACTAGCATCCTATGGTTTTACCATTTCAACACATTTTCACACCATCTTGTCTTCAACAAACTTGTTTATTTACCTCTTGGGTATAACATATCCAAATTTCAGACCAAAATAAATTTGGGCTCAAGATATATAACCGAATTGGTAAAATAAGTCAATACTGGGCTGAACTCTGATCCGAATTTTGGTGATCCATTTTGTGCAACTACTTGGATGAATTTTCTGCTATCATCAACACTGAATTGGTTGAGCCTCCAACATAAAAGTTGTACCTCTATCTCTTGGCTTTCAAATGAAATAAGCTTCAGGTCCATAGAGCTTTTGATCATGAAGTTATGCTCAAATTACAAAAACTGCACAAGTTTGAAACATGCTTCCATTTATTCCCTAACACAAAATATTAATAAAACAATAATATTAACAAGAATAAAGCAAGAAAAGTATAAAGGATTTGATATAAAAATATGTTAAAATATGCACTTATCAGCAGCCGCGACGACTCGCTCTTGCCATGGGAGTAGCTCGAGCAGTTTGCCGGCAGCCGACGGGTTTGGGATTGGGACCCCTGTGCAGCCCTCAAAGCCAATCCTTTTCCTAAGGTTACGGATCCATTTTTTCAACTTTCCTTGCCTACATTATTCCATTGACCAGAGGTTGTTCACCTTGGAGACCTCATGCGGTTATGAGTACCACCGGGCGCGAACGGTACTCGATCCTCCGAATTTTCAAGGGTGAAATCCTCAACGCATCATATATGTAACTGGAATCATAACATTCTTCATACAGTTCTTGGTAACAAGTACTAAAAGGGAATTAAGAATTCTGACATATTCTAGTTCTTTCTTGTATGATTTCAGATTCTTGGTGGACAACATTCCGGTTAGATAACTATAATCATTATAAAACCTGCAAACTTATCCTTCTTAGCTTTCCTATGAACCTCTAAGTAAGTTCTAGGACACTTTAGCTCTGGATACCATCGCTATGAGAAATTGCAATTAGGGTATGATCAAGGGGGTGTACTTTTCATATCTGAACTAAGACTCCCTTCTATTCTGTCTTTGGCTTCTTGGCTTTCTTATCCTTCATTTTCTCTCCCCCTTTATCCTTCTTCAAGTTTTAGGCCTCCTCCATATTGATGTATTTTTTGGCCCTCATTAGTAGGTCATCAAAACTCTGAGCAGGCTTCTTAAACCAACGATTAGAAGGACTCACCATCATGAAGGCCTTGAGCTAACTTATTAGAGAGTACATCGTGCATGGCTAAAGGAACCTCCAAAGTAGTTGAGGTGAATCTTCATGTATAGCTCCCCAGTCCCTCACTCTCTTTCTATTTGAGAATAAACAACATCAAAGTTATCTTCTGGATCCCTTGGAACTGGCAAATTGATGCAAGAACTCTGAGCAGGCTTCTTAAACCAACGATTAGAAGGACTCGCCATCATGAAGACCTTAAGCTAACTTATTAGAGAGTACATCGTGCATGGCTAAAGGAACCTCCAAAGTAGTTGAGGTGAATCTTCATGTATAGCTCCCCAGTCCCTCACTCTCTTTCTATTTGAGAATAAACAACATCAAAGTTATCTTCTGGATCCCTTGGAACTGGCAAATTGATGCAAGAACATTGATTTAAACTCTTTAAATGAATCAATAAAATTAGGCTAGAGTTGGTTGAGCCATTGTTAGGCTGACTTGGTCGGTATGGTAAAAAATGCCCATGCACTTCAAATCTACAAACATGGTCCCATAGGTTTGAGGTCCCCTCATATTTATAACTCAATGTCCTAAAGTTGGCAGGCAACTCATCAATTGTTACCTCCTCAAAAAAAGGAATCCCTTCTTTTGAAGAGTGATATTAATTTCCATCTCCATCTTAATTTCCTTCATCTCCTTTTGGAGATCCTCAACCCTCCCAAAGAGGTCTGGTTGGGTTTCCCAGTAGTTCGTTAAACCGAAGTGCTCTTATCCTCCAATGCATTGGGATTCTGATTAGACCTCCACTCTCTCGACCACATTATTTCCTTCTACCTATGCCGGATTAGGTGGATTGGCTTTCTCCCGACATTGTAAAGCTACATCAACCGCAACAGTGATCAAACTAGTTAATTGTTCCAACATAAGTTATCCCAAACCTCAGTTCCTGGTTCTATTCTGAGAACTATCGTCGGCCGATGAAAGAGAGTGCCTTAAGTGACAAGGGATGGACCATCTCCCTCGCCAAGATTCTAATCCTCATGATTCTATTTTTGCCCCTAGTTTCGGGAAAATTCTCCTGCCAATCGCGTTGCAAGTTCTTGTTAGCCATGTCTTTATGTCTCAACTAAAAATTTCTCATAGACAGTATCACTTGATGCTTATCAACATTGATACGAACCAAGAATTTGAAATTAGTCACAAGATTCCTCGACTCCAGTCTAATCAGCCTGTAAAACAAGGGGTTAGAGGTGTTGGGGTGCTCAGCGAAAATTCTCCAATGCTTCATCACAAGTGATTGGGAGGAATAATAAAAATATAGAATGTTTTATGTAAAACTTGTAATGTAATGTAAAATGTACCTCAAGATTTAAAAAGTTATTATATAGTAAAGAGATCTAAAGGTAATTTCACCATAAGAGGACTCTATTACATTGTATGGATAACCCCCCATCAAGAAAATCGATATAAATCAAGGAGCATAGATTAGGCAAAACCCTCTTTTCTATCCAAACACTTAGTATAAGTATAGTAGGATGCTTTTTAAGTACCATTAATCTCTCATTGAGCATGAGCTGAGCTCATCAACTGAGATCTTTCCAAGTCAATCTACGTAAAGCCCATTTGGGCTTAGTGAAATCACTACCTTAGCTTGGTTACCTTCTCACCCAAGCTAGAAAGGCTAGTACAATAATTCCTCGTGCTTGGGTCTATAAAAAATCAAGTACACACTTAATTATCATAATCGAGCTCAAATCAGTTGAACCTAATAGGGCTAAAAAAACCATTGTAACCTTCTCATAGGCCTAAGCCCACAGAGAAGATAAAACCTAGTTGTCACATTTGAAACCACATCAGTCGAGTTCAACATTGGCTAAATTTATCTAAATTGTTTAAAGTTCTAATATTTAACTGTTGTTATATTCTTATTAATTTTTAAATGATGTTAGAAAATAGAAATATGGCAATTTCAAGAAAAATTGCATCCCATACATCTGCTTAGGAAGAATTGTATGTTTCTAAAATTGGATTCAGAAGTCGTCTTGAGATTTTTATTTTTTTAATTCTACATTAATTGAAATTGAATAAGGTGAATTATATACTAACTATGACAATAATAATTAAAATACTTAAAAAAAAGTGACTAAATAATTAAAGGATATGCTGAAATGAGGATTTGAACAAAAGAATGTCAAATTTTAATAAAGAATTAAATTATTTATACATACATATACATATTTATGATACTAACAAATCTTTATGAATTCCCATGTAAGTTCGAATTATTTAAATCACATCTAGTCATTGCTACATTTTTTATTTTAATAAAAATAACAGGCTTAGGTATTTTTCAGAAAATTTTGAGATACTACCATATAAATTAATTAATTAATTAATTAAGAAGAAGAAAACTATATTTCAGTAGAATTTTCGTAGAAAATTTTTTCCCTCATTCTTTTCCTTTGTCCTTCCTTTTTCCACGGAAACAAACGGAGCCTAAGAATATCATCGTACAAAAGTAGATAAAAACATAGATCATGGAATCCTGATAGTGGAGCATTCCCAAATCACAATTTCTAAATTAAGAAGAAAGTGAAGGAGATATCACACGTAGTACTTATTAACTTGGCTATCTAATTAATATATATTTTCTTATGAATTGATTTATCTTAGAAAAAAAAATATAATGATATCATAAAATATTTTTTTTTAATTGGGATTCTTAATCCACCATATTATAAAGTAAAAAAGAGGATGTAGATTAGGTAAGTGTCAAGTGGATAAGAAAGACAATATTTAATTCTTGACAGGAAACCTACCTAGTTTGTCTCTTACGTTTTCCTCAGTAGAATCATGACTTTTTGGACTAAAGGAAAACTTAAATGTATGAGTGATTGATTAATTTGGAGATCCAGAATTTGAGGAATTGTCAGTTTACATATAAAAGTACAGTTATTATTCTATTGTTATGTTTATTTTTTTCTGCCTCAAATGTGAACTTAGCTAGTAGGTGATCATAAATTTCAATTAAAATAAACATATCTACATTCTAGAACTGGAGTTCAGCATAGTTACCCTAAGTTGAGATCCTGATATAGGTGCATTGGGAGTGACTTAAAAAAGTTCCTTTTCTATATAAATAATAATAAAAAAAAAGAGCTTTTGATCAAACGGACCTTGAGGATCAAGAACCTGTAAACAAATAACATATTAATTTTAAAATCTTAATAAGGCGAATTGAGTTCTTTGTTTATTGAGTGAAATAACAGCTATAATGTGGTATTTGATTATTTGACTAACTGTTAAGCCCACTGCATATTATAAATGTGTGGGCAGACAAAATTCTCATTGTTTTTCGAATGATCAATAATACAGTGCAAAGGCATGTGCGATCCATAAACTTTTAGCGAGTTCAGAATATTCTAGTTTAGGAGTATTCATTAATACTATATGTGGACCTTACCTGAAATTCACTAAATATAAAATTATGATTTTTTTCCTATATGATAGTTTTGAATTGAATTCGGCAGGAATAATCTGCACATTAGTTAAGTAGTTGTACGTTGCCTCATCTCTTATAAATAAGATTAAGAGTTTAAATTGTATCCTTCTCTTGTTTATCTATGTTTCATGTTAAAAAATAAAATAAAATCTACTACATAAGTTACTTTTTAAATTTTCATAATAAAATAAAGGAATGTTTGGCACGCAAAGCTACTTTTTTGAAGAGAATAATTTAGTACGTATAATTATTCTTATTCCAATATTTATATTTTTTTTTATTTGGAATACGAGTTTAGTAGTAAGATTGAACAACTATACACTTTATCGCTTCTTATTTGTCAACAAATTTCCTTATACTTTAAGTAAAGTATTAAAGTTGGGGTTATTACCAATTTTAAATTCTTAATGAAAATAAGAAATCCGTAAGTTAATCTCGTAATTTGGAACAATTAGAATTCCAATATATGATATATGCAATTATGATACCTTCATGGAGTATGTGACCTCCGATCAAAAATGGTTATGGGGCATAACATGATTTTCAGGAATATATTTTTCGAACCCCTCCAATTTCCCCTTTCTCTTTGAAACCGAGCAATTAGGATTCTTCTTTGCAAGGCCACCACTTCTGTGCTTTGTGGCCTTGCCGCCTTTCTTGTCATATCTGCAGTTCTCAATTTATTTTCTATTATTATGCTAGGACCATGTTACAATAAAAATTCAGGTTCATCTGTATCTGGTGATTCTATGGTCATTTTTCTATTTAATTCTTTTTCAATTTTGAGTCATCTTTCGGCCTCTTGCATATAAGAGTGTTGTCTAATTTGTTGTTTGGTTTCGTGCACAAAAAGTTTCATTGTAATTTGTAAGTTAGAACTTAGAAAAAATATGATCAAAAAAGTCAATTTAGCTACAATTGGTGCTTTTTATTAAGGAAAATCCAATCACATACACGATGAAGCATGGTGGAGTAGAACTTAATCGAGCAACTGATGCTACAACGCTGAAAGAAGGGATCGAAAATGTGATTCCAAGTGTTACAAATTTTGTTTTCATAAATATAACAGTATGAGCTTCAATATTTATATTGTATGATCAAGTGTTTCAATGTTTTTATTGCTTTGCTGAAGCCGGTGTATTCTCATATCATATTATTTTCTGCATTGTAAATATTGAATTGAATGAAATGCAATGACAATTTTCTAAAATAATAAAAATCGGGTTGAATGAAATGCAATAATTAACTTTCTAAAAGAATGAATCGGAAGATATTTAGTGTTTGGAAATTAATTCTTTGGTTGGTCGATTAACTGTGTTATCTTTTATCCTATTTTTTGTCTTAGTTTTGATCAACTCAAAGTCTAATTTAACTCAAAGTCTATGCTTATGTACCTTAAAATATTTGGAAACCATCAAACATTATGCCTGAATTTCTTTTTATAATCTTAATTCTTGTAAGCTTACATAGTACGTAATAAAAATATTCCAAGTTGCTGAAGCTAAGAAAAGGTTTAAGAATAAGAAAATCTAGAGGATTCCTCAAGCTAGCAATATTGTCAGTGAGTGGTTGAAGAAACAGCTACTCCGGGCCCCATGGCCAAGGCCAATCCCATCAATATAAAAATGTTGCTTCCGGGGCACAACTCAACTGGTGGATCAATCAATATATTTCTCGCTTCCAGCGGTAGGGTGGGGGTTCGAATTTTGGTGGGAATCTGCAGCTGAATTTCGATATGGAGCAATCACTGTATTCCCAGTAGAACCCTACGAAAGAGTTTAGTATGGAGCAATCACTTTGGAGGCGGCTCCTTGTGCGCAAAAGTATACAGTTTTGGGGAGAATCTGTGATCCAGTTTGAAGCATATCCCGCGATTTATCTCATTCTAGATGCTTAGACAAGTGGTTAGGAGATCCAGGATTGATTGGTGTAAATCAGAAAGTTGGGTATCAAAATATATATATATATAATATATAAATGTTTAGCTCGGTTGGCAAGAAATGCCTTTAAGCAGTTTTCTTAGGGTCATACACTTTACCATTGTCCTTATATTTGCATGAAAACACATTGTAAAATACTCATTTCGAATTTTAGATAAAAAATTAAAAAAATACATTTTTCGTGTTGTATGCAATAATCGTGTCCAATTTGCAGTATATTACAATACTTAATGATACTCCATTATAGATTTATTATTGCCAATAGTAATAAAAAAAACACATTTTTCATTTTATATATTAGTGAGAGAATTTGTTCATTGTGTATTGAGAATAACACTTCATTAACTTACTTATAATTTGCATGTAGATACAATTAAAAAAAAAAAAAAAAAAGAGGTGTTTGCGTACAAGAATGCATCCGTCTATAATTAGTTAATAAATAATTAATTTGCATAGCGCTATTATACATATATATATATATATACCTATATACCTTCAGAGCACCTCAGAGTCTTCATGTCTCTTAGAATTATAGTGAGGTGTGAAGGAAAAAAAAAGAATATACGCAAAAATGAAGGATTCATATGCAATTTTTTACATCTTCTTGTTACTGTGTTCTTTTCCATTTTGGTCCTGAATTGAACAAGTCACTCCAGTAAAACTTCTTAAATGGCCATAGAAAACTCTGTGCAAGGAAAATGTATGGTGGACTGGAGGAGGAAGAAGGTAATCTCATTACATGTGCAAAAGTTCATAAAAAAGTGAAAATAACAACCTTTTTGCATGTTACTCTGCACCTTCAATGTTGAATTTCAACGCCAAAAAAAAAAAATCATCTCAAATTCTAAGAAAGCTAATTGTGTAAGATATATTCAGACTACAATGCTACTAAGAAAGCTAAATATTTTCTCTTTAACTAACAACCTAATGACTAATTAATTCATGTTCAATCTTTAAGCATTGAATATTTCATGAAACCTGCCCTAAATAGCTAGGAAATGAGTGCTAAAGAATTTTAAAACCCATTATAACATAAAAACTTTTAAAATAGACTTAATAAATTGATTATTTTCAATTCGAGATTTTAAACTTCTAACTTTTTAATTCAAACCCAACTTGGAAGAACTTGATAACCATAACCAGAATAAAGGGAAGCAGACTTACAAACCATAATTTTAATGTACTCTATTTTACTAAATTAATTAAACTTCATTCATTTCAAAAGAAAGACTATCCTCTAAGAACCCTTCAAGAGTTGAAAAAAATATCTACATTATTGCAATAAGTTTGACAAAATTTACCAATGCAAGAATCAACTCTTTTTTTTTTTTTTTTTTTTTTGAAAAGGAAATATGAAGACATGACCTTCAATCATGCATCATTACAAAAGAGGAAAAAAATAAAACATTAGTAGCTAACATCATGAGTCATCCCTCACTAATTGGAGTATTTTAAAAGTTAAGAAGACCAAGGGAAAGGGACCATTTTGTAGTTTTCAATTACTTTTGGGCACCACAACTTTGATACCTTTTCTTCCACACGTACGCATTCCACCGAAAAAAAAAAACATGTCTAGTATTTTATTTCTTTCACGTCTTTTTATTAAAACTAGGAAAAAAGTTATTCATAATTTTGACATGACAAAATATGGTTTGGTTAAATGAGATAATTATGCAGTTTAAATGTAAGATAGTTAATGACAAAACTCCCATATGATTGTTGAGAGAAAAACAATCTTAACATTTATCAATTTTTTTATAAAACAATTAAAGTAAGAGATCAAAAAATTTAATACCAGATCAATTATTTTAAGATCATATGGCTTGATAAAGAGTTTAAAGTTGTATGGCATTGTTATAATCTGCCATGTGTGTTGTTATTAATCTTCACAAAGTGAAAATTGATTAAGGTGGCAAGTGGAGAAGGAAGAAATATATGATTTGATTATTCTTGACAATTAATAAAACCCAACATTTTTGTCTTTAGTGATTGCCCATCTAAATTGATATGATTAAGAAATAAAGCAAGACCAATAAGACAATTCGGAGAGGTAGGTGTATGAATCTAGTTCAACGGACTTACAAGATCCACTTAGTACATGTGTTGCAATACACTGAATGATCATCCTTTCACACAAATTTATAAATACCATCTCCCAATTTTCTAAGGTATGAATTCACTCTACACTTTCTACAATCTAAATTTTCTCTCTAAAATTATGAATTTATCTGATTCTGATTTGAGTATCAGATCGGACAAACCCTCGGTACCCCTAACGTTTGTTTGTGGCGCAGGCAGCGATCCACTTCGAAGGAAGATTCCAACTTGTAGCTCAGTAAATTGAGGTGATACCATATTATTTTTGGCGCAGATTGTAGGAAACATTGCCTGAACATTGAGAATGCAGACCAGATCCAAAGTTACTAGAAAAGGTAGCGCTCAAGGCACACTACATGTTGATGATGCCAATAGAAATGGAGAAAACCAACATCCACCTCCACTTAGGCGTGATCAACCGCAACATCCCCAGCCTGTTGATCCTGCCCAGCCTGCAGTACTGCAGATCACACAGGAAGCCCTTCAAACCATGATTGAAGATGCTACGGCTAGAGTCGTCGCTCAAGCAGTAGCTCAGTAGTCGAGATTCAACATAGAGCAGAGCCCCCTCTGTCTCATCATTGAAGCCACGATTCCACTTCGACTCTTGAAGGAATAGGGTTGAGGTATAAAGGAATAGGAGGTGTTCATACAAACATGAGTGGCTAGGCTTCGCCCCCTATTATAAATAATAGACCCTGATCAAAATGTGAAGGACGTGGAGGGGAAGGAAGCATTTATGTAGATATAAATAGCCGGGTTTCACCCCCCAATGCAAATGAAAGGCCTCGGTCAATGCATGAGGGGTTTAGAGATGACAAATGAGGTCCTTATACAGACGCGACTAATCAATTTTCACCCCCCAACAACAAACGTTAAGGCAAATGAGGGCACGAAAGGAGCAACCAACACCTCATAATTTTTGCAATCTGCTTCTCAAAGGCGCTTGATGGAGTATCTGCCACTTACAATCGTGCCATCAAAACGAAGCCCATTCGCTACTGCTGTCCTGGCAGAGTCGTTGCCAGTAGGATTCAAGGTTGCGAACCTTACCTAATTTGATGGGATAGGAGACTCCCAAGAACATCTCGAAATTTTTTTGTCAAGGTAGACCTTTACGATTTGAGTGATGCTGCCTTTTGTAAAATATTCCGTACCACACTCACTAAGTGTACGTTGACTTGGTTCAATCAACTGCCTCCTAATATTATTGCCAGTTTTGAGCAGCTAATGCATAAATTCTTATACCAATTTTCAATAAATCGAAAGTATCCCAAAATTGTGGCTTACTTATTTTCGGTGACAAAGCGAGAGGGGGAGCCGCTTCATGATTTTGTGATGCGTTTTGTTGAGGCTGTGCATGAGGTTCCTCATGTCAACTACGAATTGTTGGCAAGAATATTGTACCAGAATCTTCGCCATGGAAAATTCAAAGAGTCCATAGCATGAAAGCCACCAAGCACTTTGGAGGAGTTGCTAGCTCGAGCGAAGAAGTACACCTGCATTGAAGAAACCACTGGTATAAGCCAACCACTCAAGAGGAAATGTGAGGAAGAGAGACCAAAGGGGAGAAAGAAGGAAGAGATAAGACATACCCCTCCAACAGGATACAATCACTATGCCCCCTCCCCCCCAAAGCTAAGATGTCAGAAATATTGATTGTGGCGGAGCAGAGAGGATTAGTTCAACCACCTCGACCCATAAAGGAAAGTTCTAAATGACAGAAGTTCGATAAATACTGTAGTTTCCATCGACATAAAGGCCACACAACTAAAGAGTGTCATCACTTACGCAACGAAATTGAAAAACTCATTAGAAGGGGTTATTTGACAGAATTTGTAGATAAACTATGGGATAAGCGTCGTAAGCTATCAAATACAGCGAGACATAGGGATTCAACTCACGATCACACAAGTGGAAGCAAAAAGAGGGGACCTGGAGAGGACAACCTACCAACTGCAGGGGTAACTGGAGTTATATCTGGAGGTTCTGCAGGTGGAGATTCGCACAATGCTAAGAAAGCATTCGCACACATTGTCGGTAGGGTACACTAACGATCCAATTGATCCATAGAGCAAATCTATAATACACATACTTCAAGAAAGGAGACCACTTTCAGTGATTTGAATTTGGGCAACGCGACATGCACAACGACACCTTAGTTATATCTGCGATGATGTCAAATTTGTGGGTCAAGAAGATACTAGTTGACAGTAAGATCTCCACGGAGATCATAAATCATTAATTCTTTTGAATTGTAAACTATGGACGGTTGCAATATCATAGTGTAAGCAGACTCTCTTCAATCTCTACTTACTTGACACTAGGTGAAAAGTTTTTAAATTCACATAGTAAGCTAAGAAATACTTATTAAGATTTAAATGAGTGAGTAATCTATATATAATAAATTAAAAATAATGAAACTATCAAAATAGGCATCAGCCTAATTAAGCTCAATTGTGCCATGTACGGGATTATATATGTGCTTTTCTTATTTATATTTTACTTATTTATTTTCATCCAAAGAACCCAATGTTTGTTCAGATAAGTTAATAACTTTATTTAAATTCAAATATATATATATATATATATATGTAGTTAAAATTATTACAATTGTTGATTTTACTTCAAATTTTAAAGTTGGAAGTTAATTATTAATTACTTATTTTCATATTTTTGTTAAAATGTAATTTTTCGTGACATAAATATGAATATATATTAGAATAAATTCATAATTATTTTCTATGAATATAAATATATATAAGATAGACCTGCGATTAATCCAAATCGAAGATAAGCTACCGAAATAAACTCAATGGTTTATATTCTGTCAGAATAGCTCATGATTCCTTTTATTTTGTCCAACAGAGCATATAAATTCCAAAAACTTATAAGATATTTTCACCAAATGATAATTTAATCAAAAATTGGACAGCACATTCTTCACATTTTTCATGTATTTTCACTTTTGATAGCACATGCAGTCTCAATCTAATATTCTTGCGTGTAAAGCAAATTGATTTGGTCCACAAGGCGCACACACATAGGCACACGCGTACACACGTATACACACACACACACACACACACACACACATATATATATATATATATATATATATATATATATATTATATGCATGTATATATGGACGAGATTGCCTTAGCAGGATCTAGAATTCAAGAATTTAGAAACATTACGGTAATAAATTATGTAGGATCCACACATGGAGCCATGAATCATAATGTCTCGAGCTCAATAGCTTCTAGAATGATGCACGGGGTGGAAAGATTGTGTAATTATTTAATGAATTAATGTAGCACATTCTATTTATTCTTTATAAGAAGGGGTGAATGGTAAAATAACCCACTTTTATGATTCTATTATAATAAATAAACCCACCTCAATACGATACATTGTAGAATGAAATAAGGAGACGAGCTTGTCCTTGGCTTTGTACGATCATTTGTTGACATGTGCATGAAAAATGGACCCCATTCCTCTCTTTGTCCATAAGGAAAGCCACTTATCTGGGGCTACCTTGGAATCAAGTAATTAAGACGCGTTTGGCATCCAGTCAAAATGGGTTGGGTCTTGATTTCGATTAATTTAATAATTTATAGAAAAATTAATTAGTAATTAATAATTTACCGTATAACAGGGGAGTTAATTTTGTAGCTGAAAGCTCAAGTTGAAATTGTGCTTTCATTTTATCTATTTTTTTTAAAAAAAAGCATAACTTCAACTCATTATCCATGCAAGCGCAGCTAGACATACATAATATATATATATATATATAATATGCCAATATTTACAAATTATATGAAAATATATATAATTTAAATATACATATAATTACCAAAATAAAAATATAGACAAACACATTTGACTATACAATATTTTTTTAATAAATAACATAAATTTATATTATTTAAATAGTCTTTTTACTTAGTATATAAATATTTACCTATATTCAATAGTTTTAAAATAAATATTTATACATATACATTTGTTTATACAATATCTACGTTTATAATATTTAAATAGTTTTTTATTTTAATAAAATATATATTTATATTAAATAATTTAATTTAATATATTTGAACAAACTTCATAAAAGAAATTATTATTTTAAATTTAAGGACATTTTATATAAATAAATTACTTGTAACAATACCATTTTTGCTTAACAACCACAATTAATTTTTTTGGATAATAATTATAATACTAAATATATACATTAGAGAAGTTTTGAAAAATAGAATAATAACAAAAATTCACTAAAAATGGCCACCAGTGCCATAAGTACGTCGATGATGCTGTTGTCTACCTCTGCGTCCACTCTCAGCAGCAGCAGCAGCATTAATATCATGTGACTGATCATGGATTGGATCATCAACATATGTACAATAGTTTAAATTAAAGTTCGGTCAACCTGATGAAGTTGTGAAACTCGACTCTCCATGATCATGATACCCATTGTCTAGATGTGGAAATGAAACAAGCGAGACAATAAACTCTCCACATCCAGAATCATATTCTAGATGCTGCTGAACAAACGGTGTGTGCGGCATGCTAAGATTTGAATTGAGTAGTGTAGAGAACAACATTGTAAATGGCAGCGTACCCTAATACTGAGTGAACGGGTTATCCAGTTGTGCTTGTTGAGGCACATAATAGTCTGCAGTGCTGTCCATACTGTGTGATACACGATATGTCGAGATAGATGGACCCACCTCATCTGCTACACTAGACATAAATAGAGGAGGGATATCATGAGACGTAGAAGCATAGCTAATAAATGCAGGACGTGTCAAGGTAGAGGGACCTGCATTATCTACTACGCTACTACACCTCATTTTCCTCCTGGTTGCGTCTTCTAGTGGTGGCACTAGTATATTTACTGCTTCTTATTGTCTACATAGTAGGCGTTTGAGATCATTAGTGGTGTGTATAGCTTCACTTCTTAACAACACAAGTGAAGTTATATTTTCCTCATTCACACCACAATACTGAGCCTAATCCTATCGACCGCCGTACTCTGAAATACGTGTAAAAAAAATAATATTAAAGAATATCATGAATAAGTTACATACACATTATAAAAAATATATTAAGTTATGTCTTACCATAACTTCCAAATCAGGTATTTGTGTAAGCTGGTACCCTTCCTACACATCGACAGTGTGTAATTCGATCGTACCAATTCTTAGATTCGATCTCAATTCTGTCGAACTGAGTAATGAGAGGGCTAACGATAATAAACTAATATCTATCTGCCCTCTGCGCAACATACTTTTGGTGATATCGAGCACAATCCTCTCTACTGTGTCTTCTGCAGGCTACATCGTGTAAAGTATCCTCATGTGTTGCTATATCTAGCGAAATGTACTGTCGTATGCCAAACTATCGCATGACCCACTTTGAGTGATGGAACTCTATAATGGCGTAGTTGATCAAAAGATATCGAGATTTCTACAGTGGCATGTTACATCATGGACCGAACACCATAATATCCGGTGAACTCATGTTATATGGCTCCCAAATAAACTACAATTAACAAATGCATCAATTTGAATATTTTTTACATATATGAAAACAAAATGCAAATTTAAACAAAATATTGAAATATGCTCACCTCTTTATCAGTTATTTTGTCTAATATATCTCTAATAACCTTGACAGAATGACTCACTATATGCGTAAAGTTGTAATACTACATCCATCTATATGTATATTAAAATAATCATTAAATAGTAATTATAAAATATTAGTGGAACTTAATATTAATTGTTATTTAATAATACCTTGCACCATAAAAAGAAAGTGAAAATTCATGATCATCAGCTCCAACAAGTGGGCTCATATTAACTCGAGAACATAATCGTCTTGGCACCAATGTTGTAATGCAAGACCATGCCCATATTTTAATGTATATTAAAAATAATGTGCGTGATAAATATACAGTTATGACATAAGAAACATGCGATAGTTAGATGAGGGTATTATATTAAGTTTACCTATAGAAGTACCATCTCACTACCAATAACACGCTTTTCTTTATCGACTGTAGTGCACAACTCACGATACATGAAAGTCAATACTATACTGCCCCAACTAAAATTACCAACATCCTTAATTTGTTCTATATTCTGCATATACAACAACGACACCTCATTGCTTGATGAATCAGGATACATAATACTCTCTAGTAGAATCAATGCACATCTACATGCATATCACTCCTAGTCATTTTGTGAAATGTCATATGCCATTGGATTAGGCTGAAAATAACCCCTTAATACACTTAACAATATACGTCTACCTCTAAACTGTTGTAAAGTAGGTCAGAATCCTAAATAATAGTGGTAATAATTCTGCCACTACTTGGTAGATCTCCTTGGATCACATCCGGTGACGGACTGACCATCTACTGGTAAGCTCCAAATAATTACAACATCCTGCAGTATGACAATCACCTCACCCATATAAAAATGAAATATATAGGTCTTAGGTAGCCATCTCTCTACGAGCGCAGTGATCAAATGGAAATCCATATCAAACTGCCCACATCTATAGACACCATAGAATCCCATATCATATAAAATATGAACTACACAAGGATGCAATACACCCTCTCCACTATCGAGTCTCCAAAAAGGTTCGGTTGCGTGCCTAACTGTGATGGTCCTATCTACCACACCAACAAACACACTCTCAGAATGGTGAGTAGCCTGTCGTGATAAAACACGTCTATCTCATGGACCATATACAGAAATAATATCTATCCTGTAACCAAATAAACAACAATACCTACTAATATGAATTTTACATGAATTATAACATATAACATTAAATTTAACTATATCATTTAACAACAGAGTGAAAATGAATTTTAACATATTATAATTCAAACTGATCATACACATAGTCTAAAATTAGAACAAATAATTTTACATATGATGGATTTTACTCTCATACAATCTACAATCAAGGCAATATATTAATGTTAACTTGCAAGATTACATAACATTTCAGTACAAGAGTATTGCATAGAAACAAAGAGTACTACTCCTTGACAAAGGCATACATTAATCCTACGCTAATAACATCATCTATATTGGGAAGATATTCCACGATCTGTTATATTGCCTCGTTGCCTTGCATGGGCTTGTTGTCTGGCATGTGCCTGAAGCCAATCCATCTTGTTATGAATTCAAATAGTAGTATCCCATCCATGATGATTCCGAATCCACAAGGATGGATTACGCCACAACTCAAAAGGGGGAGCATCCCAATAAACTTCATTCGACAATAACTCAAACTTCCTTTTATAAGTATCTACATAAGAAGTGGTGCTATAGTATGATTTCATGAAAATTGCTGGGTTAACTTCAAACTGGCAAGTATGTATATCATGTGAGCAAGGAATTCCAAACTAACTCCAATTACGACATGAACACTCTATTGACCTCTGTTTCACGACGTGTGTAAAACTCTTGGATGATCCTAATCAATGTGTTATGACAGATGCAGATTGATCTGTGTAATAAAAAATGTGTACCATATGCTCTATGGATTGGCTCTGCCAACTCTCGTACTTTTGTAATATATTATCAAGCCATGATTGGTTGTCTTCCATCATTCGACGACCCTTCGATAGTCGATCAAGAAAATATTTCACAGCATGATGGAACGTAATCTATACAACAATAGTTATTGGAAGCCGTCAAGCACCTTTCAGCATTCCATCAATACATTTTGACATATTTGTTGTCATTATGCCATATCGCCATCCTCCGTCGTGAGCCAGAGTCCATTGAGATTTAACTATATTCTCCAAGTATGCATGCGCATCCTCGTTGGGACTCTAGATTTGTTCCATCACCTTGTCAAATTGTTTGGTTGTCAATTATGAATTAGTTGTATAACACAAATCCCTTAATTCAATACTTTTGAACCGCTTGTTAAAGTTAGATGATACATATCTTAAGCAAAACGATGCACTCCGTGAGGTGGCATGAAATAAGGTATGTATTCAAAAGCTCCAAGTAAGCCACTATGCCTATCAGAAATAAGACAAATACCTTCAATCCCTCGGACAATATGCATAGGCAACATACGAAGAAACCATCTCTAAGATGTAAATATTTCTTCATCAACAACTGCAAAAGTTAGAGGCAGAACCTGTTGATTGGCATCCATTCCCACAATAATCAACATCTTTTGTTTGTACTTTGTGTAAAGATGAGTTCCATTCACACTTATTACTTTG
This sequence comes from Paulownia fortunei, assembly GCA_019321725.1. Taxonomy (NCBI): domain Eukaryota; kingdom Viridiplantae; phylum Streptophyta; class Magnoliopsida; order Lamiales; family Paulowniaceae; genus Paulownia; species Paulownia fortunei. The sequence continues at coordinate 13,586,842 of CM033114.1, forward strand.
CGATAATATTGGAACCCATCGATATATGGTTTGAATACCCAAAAAACATATTTCAATATTTTTTTTTCTGGAAATTTAGTGTCGATGTGATGTCACTCCACAATTGTGCCTGGATTCTATTTTTGTAGAGCTCCTAGATACTCAGATAATTTTCTAATTGAGCTCTCCCAAGTGTCATAAACATTTTTTCTTGCGCGTTTCAAACTGTGTCAGGCCTTATGATATGAAATTTTATACTGATACTTATCTTTTACATTTTGGACATACTTAATCTCATAGGCCAGGTTACAGTAAACTATGCCCGTAAGCAACCTGGCGATCATGTTTTTGCACAAGTTGTGATGATCTATAGATATTGAATTCATAAGATAAGTATGGGGACCTCCCCACTTGGTGATTTTCCATAAGCCGTGCTTCACTTTCAATGATGTTTAAAGCCCTGAAGTACACCACGTGGTCAAAGTACTATATTTGCATTCCACTTTCCATAATTTTGGTGTACTCTCAATGATCTGATACTCACTTCTCACAACCCGTACAGAGTAATTTTTCACTTAAGCTTGCAGATTTTTCTTGTCTTTGAATACCATACCCTTTTCAAGCTCTTCTTTACTAGAGTCGTAAAAAAAATTTCTATTTGGAATATCAATAAAATCTACAAGTATTTCTAGGTATATTGTGGTGAAGAACGGAACGATCGAATAAAAGTGATATTCATTTATTGCAGAGGGCATTGAGGTATAAATTGGCACTTGATGTTGGGACAATGTGCCCTCATCACATTGCTTATACATCTCCTGCAAATTATCAATATCAACCCCATCATCATCATCAATTTCATCGGGTTCGGAATCAACATGTTCTTAAGCACCAAAACTATCGACAAGTAGCTCAGGTAATTCATCAGTATATGTATTATATGACTTTGTATATGTACCATCACATTCAACATTAAGGTGTGGACCTTCAAAATGCTCTTGATCGAAGCTTGATATACCTACATTAAGGTCATTGATGCCAACACTTGCCATCCATTGCTTGACTATAGGCATATCAAACACACTGTCATCTTTTAAAAATGATGCATACTCATAATACTCATTACTTGTCAGTATCTCATGCACAGTATTATGCACCCTTTGCTCAACATCTACATAAATATCTACAAATTGATTTTCCCTTCCCGGATCCAAAAAAAACTCCAAACCTTCGTCATCAGTTATTAATATTATCTCTAACATATTGTTGCAACAGTACTTACCAAATAATTTCAATAAGAACTGTTTATCGTCAATGTCCGTTATCTTGTATACTTTCAATTATAATTCAAAAACTTTATCGCACGAGATATTCTCCTACCTCCAATTGTAGGACGATTATATGCCACTGAATAAGTATCTTCTATAATTTGACCACCAAAGTAGACGAAAACATCGATGTTGTTCCTATTTGACATAACTACATAAATATGAATATATTAGAAAACTATATTATTTAATTTTAATACTAATATTTTAGGATTATCAGTAAATTACATTAGTAAATTAATAATTATCATATATTAAATTAATATTTATATATTTAATTATTATATATTAAATTAATATTTATTAATTAAATATATTTAATTATTATATTATAATAATTATTGTTGTTATCATATAATGCTTTCAACATTAGTAAAGTGCTAACATGAATATATACAAGTAATGTTATTATGTAAATTAAAAATATGAATTTAGTAGTTAATTAATTATTAATAGTTAAATAATTTCTTAACAAATTACAAATATAAGAAAATAGTAATATAATAAACTACATAAATTAATTTGTTAACTAGTTAAAGATAATTAATTATTTATTAAGTATTATTATTTAATACATCATTATTATAAATTGAATAATCAATAGTACAATTAATAATTACTATATAATTATATTTAAATTTTATATATTAAATTAATAAATTATAATAATATATTTAATGTTTACTATGTATTATTATATAATTACATATATTCATTATATTTTTAAAATAAATTTATCAATTAATTTATTATTATTCACATTTTAATTTTATATAATAATTTCAAAGACATAATATTTAATTAATTTTTTAATATTAATTTTTTTTATAATATAAATTAGTAATATTATAAACCACATAATTGTAGTGAAATTTGAGTTTTGAATAACCAGAGCAATTTGTTGTTTGAAACCTTATTCCACTGAAAAAGATTAGGATAGTCGTAGGGAAAATTCCCTAAATACTTCAACAATTGTGAACTAAAATTTTCAAGTGAAATAACAAATATAAAATATAAATACAAAAAAAAAATACATCCACACAAGGGTTGGCTTCTCCACATATAAAGCTTGCTTTTAAATATGTAATTTCACATATCATTGTAAAAAAAAAAACCTTACTAACATTGCGATAAAATTTATTTTTTCATATAATAATACATCTAGTACACAATTATTATAATAAAATATACACATTGTAATTAAAATATTTATGGTATGATACCTATAAAGTCATACTCAAAATTTGGTATGCGACGTACTTTAATCCCTCGTACAAATATATTTACTTGAACAAAAATACAAAAATATGAATTACTATATTTATCTTAGTAAAAATAAAAATAAAAAACTTATGTTAGAATAATTATGAGAGAATAAATACCCAATAAAATGGGAGAATAATTATGAGAGAATAAATACCCAATAAAATGGGATGCAGCTGGAGAAGAGGGGAAAGGAGAGACATAATTAACCAGAATATGGAATTGGGGTGGGGAAGTGATGGTTTAATAAAAGAGCCACGGGGGCAGGGGAAAGTGGGGAGGAAGAAGAGAAGGAAAGTCAAGAAGTGAGGGTGGGAAGGGTTGGTCTGCCTCTCTTATAGGAGAGGCAGACCGTGCGGTTTAAATGAAAGCACAAGCCCAGATTGCGCTTCCTGAGCTTGCACTTCCGAGGACATAAATGCAATCTCGAGTTGTGATTTTTAGAAAGTGTGTCGTCTGACACTTGCGCTTTTACCTTTATTATTAACACCCTCATTCTTCATCAAAGTATTAATGAACTATTATTTTACTATAAACTATTAAATTTGTCCTTGATTGTAGTATTCTTTTATTTTTTTTTTATTTTTTTTTTTTATACTCAGGTTCCTGATTTACATCAGTCAATCTTGGACCTCCTAACCACCTGTCCAAGCACCTAGGAGGAGGTAAATCGCGGGATATGCCTCAAGAGGATCATAGGTTCCCCCCATGACTGTACATTTTTGCGCACAAGAAGCCGCCTCCAAAGTGATTGCTCCATACCAAACCCCGATCGCAGGGACCCACTGGCAGCACAGTAATTGCTTCAAGTGCTAGGGTGGGGATTCGAATTCTAATGGGAACATGCGACTGAATTGATTGATCACATGTCCTTTTTCTGTCTCTAGAGCATGTTAAGAGTGTTATCCAAATTCTCATGCCCAAAAGCATTACTTTACTTTTGTACAACATTAATGCTGTGTTTGGATTTATGATTTTAGATAGAGAAAAGAAAAAGAGGTGCGAAAATCATTCCACAAATATAAGTTGTTTGTAAAAGTAATCAAGTGTCACAAAAATATAAATGGAACATATGTATAAACAAATACCCTTATATTGATAATTGTAAAATCATCTTCCTTTTTTTTCCTTTTATTGTCTAAATTAAATGGAGAAAAATATTTTATTTGGCATTTTCTTCTCCAATAAGTAAGATCCAAACATATCTTAAAATTTCTTTCTTTTTTGGTACTAAAACATCTTCATGTTGAGACGAATATCCAGATAAATAAGAATTAAACAAAAGAGAAAGATGCCAAAAGCCTTTATACAATGTATGTTTTGTAGATTGAATCTCATCTTTAAAAATACCATCCACTCTCTTCAAAGTTAAAAAAAAAAGTTATATTAATAATTAAAAAAGCAAAGAATGCCTATGATAAGTACACTAGGAACGTTTAACCATACTTAAACTTGCAAGTTGCAAAAGCACATAAATTGTTTAAAGTAAAGTAATCTATGGCAAGATTCATCAAGCACCAAGGGGATTAAATGAGTAGGATAGTTTTAATGAAAAAATGAGAAGCAACAATTAGAGACCTCATTTGTCCAAGCAATTCCCATTACTTTCCATTTTTTTTTTGGGAGGTAGGTGCAATAGTTATTGACAAAATTTCATACTATTAATATTTAAATAAGTTTGTGAATTATTAAATAATTTTTTAATGTTGTTACAAAGTAAAGTGATGATATATATACATTTTTTTTTAAATTCCACTCTTGAAACATGAAAAATGAGTAAAATGATAGGATTCGAACCTAACCTCATTTACAGAAAATGAGATCAGGTGTCACCGCAAAGTAAAATGATGATATGTTTTTATGTAATTCTACATTTATAATTTCAATTGAGATAATAATATGTAAATGGATAGTATTTAACCAATAAAGAATTGATAGTGACTAGGCGGGCCTTAGGATTTTATCATTATCCTTAATTTTTCCAAAAGATTGAAAAAGAAACAATTAGGTGGGGTCACCTTAACAAAGACACGATGAATGCTAAAGGACAAAGATTGAGTGATATTGTATCTTTCTTGCGATGGCTTATGCACAATAATTGAGTTCAATTTGCTGTATATACAAGTACTTTCAACTGTACTTTATTGTTGCCGAATGTAAGAGAGATTTTCCATTTCAATCTCACACACAAAATTTATTTGAATAAACTAACAAAATTACCAAAATAGAAGTTTTCTTTTTTCTACATCATATACTAAGAGCACTTGGCAACCCCATAATAAAAATAAAATGAAAGGGATTTGCAAAACAAATCATTGATGTGTTCTAAGGCCATATAAAATTATAAATTACAATATTTATTTTCTTAAGTTTGAACAAATACTCACTCCTCAAATTTGTTTAAATAAGTTTGTCAATAACTAAATCCAAATTCAATCTTTTTCACAAACGATACAAACTCGTATTTGGTAGGTTTTTTGATTAGTTTGATTTTAAAATTTTGAATTATTTTTCTATTAATTATTTTTATATTTAATTAACAAATATTTTTTCATGTCTTCGACCTGGCTCGAGATATAAACTAGTACTAAGCATATTTCATAACATCAATAATTAAATACAACAGGATTTCAACACTAAGAAAAGTGTCTTCTTTCAATCATGATAGATGAAATTTTTCTTCTTCTTGCGCCCCCACCCCACCCCCTTTTGCCCCCACGAAATAACCTATGCTAGGTTCAGAAGTACTGCAGTATGTATCCGGATTTTATACGTTAAAATCAGCTTACATCATATTAAAAACTTTAATGAGGTCCCCCGGGGCACAGCTCAACTGGAGGAACAATTGACTTGAACTTGCTTCCAGCGGCAGGGTGGGGGTTCGAATCCTGGTGGGAACCTGCGGATTCATTTCAGTATGAAGCAATCACTGGGCTGTCAGTGGGACCCTGCGACTGAGGTGTTTCGAGCGATCACTGTGGGTTGGGCTTCTTGTGCGCAGAAGTGTACAGTTCTTGTTGGGAACCTGGGTGTTGGTTGATGAGGCATATCCCGCGATTTACCCCCTTCTAGGTGCTAGGGACATGTGTCTACGAGGTCCAGAATTAGTCTGGCGCAAGCTAGGAATCTGGGTTATCAAAAAAAAAAAAAAAAAAAAAAAACAAACCTTAATGAGAATAATAGCAATAGAAATACTCATTTAAAGTTAAAACACTAAGAAGGGACAATATAGTAATTTTCCATGAAACCTCTCTCCAAACTTTGCCACCTTTTCATCCACGTGTAAATATCCTCTCGCCACCTCATTAAAAAAAAAATTGTTACTCTGTCTTTTTCATTTTTTAAATTATGTAATTCATAAAATGTAATATGATAAAATATGAGAAACAATCTTAAATCCCATTTGTATGATGAATAATTGGATTTCCCAAGATCACTGATTATGCGACCATAATTTGTTTGTATCCCACCTATTCAAGAAAAAAAAAAGATGTTGCTCTCTTTCTTTTTTATTCTTCATTTTATTATAAGTATATGAACAAAGATTTAAGAGTGTTTTGCAGCAAATGAATTATGTATCTTTTAACAAATTGATCAAATGGTATTTATAATATCTCTTAATGGATCCAAGTCAAGGTTTCATATTTGGATTTTCTTTTGTTGGACTTGGGTCATGCCCCATCAGCAATTATTGCTGTCAAGAATTGATTGAGCGTACTTTGCTTCAAGTTGGATTTGGGCTAGCTGGTGTGGGATTGAGCCTTAAGTCAATCTTATAAAAGTTTGAGCGTTGGAGAGTGTGTGCACTCGAAAACTTTGAAGCCCCCCACTTTCAAGATCCAATTGCATTTTTCTTTCTTTAGGACTCTTCTCTTCAAATGTGTTCACAAGGTATGTAGTAAATTTATTGTCTTCCCTTATTATTTTTTTTTCTTTTACCTCTTTCTCCTCTTCTCTACCCATCCCTTTTTTTGGCTAAGTAATTCTTCTTGGCATTTCGACGAACACCTTCCGTGGTAAGTTATAGGCTTGAAAACCAAGGGGAGAATTAATCAACTAGGATTAGGGAGAGTGCCATGGAGGGAGTAGATGCTACTGTAGGTGATGGGGGGTGGGTCACTATTATCCAAAAATATAGAGCCCACATCACATAAGAAGGGGGTTGAGTAGGCTGCTCGACATAGGGTATCTCTTCTACAGGTCAAGCTCTTGGCTTGACCTACAAACCACTTTTGTTGTTGATGGGAGAGCAGCCCCCGTTAGTTGCTATACACTACGCAGCTCGAGCGCATGGCTTGACCTGTAGTTCTCCCATGTCACCGACTGAAGTTGCTCCCCCATTGGCTACTGTGTCACTCACAGCTCGCGCACATGGCTCAAGCTTGCGCACAATGGGGGTGACCCCTCTCTCTTCGAGCATTGTTGTTCCTCATCCCCTCTTGATGCACTTTGTCGAGTGCACTTTCGATTCAACATCGAGTCGTTTGGTTTTTTCTGTTTCTCGCATACCTTGCGGTTGTTTTCCTCCAGATAGTGGCCCAGTTGATCCTGCTTACCTTGAGGGATACTTTCCCGAAAGAATTGAAGTTATTCTTGGTCTTCTTAAGTATACTAATAAGTCTTGAGAGGATGAAGAACTAGATGATTTGGGTGAGGAGTCCTCTAAGTCAAGTGAGGGTAGAGTTCTCTTGGGATATAATGAATTTGAGGGAGAATGGGGCTCATTTTCAGGAGGTGAAGATGTGTCAACTAGAGCATTAAATTCTACTTCTGCGAGTCAGTCCCAATATGTTAGTTCTTGTATGATGGATGTGGAGGGTTGTGATACTTTTTTAGTCTTGATGATCTTAGGTTAGTGTGTAGGAAGTTTTCTCTGCTTGTTTGTCAAAGGTTTGTTCTTCCTCACAAGGGCCAGCGAATCATGACTCATCCTTAATGGTATTTCACAATTTACATAGCTTATTTCACTTATGGTCTTACTATCCCTCCTAAGCCTCTACTCATTGAGGTGCTTCATAGTGTTGGACTTTGTCTCAGCCAGCTCACTCCTAATGTTTTAATGTATTTTGAGGAATTTTGTCATTGCTTAGGAGAACTTGGACTTCCAATTATCTTGGATAGTTTCCACACCTTCTTTGGGGTTTGCAAGGTGCCACATGAGTCTTATTTCTACTTCTATCCTCGAAGTGGATGTAATCTAGAAAGATGTCTTTCTTCACGGAGTTCTTGGAAAAAAAGATTTTTTTCCATTTGGGATAATGATTGGGGTTTTCCATCTATTTGGAGTAGTTTTTCTTCGAAGATCCAACTTAGTGAGATGCACTATAATCTCCAACTTCAGTTTACTGCAGTTGAGCTGTTTGAGATTTTATTTGACGTTGGGTGTTTGTTCTCTGTCGGTATAAGTTTAACTTGTCTTTTATATATATCCATATTTACTTGACACTTCTTGTGTCTTACTTACTCGCTTAGTTTTGCTATTACATGATATTCATTCATTCATCTTCATTATATTCTAAATTGTAATTTTTTGTTTTTTATCAGCAAAAAGTTTGATCTTGCGAGTTTGCGATCCCCAAATTATTTGAGTTATCTTCGGCTCCTTGTCCTCCTAGTAGGAGTAACAACCAGACTGGTAGACTTGATTCAAGCCAAAGTGGAAGAGGTGGCAGTGGTGGGAGACCTCCTTCCTATAGGGATATCGTGTGCAAGGCGTCATCCCATGATTTATACTCTAGTGAGGGGAGTCACCCTAATGATTCTCAGGTGGAGAATAGCAACAAAATGTATTGAGAGAGCTGTCGAGATGGAGACAACATTGTGCGACGTCTCGGAGTTGGGAAAGGGTTGTTTACTTATGGTATCAATAGGGCAGAGGGCGTGGAGTACTTATGGGACAAGCATGACTTCTCTTTTGGGTGGAGCAAGATGTGTCATATTGTGAGTCAGTATGATATTAAGAAGTTCAGTGTGGATTCTAACGCTACCATTGATGAAGCCCTTGCAGTGGAGGTTGCTCGTGTGAGTACTTATCAATATTTTACCTTAGTGATGTTTTCTTTGTTGAGAAGCATATTTTAATATATGTTATTTGCTTTCATTCATGCTGCAGTATATCATGCTCACGACTGTTTTAGGCATGCAAAGAGTAGGCTATAAGGAGTCATCAAAGAGGCTTAAGGGGATAGAGCAGAGGAGTTCGACGGAGATTGCTTCACTGAAGAGTCAGTTGAAGAGTAAGGAGGAAGAGCTGAAAAAATTAGGTGACAATCATAAACTATTGAAGGAGAAGTATGAGCGGGAGATGTCTTCCAAGAAGAAGTTTCTTGCTTCCAAGGAGGGGAAGTCTTTTAAAGCTGGTGTGGATGAGAAGGTTGTTGTTACTTTCAAGGCTTCTCCTAATTTTGATGATGCTGCCATGGAGTGAGCTCTATCCTTTTATGATGACATAGTACGTGATTGTTGTCGAATGTTGCAGGAATCTAGGCAAGTTTCTATTGACGTTGTCATGCTAATTGGGCCCAGGGTTCCCGAGTTGAGTGCCAATGTTGATGTTGAGAATCCTTCTTCCGCTCCTACTCTTATCTTAAGGAGATCCTCCAGTTGAAGTTGTTGATGCAGTAGTTCCATGAGATCCTCTTAGTGACTAGATTAGGCTATTAGATCGGACTTATTTTGTTTTCCCACTTATCGTTTTATCTTTTAGACTTCATCTTTTTTGCTATTTTGTTCTGTCGATTAGAAACTCTTGCTTACATTTTTAGCTTGGTTGTATGACATCAACTTCATATTATTATATCGCTTTATGATATTTTGTTGCTATGACATATTGGCATGATTATGATGGTTGGTTGAATTTTTTTTTTTGTATCTAAGGGAGTCATCCAATAAATAGTGGCTAGGCATGGCTAGCCTCGAATGATGACTAACCCTCTTGAATTATATTGGACCTGTAGGTAAGTTGATCTATGGGATTCCGGAGTCGAGCTGGCCAGGCTCATATATGACCTCAAGGGAATCTCGTCATACTTATGGGGTCATATATATATTTATTTTGCATCAAGTGAACGAATAATAAGAGATAACCATTGAAACATCAACAATTGGGTAAGTAAAAAATGCGGTCACTTTCTTCTTGGTTTATTATCACAAAACTGAGTTACTTGTTTACATCAATCGATTGAAGGCAATGAGAAAAAAAATAATAACTCTTAAGTAAATCACCTAGCAGTTATGGATAGTATTTCTTGAGATTCGCTATGTTCCAAGTCCTTGGCATGTTCTTTCTATCCAAATATTATAGTCGATATACTCCAGCATTTATTACTTCATTAATCTTGTAAGGTTCTTCCCACTTAGCGTCTAACTTCCTGAGTTGGTGAGTGACCTCTGCTCTTCTCATCACCATGTCACCTACTTGGAATGTTCTTAGATGCACTCTATGGTTGTAAGCTCTTGCTATCCTTACTCGATATATTTCTGCGCGAGTCGACGCCTTTTCTCTAAGTTCATCAATAAAATTGAGATTCATTCTGAGTGCATTATCATTCATCTTTGAGGTGTACTGCTTCACTCTTTAAGAAGTTTCGCCTATCTCTACTAGGGTTATTATTTCCGTTCTATAAGTCAAGCTAAATAGCGATTTACCTATCAAAGTATGGGGAGTAGTTTGATATGCCTAAAGTGCACTGTGGAGCTAATCTACCCAGGCTCTTGGGGGTCTCATGTCCCATTGAATTCAGCAATGTTCACAACCTTAAATTCTACTAGCAATGATTCTGCCAGGATAACAGTAGTGAATGGGCTTCGTTTTGGTGGCACGATTACAAGTGGCAGGTACTCCATCATCCGCCCTTGAGAAGCAGATTGCAAAATTGGTGATATGTTGGTTGCTCCTTTCGTGCCCTTCCTAGACCTAATATTCACTGCGGGAGTGAAACCTGATTGGCCACGCTTGCATGCAAACCTCCTTCTACATGACTTTCTCCTTCATCTCTTAAACTTCTCACGTCTTGCTTGTGGCCTTGCATTTACAATGGGTGGAGAAGCCCAACTATTTGCATCTATATAAACATGTCAATCGAGGTCTTGTATTCTTAACTGGGGGTGAAGCTTGGCTGCTTACATTGGCATGAACACCTCTTTCTCCTTCACACCTCAACCCTGTCCCCTCAGGAGCCAGAGTGGAATCCTGGCTTCAATGAGAAGACGGGGGTCTCTACTATGCATTGATTCTCGACATACTGAGCTACTGCTTAAGTGGTGGCTCTAGCCATAGCATCTTTAATCATAGTCTAAAGAGCTTTCTCAGTGAGCTGTTGTACTGCTGTTTGGGTGGGATCAACAGGCTGGGGATATTGAGGTTGATCTCGCCTAGGTGGGGGTGGACATTGATTTTTCCCATTTCTATTGGCATCTTCAGTATGCGGCATATCTTGAGTGTTACCCTCTTTGGCAACTCTGGATTTAGTCTGCATTCTTAATGTTCAGGCAGATTTCCAACATACGGCGCCAAAAATGATGCGATATCACTTCCTATCTTCTACTCCAAACTGGATGACAATCGAGAAGTGGGTTGTTGCTGTAACACAATATGTCGTTAAGGGTATTAGGGTTGTTTTGACGAAAACCCTCCTACGCTTGAGTCAGAATCAGAGAGAATTCAAAAAATGAAGATTTGAGAGTATTTTGTGAATTATGTACCTTTCACAAATGGATGAAGAGGTATTTATAGTGTTTTTTAATAGAGTCAAACTCATTAATCATTGAGTCATTAATAATTGGACTTTCTTTTCATGAGTCATGCCCATCACATATGTAATTATTGAAATAGCTATATAGTCTTTAATATTATGATATAATGCATGACGTAATTGTTTATTTAAAAAAAATCCACAATGATAGAATTTAATTTGTAAACTATAATGACTCAAGAACTTTACAAATGAAACTTTTTCAATAATTGTGAGAGGATCATACTTATCCCTCCATCAAATTAATTTTTATACATGTATATATATATATATATAGTCTAAAAATAGTGATTTAGAGTCAGTAATTTTATATCATTATTTTCAAATGAGGAAGTATTATTGAAAAAACAATTATTTTATAAAATAAAATTTTAATTTTAGAATATCTCAAAAAATTAAAAGCAATGAATTTTTAATAAAGGTTACAAAAGAAATTAATCAGGTGGACCATCTAAAAAACCCCACCTTTTCTAGAACACAGTTTTGGCATTCATGAATCATGCTAAAACAGAACCATCAACAAGTGACAATCTGGCTGACTGTGGTGGGGGTATACATCGTACAATTATTCTTTTCAAAGGATAAACCTTTTCGTGTTGGCTGGTGTACAATAATTGTGAGTCCAATTTCCACTATATTACAATACTTATTAATACTCCAAGTTTATTACCACCAATAGTAATAAAGATAAACATCCAATTAGACATTAGTTACTTCCAACGTGGATTGCAAACGGAGACAATCAAAAGAAAAAGGTATCATCGATGTGTCTTTTATTTATTTATTGTTAAAAGGACCATTATGAATGATGGAAGATAAGATAATTAGAAATGATAAAGAAATGGGTTCAAATTTATAACTATTTTAAATTTATTTTATTTGAAATAAATTTTTAAACTTATAAAGAGATTTACAGTGAATTTTAATTTTTTATTTTTTTAACCCATTGTTATTCCTAAAGGTGATGTCTTTATGTGGCCTCCTATCTTCATTAGGATAATTACACACTCTTCCTCTTCGAAAATGAAAATTACAAAAACCTCCCTTTGATTAATGGACGTTAGTCAAACCGAACGAATGAGTGAAATTTTTTAAATGCCCTTCAATTAAAACAATTAAAAAAATAAGACAGTGATTTAATACATTATCTCTAAGAAATAATCAAATTGAAAAGTATGACATTATTTACTTATTTTTTTTTAAATTGTAAGTTTGACAAAAGCAATCAACGCGTATCAACTCAAATGGAAGCATGGTCTTTTTTTTTTTTTTCCTTCAATGGATGTTCTTCCTCCTCCACTTATTCATTAAATATATAAGTATTTTCATAAAATTAATAATTAAATACTTTGTTCATCAAGATTTCAAAACCAAGAAAATTGTAATACCAAGAAAACTCTATAGATCAAAATTAGCTTACATCATATTAAAAGCCTTAATGAAAAGAATACCAATAGAAATACCATTACTCGTAAGCTTACAACATGTGTCATTCCTCGCTATTATATATACATATACATATATATATACACACACACATACCTACATACATATATATACATATACATATGTGTGTGTGTGTGTGTGTGTGTGTGTGTGTGTGTGAATGGTGATGTTAAAACTAAAAGCACTAAGAAGGGGCAACAAAGTAATTTTCCATGAAACCTCTCCACATCGAAACTTTGCTACCTTTTGTAAGCATCCTCTCAAGTCTCACCACCTCATTAACTAACTCCAACCGTCCTCACTTAATACTTAATGTGTGGTTTGTTTGCATCTACCTATTAATTAATTAAAGAAAAACAAAATTTTGCTCTCTTTTTGTTTGATCATTTTTATTGTAAGCATAAGTTATTCATAACTTCTCATATGATAAAATATGAGGAAAATTCTTAGGTTGTTTGGACTCACCATGGTGCCAAGATTCTCAAGCAATTAGATGATCATGTAGATCGTATGTAGCATGTGAAAGATGAATAATTGAAATTCCTCAAGATCACAAGATTATGTGATTATTCTGATCACATTTTATTAAAATAAGCTAATTAGATAGTTGCATAAAATGACAAATATTTTTATAATTCGTATAACATTATTATTATGGAGGTCATGAGTAATTGTAGGCGGCGCTACATAATGTTCGTCAATAGATTTATTTATTTACTTTTGAATCAAAATCGTCTTTACTTAAGTGAGATTAGATGAAGCCCTACCTATTTATTAATTTATAAAATCGAGTATTTTGGTCAAAAGTTACTATAAAATTAGGTCAAAAATAGCAAGATGTGAAAACTACAAGATACATAAATTACTATCCATGAAATTATTTGCGTAGCATTATGAGATGCTCCATAATATTACCTTATAGTAAGGGCAAGTAGTTTGGCTTTCTGTTAAAACTGAAAATTTTCATGCCAGTCAAGCTGTGAATTATGAAAATTGATGCTAATCTTTCTAAAATTATCGATAGGCTCTGCATTATTTGTTATTTTTGTGAAGTGATTCATATAAAATAGTGGAGTGCCAAAAATTTATTTAATCCGAAGCGCTGATCAATTTCCATGAATTATTTGGGAGTGTACACACTATAAGTTCGATCTATTTATTCTTTTCAGTTTCCCCAAAATTACTGACATTTTGGTAAATCTTTATAAATTATATGTATTTACCTTTCGTGCATCTTGGCAAGGACACTCATTTGAAATATTAAAATTTCGCATCCACCACTATTAGATACCTGAAAAGAGGCTATATTGCAAATATGTAATATATCAAGGGAATTGGATGCAAATAACCAAACTTTTGTAGAAGTTTTTTGCGTCAATTTTACGTATTAAGAAAGTTGATTTTTTTAATAAAATTTATAAAGTATTGTAATATGATTATAAGCGACTTACAATTAAATAATATGAGAGATGACATTTTTATGAGTGTATACTGAGTTGCTGACATATACAACCGAAGGCAACGAACCCTTACCTAATCAAAGTGGTCCTCTATCTTTTTGTTGCGGGATATTCGTGCTTATTCATGGGTAATTTTTTATTTTACTAAGTATTTTCATATTAAAAGATTATAATGATATCATATTAATAATAGGGTTGATGTGAGACTTAATTGGTGTTGGGCTTAACTGATCAGAGTCTAAAGGATAAAGGAGTGGGGATTGGAGCTTTTTTGGGGCTTGGGCCTGCTGTATCATGCTACAGGCTGTTGTGACTCATCTCAGCTTAACCTCACTGAACTAGGCTATTATAATTGAGTTTTTATTAGGTTGAGGTCCAATTATCTTTATTATATTATTCTACTTTAATTTTAATGACTTAAGTTTTTTAACGAAGAGTTCAGCCCAGTTAAGTTGTGGTGTAGGTCCACCTAACGAAAAGGCTCCATTGCCGTAATTGGATTGATCCAAGCTGCTTAGGTCAACTTCAATCCAGTGAAAACAAAGTCCTACTATATTCATGCTAAGTTCCGGATAAGGAGAATGAATCTTACCTTATTTGAGTTTCTTAATTCATGGGAGATTTTTTTGGTAAAGATTATCTAAATAAGGTAATAGAATCATTTTCAATGTCAATTACATTCTTGTTTGTACTATATATGTGCTTCATGGATGCAAAGGTACGTTTACACAATATATCATATACACGTATAATTGCTCTTTACAATATTCTTGAGTTCTTTGATTATTCTCCTCAATTGCATACTAACTTAAGCATCAGAAGGTTTTCACTAAGCAAACTCTAGCAGTTCTACTGTTGATTTGTAAGTTACTGAGGGAGGATTGAAGAAGATTCAAGAGATATCCAGGCATACAATTGTTGGTTCTTGATTGTATTATATTTGAGTATATTAAGTGGCGCTGTTTGTGGAAAAGTTTAAGTTGAGGCATACAATTACTCGGATCAGGTGTAAAATGGCAACCAAGAAGAAAGAACGGTGAAAGGTAGCCCATCCCCATCGGCCGACGACAGTTCCTAGGACGGAACCCAGGACAGAAACTACTTCTGGTGGTTTTGATCAACTTACCGTGGAATAATTAACTAGTTTAATTATTATTGTAGTGGATGCAAACATGTAAAGGAAAGAGAAGGCTAATCCCCTTCCGCATGTACCAGAGACTCCGCCACCTGCATAGGCGGAGGCGAGCAATGCAACGAAGAGAGTGGAGAGACCTAGGAAAAATACCACTATTTTGAAGAATGAGAGCAGTTCAGCCAACTACATAGAACACCTTGCCAGATCTTTCAGGAAGAGTAGAAAATATGTATAAAGAGATGAAAGAAATCAAGAAAAGAATAACTATCGGAGTGGCAGCTCAAAGGAAGGGGATTCCCTTCTATGATAAGATGATGGCGGACAAGCTACCTGCCAGCTTTAGACCGCTAAACTATGAGTACGATGAAACCTTATAACCTTGGGATCATGTCTGTAGGTTTGAGAATTCAACTCTTCTTTATCAATATTTTGTTGGGGTGAAGTGTAGAGTATTTCTGACCACATTGGCAAAATCAGCTCATCAGTGGCAATCAACTCCCATCTAATTCCATTCATTCATTTGAGGAGTTCAGCTTGGCCTTTCTACACTAGTTTGCCAGCTCTAGAAGGTATCCGAAGACTACTCTGACATTTTTCAGTCTTAGACAAAAAGAGAATGAGGGTTTGAGGAGTTATATCCATTGATTTATCTCAACTGCATTGGAAGTCCTGTAAGCCACACAAGATGTGCTCTTGAATTCACTCAAAGGCTTCAGGATCGTGAGTTTTTTATTTTTTGGCCAAGAAGCCAGCACGAAGATTTGGATGACCTCTTGGCCAGGGCGGAAAAATATATAGACATGGAGGAAGCCCAAAAAATGAAAAAAGATAAGGGGGGTGGGCAAATGAAGGATAAGAAAGATAAGAAAAAAGAAGAGGGCACTTTACAAGGATATGTGAAAGTTGATAAAATTTGTCACCCTATTTTAATTAAGTTCAACTTAAATTCTTAGTACTGTGTCGACTGTTATAACATCAACTTGATTAATCATTCTTGTAATATTAAATTAAAACACACAGGGAAAATATAAAATAGATACAAGGACCAATTAATTTTAACAAGTTTAATGGCTTTGGGGTTTTGTTTACCAGGTTGATGTCATGATTATGACTTCTCAAATATCGTTAAGATACAATGTAACTATTTTAATTTATGCTTGGAAAAGAGTTCATTAAATTTTAAACACCCTCTAAAATATTACTCTGAAATATAAAACCTCCAACGCACAAAGGATAATTAGTGAATCTTTATCCATGTATTTTGATTACCTCACAAATTTTAAGGTTGTTAATGAATTTGTAAGGGGTACATTCTTTTTCTGATTAATGAATAAAAGACAATAGATATATGATCAATGCAATAATTCTTTTTGGCGTAATTATAGAAGTTCATCATTACTCTGAAATATTCAGCTTGAGCCATACATATTAGATCTAACTACGGATTGGGTTACGATCGGACCTGACTAGTGGTCAATAGTGACCATGGGTTGGCATATCTGACCCTTAACCGGTCCTTGGTCCAAGGGCTGATTAAGGGTTGGGGGTTGCCCAACCCATTTAACAACCTTGAATCATCGGATTGGACTCGATGGTTTAATTATTTTATTTTTTTGAATTTTTTTTTATGATTAACGACCTAAATTTCTATGCCGTTGTGGCCATGCCAAAACAGTCATTTGACCATTTTGGCAGACCTGATTCCTCCTCCCCATTTTTTTTAAAAAAATAGATTTTTAACCTATAAATACCTTCCAAACCCCATTATTTTTTCTCACAAGAAGCTATCAAATTTTCTAAACTCTCTCAAATCTCAACTTTGAAGTGTCAATTTTATTTTCCCAAGTATATAAGTATTTGTTGTTAATTATTTCACTTATATTGTCAATACTATTTTTTTATATTTTCTTCATCTTTAATTTTATCAATTATCAAATGGTCGGTTCAAGTTCAAGCAACAGAGATAAGGGAAAGATAGCCTCTTTTGACTTTGGTTCAATACCTATGCTCAACATGAATTATGAAGTAAAGAAGATATCCAATCTAATAAGCTAAAGGCTCAGTAAGGTGAAACTGATGCAATAACAAATAGCGTACATGTAATTCACATAAATAAATAAATGCATTATTCAATTTAATAACTTTCATTCAAAATTCATTCTTTAGGGCCCTTGAAATATAGTACCTAACTAATAATAATAGACCGTGGTTTTCACAACCTATTCATAATGATTGGCTAATAAGAGAAATAATACAGGATTTTCATATTTGGTCTTTCAACCTCATGTATTAGCCGTATTTTGTCTCATTCATTGTGACTTTCCTATACCGATTTTTTAATCTTAAGTATTTGCCATCATTTGTTGGGTCCGTCGGTCTCTCCCGCGTCCCTTGTCTACCCGACCATCAATCAAGTACCATACTTTCTTATCAAAAACCTCATTATATTCTTAATAATACCATGCTTCATGAACCATAAATACATCAAACAATACATCATCTGACAAATAATGACAATCACATTAAAATATGAACAACATTATATGGTTCTTGTGATATAGCAAATGAAAGTTTCAACTTACCTCAAGTCCACTTTGTGTTAAGTGAAAAGATCAATCTCTTTGGAAGATAGGATGTGTTAAAGGCCTACCTCATGTACCTTTCCAATCCATTGGAAATCAACATATTTATTATTACAAGAATCTTTTGATTATAAAATATTATTATGTAAATTGTTTTATGCAAAATATTAATAATATGCATTTGTTTCCAAGCCAATGGGTAGTATGTGAAAAATTTGTAACATTTTAAATTTTTTAATAACGCCACCTTACAATTATCGGGAGTTTATTACCCAACTGTCTATTTAGTATTAATTAATTATTGTAATGTTGCAATAATTTTAAATAAATACTCTAGTGAGAATATTTTGAAATATTATCTTGAAACAATGAAAACTAAATGGGAACATTTCAAAAATTAATTTAGTTGCTATTGTTTTTTACCTTAGGCTTAAATTAGATGCTTTATAAGACCTGGTAATAATGTTTTATGATACTTTAATTCCTATTAAAAAGGAATATTCTCCTAATCCAGCATTAATTGTACATTAGAACATATTTAAATAATTTTTCTAATGAATATAGTTTATTGGGGGACAAGTTACTCAACTTGGAACCCAAAATACTAGCGGTAGTAATAGTAGTTTTAGGCTTAATAATGCATAAATTTTAATAACAGAAAAGACAAAATGTTCATTTCAGCCAGGAATTTAAGAATTATTTTAACATTAATTTTAAGTTTAATGAAGCAGTTGATGATGGAGCATCTGACATTTTGCGATGGTGATCGCAAAAGACGCGGACTTACCCAATTTTATCCGTGATGGTGAAGGAAGTTCTTACTTGCCCCGTCTCAACAATTGTTATGGAGTAAGTTTTTAGCGTGAGAGGTAACATGTTGAGCGAAAAATGCTCAACCATGTCTGCCGAATTTTTAGAAGTCCAATCATATTTCGGCAATTGGACGAAGGCCAAAAAACAAATACAAGATATACAAAATTTAGATAATGAGCAAGATGACTTAGATACGGAAGGAACAAATATGACGACAGGAACGAGTGGGAGTGATTGAGCCACACCATTCTTTAAGGTAAGAAGGGTAAAAAGGTAAGAGAACTACGTGAGTTTTGATTTCTTTACTCTCTAAGAGGATACTTAGAGACAACGTAAATTTAAGTTCAAGTTATTTTTTTTTCAAAATTTGCAGAGCTAACTTTTAGTTAACAATTTTTTTTTCAAATTTAACTTACAAATTTTATAAAAAGAAAAGAAAGAAAAAACAAACCCACAACCGGTCCAGAACTATGAGTTCTTGAATCGACCCTTTAACCGGCATATACTGATTAAGGTTAAGGATCAAGAAATCTCGACTCTTAGATCCGACAGTTCAAAAACCATGGTCAGATCTATATCGATTAATTAAATGGAGAGTCCACCATTAAAGGATCACCAAGTACCAAAATGAAACTATTTTTTTACCGAGACGACTAATTTACAAACAACTATAACAAAATAGTTCAAACTCATAATTTTATTATGGGAACGATTGAGCCAATCATAATTGATTCCAATCTACTATTACAAAAAAAATAAATCAAACTTATAATTTTTTTATGAGAAATATTGGGCCAAACCCATTAAATTATCACTACGGTAATTGACATTCTACATTTTTTATCTGGGTCTATTTGACACTTTGCACCCTTAAATTAAAAAATTAACAGACGATACTTTCAAATTAATATTTTTTCGGCACAATGCACCAGAGCATTTAGGCCAAAATTTCTGAAACTAGAGGGGTAAAATGGTTAAAATTTATGAAACTAGAGGGGCAAGGATTTCTCATTCCCAGTTAATTTTGTTAAATTTCTCAAATAATAATATTATTTAATTAAATTAGTTCAATGAATTTAATTTTAATTTTAACAATAATTATATTCTCTTAATTTATTTGCAAAAATAATATTTTTGGCTATAAAATATATGCTCTATAAGTGAAAAATAAAAAATAAAACTAAAAATTTAAATTATTTAGAACAAAAATATTACTCATACATAAAAATAAAAAATTAATAGTATCTTTTTTAGAAACCATAAATCTTAAAATATATATTATGTTGATAAAAATATAGCTTACTGAAATATATAAGAATAAAATAAATAGTAAAAATAATTTATTAAAGGATATTTGTTTTTAGTTTTACATAAGCAACAAAAATTTGTAATTAAAATATTTTTATTTGATATTTTTATTTTTTTATATTTTTTATAATCTTTAATGATTGTTTTTTATATCGATATGACTATTTAGATTTTTAAAGTATTTTACTTGGTATATAATTACTTATATTGTGATTTTTAGCATTGTAGTTATTTTATTGCTCGTTTTTGCAAGTAAGAATAGAAAAGTTAATCTTTTTATTTTAACTCATTTTTTTTTTACGTATAGAGCAAATATTTTATAAAAAATAGTAGAAAATATTATTTTTTAAACCAAATTAAATTAAATAATTATTGTTACTATTAAAATCAAATTTATTGAATTATTTAACTAAAATTATATTATTGTTCTCAACATTTAGTAAAATTAATTATGAAAGGGAAATGGGGGGAGTGAATGGTTATTGACCATTTTACCTTTCTAATTTAAGAAATTTTGATATAAAATTGCTATAGTGTGTTGTTCCAATAAAATATTAATTTTAGGGTGTAATCTACTAATTTTTTAATTGAAGGTACAAACTCTAAATAAATCTATTAAAGGGTGCAAAATACAAAATATACCAAGGGATACATCGGGTACATTGATTAATGAGACCGGACGACATCAAATTTGCCACCACCATACAATCCATTCACACCCCACCTCATCGTACGACACCCTAACCAACGGAAATTGTCCGGCCAATCTCTTAAAATAAAACTACCTGCGAGTCCGAATATTCCTTTACATATGCTCCCTTTTCTTCCTTCTTTCTCTCTCTATAAATAAACCCCCAAAATCACACCTTAATTAAACCAAACAACAAAAACCATCAATACATATCATGTGCGACAGCCTCAAGACAGACTACCAATTCTGCGAAGAGCTCGGCCGCGGCCGTTTCGGCGTCGTCCACCGCTGCTACTCTCCCGTCGCCGACGAATCCTTCGCCTGCAAATCCATCCACAAGCACTCCCTCTCCTCCGACCCCACCGACCGCCGCTGCCTCGACATCGAGCCCAAAATCCTCCACCTCCTCTCCGGTTGTCCCAACATCCTCCGCCTTCACAACGTCTACGAAGACGACGATTATCTCCACCTCGTCACCGATCTCTGCGACGGTGGCGATTTGTACGACCGTCTCTCCTCCGGCAACCGCTTCTCCGAACCCGATGCCGCCACTATTCTCAAGCAGTTGATGGTGGCGATTGCTTGCTGCCACCGCTTAGGCGTAGCCCATCGGGACATCAAGCCTGATAATATTCTGTTCGATTCCCGGGGAAGGCTGCAGCTGGCCGACTTCGGATCGGCAGAGTTGTTCGGAGTTTCTGAGATGAGCGGGGTGGTGGGAACGCCGTACTACGTGGCCCCAGAGGTGCTGATGGGGAGAGAATATAACGAGAAGGTGGATGTTTGGAGTGCCGGGGTGATTCTGTACATTATGCTCGCCGGAGTGCCCCCATTTTATGGGGACGGGCCGGCAGAGACTTTTGAGGCGGTGCTGCGGGGGAATTTGAGGTTTCCGCCCAAGATTTTCCGGTCGATGTCGCCGGAGGCCAAAGATCTGTTGAGGAAAATGATCTGTAGGGACGTATCCAGGAGGCTTTCGGCAGAGCAAGTGCTTGGTAAGTATTCTTTTTCCTCCTTTGTTTTGCCGACTTATTGATTTCTGAATGTATGTGTTTGTGTGTATTTTTCCATTTTGAGCTGGTCCTGGTTTTTCAATTTTCTTTTTCTTTCTGCTATCATCCCTTTTCTTGGTCCTGGTTTTTCTTGAGAAATTTGCAGTAATTTTTGTGCTTCTCTGCTCTGTTATTACTATAAAGTTCTTGGAAAAATGACTGCAAGCTGAGGATTTGTTTTTAGTAAATGAACAAGATTTGAATGAAGAATTGAGAATTTCTCATTTGTTCTTTCATTTCCTCTGCTCTGTTCTTGGGAGCCTGACATCAATTTTGTCTGCTAACTTTTCAGGACATCCATGGATGATCAGTGAAGGAGAGACCACATCAATGGCGGATTAAACCTAAAATACTATGTAATTAGTTTAGTCTGCATAGCAGACTGTACTGTACATAGAACATGCCAGCCAACTACAGAGGATAGTCTGAATAATGGAGAAACAAGAGAAACAACAAGAAGTCTCTCTCCCTTGAGTTGTGGAGATGAGTAGTGTGAGATTCTGGTCCGAGTATCTGAACCGTGTGATCTGATCTCACGTCTCAGATATACGATTCTGAAGTCTGGGGGAATACCTGATCCCCCTTGCCTGAGGTTTGGTATCTATAGTAGGGCTTTTTCCTCTCTAGTCAGAGGAGGGTGAGACTGTAAATATATGCGAAAAATAAATAAATTGGTAAAATAAGAGTGAAGCTGTGTGAATTAGTTGTTTATGCAAAACCTACCTTTCTCTTTCCCAGCCTTCTGGGTGTTTTGTTCTATGAGTTGAGGAAGAAGTGAAGGATGCACTAAACTAAAGTTTCCTTGGCATTGTCAATTTGAAAATCTATTTTAGTGGAGTAATATTTATTGAATGCCTATAATTGATTTTATTTTTCTGAAAAATTTACATATATCATTTGTCAAGGATATAAATATAAATATTTATTTGGCAACCAATTATTGGCAATTATCATATTTTTGTTGTGTGATTTGAATTCAAGATTTTATAATCTTGTAATCCCAATTTTGCCACTTCGGTTCTGTGCTCTAGTAGTACACATCTAGTTGGGTAGGGCTCATTGTGACACCATACAATATGACGCTCTGGGCCGAAGGATAGGGGCCTTAATGAGTTTTCGATATATCGTAATTTAATAAGTATTTGTCATCTTTTTATAAAAGTAATTAATTCAAAATATTAGAAATATTTATTGTACCTGTTTATAAATGAGCTCAACTTCTTTTAAACTTCTTTTCATAATTTATGTGGGATATCACAAGTTAGGCTTAATTAATACCTAATATTAAATATTATGTTGCTATTGTTGACCATTAATTTGGTATAAATTTTTAATGCAACATTGAAAAATTTGTATAATTATTTAAAATATTACTATTAAATAGGATTTTTTGAACAACATAACAAATAGTAGGGTATGAGATTTTTACAATATTAAAATTTCACAGGATTGATATGATATTAAAACAATTAAATTTTATGTTGAAGCAAATTTAAATGTGGACAAATAGAGAACACTTTATTTTAGTATTTCTTATTGCATTTTGCAGATATTGATATGATATCTCATTGTTTTCTTGTCTTTTAAAGTATGGAATCATGGACCCCCAAAAACAAGGAAAAAGGAGAAGAAAAAAAAAAATACCCTTTTGAATTTTGAATTTTGAATTTAAGCATACCCTTTTGAATTTTGATGCAGGTATATTATTGGCACATGCCCTGCCCAGACTGAGATATGCTTGTTGATCCATTCACTTATTCCTCTTGGCTGCTGCTCAGGCTCTCACCTATTGTCCAATTTTGACTTTGAACCTGAAAAACATGTGATGCTGAATTCATTCTTTTTTTTTTTTATTATTTGATATCCCATATTCCCGATTTCGTCGGACTAGTTTTGGACCTTCTACACACCTTCCCCTAGTACCTAGGAGGTATAAATCGTGGGATATACCTCAATCAATACCCAGGTTCCCAACTAGTTTTGGACCTCCTACACACCTCCCCTAATACCTAGGAGGGGTAAATAGTGGGATATATTTTAACCAATATTCAGGTTCCCAACAAGAACTGTACACTTTTGTGAAGAAATAGCCCAACTCACAGTGATCGCTCGAAACACTTCAATAGAAGGGTCCTACTTGGAGTACAGTGATTGCTCCATATTGAAATGCATGCGCAGGTTCCTATCAAGATTCGAACCTCCACCCTACTACTGAAAACAAGTTCAAATCAATTATTCCGTCAGTTGAACTATGCCCGGGAATAATGTTGAGTTCATTCTTGATAAGTAAACTTTGTTATTAATGTATAAAGTTTGGGGAAAAAAAAAAAAAAAACACTCCAATTCTGTAATAACAGCTGAACTTTGTTTAGAGTTGCTCTTCCTTAATTCAAACCTAACCAAAGTTGTCAATGAAGTATATAGTTCCTAAAATTCTGGGTTTGAGTTTGACTAAAGTATGATACTCCTTTAATATTATAATCGCTAGTCTCATGAAAATTAGGTGCATTTTGACTTGATATCGAAAAAGTTAATAGTATAATATGTTATTATACTATTCATAATTCAATAAGTAGTTTTTTTAAAAATACTATAATAAATAGAAATTTATTTTAGAAAGTATAAAAAAAAAAATAGAATAATAAACTTGGCATAAAAGGGAGTATTGGTTTTCTTATACTTTAATCAGATTTTGATACAGTATCATCAGTTGTGTTTAATTAATTATTAATTAATACTGATATTATTGTTGTTGTTATGGATATTGTGTTTTAGATTTTTTACACCAAAAAAGACCAAGAAAATGAACCAAGTTTCTTCTTGGTTAAGACTTTAGACTACTAACAACTTGTGAACAGTCGCAAAGGAATATCATTAGAATATACTTTTCGAGTTTATGTTGTCCACCAAAATATATGAAATTTATCAATTTATCAATTACCAATGCAAAAATTCAATGCAATTTTATTAAAATTAAATGTATTAATGCAAAATATTGCCAGTTATCATGAAGCTTTTTATTCTGTTATAACGATTTCCTTTCTTTTTTTCAAAGGAAAAAAACAGTATGTAGTTGTGGGATGCGGAGAAAGTTAGGTCACACAAATAATTAATCTTGGGAATATAAGTTGAGATGGTATTCGTATGGTTAAATAAGGAAAATTAAATTAAATTTTGAAACCAACTTTAAATAGGTTTCTGCTACATTTGAAGCAAAACCCATAAAAAAAGAGTGTACTATCATTTTCCCAAGAGTGATACTAAAAGACGACATTGGGTCCTAAGTTAGTGAACTTGTACAGCAAAGTGCAAATAAATGATTTTTATTTTCTTTATTTCTTAATGTATTTTTTTTAAGAAATATCTTTCAGTCTAAAGTAATTATTTGATAACCCTAACTCTCAAAAAATTACTTAAAAGTAATAATGTAAGTATGCATAAAAATTTTACTTTTTAATTTTCATGTAAAACTCTATATCACATCAAAATGAATACATAAATATTGTGCATAAAATTGGAACAAATGGAGCCAAATTTTGTAGGGATATTAGCTAGCCATATATTCTCTCGGTTCACAATTGAATGCTCTTAATTTTTTGTTAAATAAGTTTGTACATCTTATAAATTTACAAGATCGAAATCTTATTTTAGAAATGAATTTTAGAAATATTTGGCTAGAATAAGATTGTGGAGATTATAACAAGTTAGTAATCATAATTCTATAATTGATATGATCATAATTAAAAGAGTTTATTAAAATTATAAAAATAAGTTTGAAACTCCTTATTTATTTTAAAAAAATTATAAAATCCTAATATCTTAGAAATAGTGATTAATTGTTAAAAGATATTTAAGTGAGCTTTAAAATATCATATAACATGAAAGCTTATAAATTGTCCTAAAATTTGTCATAAAAGTTTCTAAATAAACTAGACAAAAATTTGTACTTGAATTTAATTTGTAGACGAGTAATTTGATAAAAGAAACTTGGGCCAGCAACGCAGAGCAGTACAAAAGTCCACGAAAGCCCCTGTGCACTTTTAAGGTTAAGGTTAATGAGGATAAAGAATCTGTGGATGCTAAGTGCCATCATCCATCACTCAAGGGTTAATTGCAAATTTATCCCCTATATTTTTTTGTAATGCAAAAAATCCCCTAAATTAACAAAATAGTTTAAACCACCATATTAAGAAAAAGTCCTGCAAAAAAAACCCACCCGTCAAAGTTAATGGAATTGTGCAGCGGGCCGTGCGAGATGGGTGTTTTTTTGACGGATTTTGATTAAATTGATCATATTAATTATCCAATATGCCCTTCATTGTATATACATGTACACGTATATGTTATTTTTGTATTTAAATATTAATTTAAATAAATTTAAAAAATATTTATAAATAATATCTTAATTAAAAAATTACAAAAAAATATATGAAAAATACAAAATTTATAGAGAAAAGTACAAAAAATGATAGAAAAACTATAAAAAATATAGAAAAATAACAAAAAGTACTAAAGTTAAAAGAAAAATACAAAAATTTACAAACAAATTATAAAAATATTATTAAAATTTTTAAAAATACAAAAGACAAAAAATTACTAAAAAACCACAAGCAAATTACAACAACTAAAATTGTGATAAATAAAAATGTCATATAATTTGTTTTTAAAAAACCTACATAATATCACGATTATATGTTTTTGTTATGTTATATAATAAACAATGCTTTTAACTACAATTTTTTTTCCATTCGTTTGCAAATACAAAAAAGAAAATCTAAAACTATGATAAAAAATTATGTTATATAATTTGTTTAAACAAACCTACATAATATCCTTATTATATATTTTTTTGTTATATTATAATACACAATATTTTCAACTAATTTTTTTTCATCTAAATACAAAAAAAATAAATCTATCAATTTTTATTTAAAATCAATTTTAAATTCTAATTCGATTGTAATTAAAGTCAATTTTTAAATCTAATTAATTAATAAATATTTATTATTTTAATGAAAAACTTGTGGAATTTAATTTTTAATGTTAATTGCAATATTTGTAATTATAGAGTTTTAGATACATAAAAAAAAATACTTAAAACATTCATTAACATTCTCATAAAATTACAGAAAATTCATTTGTATTCCACTAAAATTACAAAAAAGAACATTAAAAATATATTAATTTAATATATCATCTATTTTTTTTAAAATAAAAGTTATTAGTTATTTTTTATTTTTAATTTAAGTTATATTTTATAATATAATTATTTTTAATTTTAATAAAATAAATGCTTTTAAGTACAATTGTTTTTATCTATATGTAAAAATGAAGAAAATACCAATTTTATTTTAGTTAGTTTCAATAATAATCTTAGTATTAGAACCTTAATTTTTCAAATTTAAAAACATAAATCTAACAAAAAATTACAAAAAAGTCCTTCTAATATTAAAAAAGAACGTAAATGACCTTCTAGATTTCTTTTGAATTATTTCAGATATTAATACTCTAGTTATAAATTTTTTCACCCATTTGTAAAAATTAAAAGATTCTTTTAATTTAATCAAAAGATACTATTTATTAAATAATAAATAGTATATATATAAATATAGATGTGTATATAAATAAAAGATCATATATAATAAAATATAAGAAGATAATAATTGAAAAAAAGAAAAAATAATAGGGGAGAAAAAGTAAAGGTCATAGATTTTAATTTGAGACGTGATCCAATGGGTGATTTTTTTTTTTGCTTTTTTTGAAATGAATGAGTGATATTTCTTTTATATGTCATCTAACGGTTGAAATAAGTGTAAATCATGTAACAGTCGTTACATTCTTATCACTGATCCATTGGTTGAGATTTCAAGGTATAACGAGCAATGCAATAAAAGAACTAACTCCGTTACTTCTAGAAGAGGTTGGGGGAGAATGTGCAGACTTTCTATTAATATAGGAGGGTTTTAGGTTATATTCTTATTTGAAGTGATTTTTTGTATTTTTGCTAAAATAAGGGGCAAATTTGCAATTAATCAATCATTCAACTTGGAATCATGTGAAGAGTATTATGTCTGTTTAATGAACATCATGTTTTTCGTAACATGGAGTTAAACTCAATAACCATGTGTGTGTGTGTGTGTGTGTGTTTCAATTTGATTTTAGAGAGAATAGTAAGAAAAAATAATTTTAGAGAAAAAAAAAAGAATTTTGAGAGTGTATTTGGATGTGAAATGACAGGATAATAATTATAGTTCATGTGATATTTTTTTAAAAAAAGTATTGACTGTAGAATATTTTTTTAAAATAGTATATAAGTGAGAGATAAAAAGGTAATGATTATAGTTGATATAATATATTTTTTTAAGAAAAATAAATGAACGTGGATATATTTTTAAAAATAGTTAAAAAAAAACTCACAAACAAATACATTTTTGTAGAAAAAATTGTCTTGGAATGGATTTTTTGGAAATCTTCTCGTAGGCAATCACAACCTATATTTTTGGTCCTTCAATTTTGGAACTAATTCTATTTCAATATCTCTTGTTTAGGGATGACAACATATCCGTATAAAATTCAGTCCCATCACAAATCTTTTTGTGCGTTTGGGTTGGCTAAATGATTCTTGGGACAGGTAACAGATCTACTGGACCTATCCTGCAGCCCCTTTACACGTAGTTATAAATTGCTTTAGGGATTTTTTATTTCCAATGATTTCTTTCCCTCTCTCTGTAAGTCGTCTCTTAAGCTCTTTAGGCTCATTATTCAGGCCTTCACCACTGAATAAGGCTACTTAAGAATATATTTTCTTCCATCCATAGCCATCCTCCCCAGCGGGTGCCGTCACCACAGTATAGATCATCCCAACCTATTGAAATCTCAACACACCTTTATCCTTTGTACACCCCACCATGGCTTCACTTCCATACCCCCATCTGTCTCTCTCCCTTTCTTAGTCCGGTCCACCATCGTCTACCACCACCACTTGGTAATGATGCAAATCCATCAATTTATATTTTAAAGACTCACGTGAATAATTGTTGCTCTACTGGGCAAACTCTAGATGAAGAAGGTTTGATTGTTTTGGTTAGACCTTTTTCAATTAAAACATGGCCAAATAATAGGGTAGCGGGTCCATAGGTCTAGCAGGTTGTGTTGGGTTTGTAAAATGTCGAGATACCAAATGCAACAAAAATTAAAAATTTTAAACAAGCATTATATATATATATATCTATATATATATATATAAATTTGATATCTTGAATTCGATGTGATCGATCGATTATGTATATATTCAAAATTAATATCCTTTAAAAGTGAAAAGAAAATTCAGGCTTCTATTAGAAATTATACCTGAAGCTTCTTATTGATGAATATGATCTTGAAATGACTCAAGTCGTTAGTTCTAATGATCTCTTCAAATTTCAGACACCCGCGAATGGATGGATTCAAGTATTGATCCTCCAAGTGCGTATCCACTCCATGGATGCCTACTCACAATTAAACTCATACTAGTTTGCTTTAATTCGATAGTTCTAACCTAAGATGCTTATGGAGTTTATGAACAAAATAAATCACTATTTATTTAGGTGTTTGATTAACTTTTAATTCAACAAAGGTGAAAGAAGAATTAATCAAAGATTAGAAACTTTGGGTGGTCGGGAAAGCAAGAAAATAATTTTCTAAAGAGAGAGAGAGCAAGAGGGGGGCTAAAAATTCATAGGCATCAAGCTTGTGAATATCAACCATTAGAGGGCTTTTATAGCTCCCCTTGGTTCTATCTTGTTAAGTTGGTTTTATACCAACGATTATAGTTATGTGGTTGATTCCAATCAATTATTATTGAATTTTATGCTTTTTATTATATTGTAGGAAATACTCCAAACTAGATGAGTATGGATGAGCTAAAAACGAGGAGAGGCCAAAAAGAGCAAGCTTCCAAAATTGGAGCTTAGGGCTGTAACGTCTGAGTTAAGGGCCACGACACACACAACAAAATTGGCAACAATAGGTCAAAGTGTCGTGGCACCTAACCAAGAGCCCCAACACTACAAGAGGTGATTAGGTGTCGTGATGAGACGACACTGGAAATTTCAGTGTGTTTTGGCATCGTTGTTGGGTTCGCGTGATACCGGGTATGCGTAGCAGAAAAATAAAATTTTTAAAAACAACATGCCATAATAGTTATAACAGTACCTCAGATCCGATGCAATTTTTAACTATCTCGCAATTTTCAATGGTGTGATAATTAAAAATTAAAATAGTTTTAAATTATAGCTTTCAATGCACTTCGGTTGTCGTAGGGATTTAAGCAATCGATTGCTAGCCTCTTTCTAAATTTTAATTCACATGGATCTAAGTGTCTCTCTTCTAAAGTAGTCCACACTTTAAGCAAGGAGACAAAATTAAAATTCCACTCACAATTCTGATTTCTTTACTAACCTAGTTTATGAAGTGAATATAGTGAATATTAATTCTTATTATCAACTTTTGATAAAAGAATTAATACTTAGACAAAAGGACGGTGGAATAAAGAATGGAAGAGAAAAATAAATTTATCCATTATTAATCTTGTTACGGCCGAAAATGTGAAGGGTCGTTGTATCTTAAATAGGGGCTCAAAAATTCCAAGAGTCCCACTCTTGGTATTTTTGGTCTCCTTTTAATTGGTTAGAAGATATTTAGATATCCCAAAAATTCTCCAACTCGAACCTTTCATACTTTACAAAGATATTTAGAGTCACCCAAGCATTTCAAACTATTGAGTTTCTATTCTTTTCCAACAACCTTCGTGGGCCTTTCCTAACGGGCCTATTTGAATTGGACTTGGATTTAAAATTAAATTCCACAATGAATCCAAATAATTATTTTAGCCCAAATTCAATTAATTAATTTCATCCAGCCCACCTAAACAAATTAGCCCAATTAAATAATCTAATTTTTTATTAAGTAAATTAATTTAATAATTAAATTAATTTATTATCTATACAGTTAATTTTATCCAATCAAATAATTGTTTAACTCCAATTGAGCTCTCTAATCTTATTAGATCTATTAATTAATTAGATCCAACTCATTGGATCAATTTCTAAATTAGAAATATTCCATCTCAAATTGTGTGTGAGCCTTTAAGTTCACAACCAAGCTAATAGTGGACTTGCAACATGTGCAACTTATAAATAATTATTTTGATTAATTAATTCAATTAATTAATTTTCTTGAATTAACTCATTAATTTTAAGAATCTCACAAGTCATGAAAAATACCTATCAAGTGTATCATGACTACCTAAACTTAGGTGAAATAGTGGAGTGAATCTATTTCAATTATGAGTATCATACATGTAAGATTCATAAAACTAATATCCCGATTGAGTCTAGGAAATATATTAATAGTCGAAACCTTAATTGCTCAATAGCTATAATTCCATTTTAAGTTTTAATGACTTATGACGAATCATTAAAAAACCCTATTTAACATTTATCCTGCCTTGGCCAAGGACTTTTCAGTCATGAATTATAAAAACATAAGAGATTCACTTGTTATACATGCACTACCATCACTATGCCAATGTCCATAGAGCGAGACATGATCCTCATGAGAGTATGCATCGTATGCGGAAGTCTATTAAGCTATTCGATGTCCCATCTCAAAAGGCCTTTGACTCAGAACTAATTTAAGACCAAAGCCATGAAGGTATATTATATGATCACCACCATATGCATGACCATACCCCATAGCTAAGTTTGGTTTAGGGACTTTATCTAATTACTATATGTAATTAAAGATAAATAAATTTACCTATTTTATTAATATGATTTGAAAAAATTATTTTTATACAAGAGTATAAAAGATGCCTAATCTAATTGGCATATCGGATACTACTCTAACAATCTCCCACTTGCCCTAGTGCAATTGCCCATGTACTTCAGGCCTATTTTCTCAAGATGTCCGTCGAATACCTTTTGCACTAGAGGTTTGGTTAGTGGGTCTGCTATATTTTCTCTTGAAGCGACTCTATTCACTACAACGTTGCTCTACCAATGATCTCTTTAATCAGATGGTATCATCATATGATGTGCTTGGATCTTTCATGAGATCTTGGCTCTTTTTGCTTGCATAAAAGCTCCGTTGTTATCACAATATATCAATACAGGATCACATGGATGGAGCCATACCTAACTCTTGATGAATTTCTCATCCAAACAGTTTCTTTATTGCAAACACTGTAGTGCTACAATTTTAAGGTTGCAAACCCAAGTGCAGGTTGTAGTAAGTAATAAATTTCTCGTGAGTCCGAGGTCGATCTACAGGGAAGTTGTTTGAAGAATTCAAGTTTATATTTATAAAAAGATGGAGTTTATGTGAATCAAAATATATGAACAATTAATGTATGATGTAGCTAAAGAAAAAACCGAAGTAATAAAAGTACTGAGGATTAGGGATCCACTCTTGAGTTTTGGATAGATAAATGGTTATTTATTCTTTTTACCTCTATTAATTGCCACAATTGGAATCCATACATAATGAAGGTTCCAATGGGAAGATATTATCAAGTAACTCATGCAATAAGGTAATCATGATATTATCTTACTATTGCAAATTATCTCTTAACGCCAATACTTATTTATGGGATCAAGCATTTATATACTCCTTCGTCAACAACAAATCAAGGTTTCACATTAGCAGTCGGTGGGGTAAAACCGTACAATAAGCTAAATGAACCCAAGTATTTGTTGTGCCATTGGAGATACATAAATCAAGAATCACCACAAAAATAAGTAGGGTTTAGATCAAAAATAATAATAATAATACAACATACTTAAACAATTTCTACCCTTATAACCATTTCTTCCTCCATCAAGAGATTCACCCTTTTTCCTCAGCAAAATGAAATTTAGAAAGACATAATAAAAGTAACAAAGACTAAAAATATAAGAGAAACTAGAAAATGCATTTCTATTACTACTAGAAAACTTACAATACAAACTAGATAACTTAGCCTAAAGAAACCCTCTACCCCCCTCCTCTTACAAGCTGAATACATGGCCTATTTATAGTACTTGGAGTAAGCTAGAGGCCAAACAAATAATGGAGGGGTTAATCAAGTGGTATGCTAGTTGCCAAGAGTTGGTAAGTTGTTACACAAATTTCTCAACCACTGAATTGAATTATATTTTTAGGTCAGATACAGCCAGAGTTTGAAGATACGTAAAGAATAAAAATTGTAGATCTTTCAACACTAATATATTTTCATATATCTTTTATCAAATTTGGAGATCGGATGAAGGAGATATGGTCAAATTACCGAGTCATGTCCAAGAGCGCCCTGTAACATCAGCAGCAACTTGCAGCCTATGGTTTTACCATTTCAACACATTTTCACACCATCTTGTCTTCAGTAAACTTGTTTATTTACCTCTTGGTATAACATATCCAAATTTCAGACCAAAATAAATTTGGGCTCAAGATATATAACCGAATTGGTAAAATAAGTCAATACTGGGCTGAACTCTGATCTGAATTTTGGTGATCCATTTTGTGTAATTATTGGACGAATTTTATGCTATCATCAAGATTGAATTGGGCTGATCCTCCAACATAAAAGTTGTACCTCTATCTCTTGCTTTCAAATGAAATAAGCTTCAGGTCCATAGAGCTTTTGATCATGAAGTTATGCTCAAATTACAAAAACTGCACAAGTTGGAAACATGCTTCCATTTATTCCCTAACACAAAACATTAATAACAAGAATATTTAACAAGAATAAAGCAAGAAAGTATAAAGGATTTGATATAAAAATATGTCAAAATATGCACTTATCAAATTCCCCCACACTTAACCCTTGCTTGTCCTCGAGCAAGCTTAAAACAAACATAAACTAATCCACTTTCGTAGGAAAACACGATTGCATTTAGCATATGCAACAAGCCTTTAAACCCCTAGGTGGCCCATAGAGGACGAGTTATAGTCTCGTGAAGGTTTCCAGCAGTGATACCTACAAACACCTATAATAACTATCTTCCAACTTTTATTCTCATGAAGCAACAAAGTAATATGGAAATAAAATCAAACAAGTGTTGAGTTTAACTTTTAGTCATTCAAAAATCAATACATTTCCACAATAATCATACTCAAGTGTGTGTGTGTGGACAGTTAATATCAATAGTGATGAAACTATGCATGTTTCAAATAAGTGAATTCTCATAAAACCTTACAAAACCATCACCCAATCTCTAACAGAAAAGTTAAACATCATAGGCTCTTCCTTTGGTGCAAATCTCCACTACACTGAAGGCACCACACGAAATCAAAAGGTCTTTAACAAAGGTTGTAATGGGGCCAAAGGGTGGTGATGTAGCTAAGAAATAAAAGGATAGGATGCAACAAAGGTTCTAAAAACTTCATGGAATCAGAGACATAAAATTTATCGATGAAGAATTCTCCAACTCCACAAATTTCATACTGGAGTCTATTGTTATTGAATTGGACCCCTCTTATTCATCTTGCAACATCTCATTTTTAGTTGCAACTTGTAGCACTTTGCAACTTTTTTTTTATATTGTTTTTTCTTTTTCTTTTTTCTTTTCTTGTTTTTTTTAGAGAAACTCCCCCACACTTATCTTCTATCCAACCTAAATTTCTTTTGTAAGTCCAAGCTTTCAATTGAATGTCTCTTAAACTCCAATCATTTTTAGAACAAGGGTTGGATAATAGTGTATTTAGGCTAGGTAAAAAGATATGGTTACAAAAAAAAAAAAATATATTTATTTATTGTAAGGCTCAAAGTGGTTTACTAGGGGGATGTTTTCTTTAAATATCATATAGGGAACAAGCTGATTTGGCAATGGTGCTAGAAAGCCTAATGCCTTAATCATTTTTCTAGTGGTGCACTATCAGTCGTTCGCCTCGACAGACCAAAAGTAAAAGTTCTAATACTCAACCCCTACATGTTGAAGATTCAAGTGATGATTAGAGTAAGGGCATAAGAACTATATATTTTGACATGATTGTCTTCACACTAAATAACATAACTATTTGTGCAAAATAAAATTTGAGTATAATTATCGCAAAAATATATTAACCAAATAACAACATCAAAGTCCAAAACAACACCTATCATCAATTAAACCGTATTATTCATGCTTAATTTTAATCATTGAAGTTGGAAGAACCTATACGACTCAAAAAAAATATTGGTAATTCACAAACACTTGTTAAAAACTTTACAAACCTGCCATATTATGCAAAAAATAGGGATGCGTCTCAAGAGTGTTACAATTACCTTTACTCAGCCACTTTTTTTTCATGCTTTCAACGGACCCAGCAAAAAAACACGCTTGATTTAAATTTATTTATTTATTATTTTTTTTATATACTAAAAAACACACACATTGAATATACAAGTCATGATATCAATTATCCCTCCCTCCAACCTAATCGAGACATTGTCCCCAATGTCAAAAATAGATATGAAAGTAAAGTTTGAAAGATATCACCTGAAATGCGGCTAAAAAAACTGAAACAACAAAAAAAAACACATACTATTAGATAAAATCATTAACAATAAGTATCACAGACTGAGAGTCAAATTCAATTTGCGTTTTCGACCATTGTCCTATTGGACCAATCCACATTGGCCAGATTGGATCAGGTTTTGGCACATATGCTAGAAGTTGATCAATCAGCTGGTCAGGTGTTGGAGCAGAAATGATGATTCTTCTCGCAGAAGTTGAAATAAACCCTTTTTTCGCAGCATGATCTACAAAAGATAGCAAACCATCATAAAAACCATTAACATTAAGAATACCTATAGGTTTTTGGTGAATGTTGAGTTGTGCCCAAGAGACAATTTGGAATAATTCTTCCAATGTACCAAAACCGCCAGGTAGAATGATGAATGCATCCGCATTGTTTAACATATTAGGCATTCTGTCCTGAATGTGTGACACTTTCAGCTCATCTCCAATGGTCATACCTGTGATATTCTGTACTGTTAAACATTTTGGGATAACTCCAGAACTTTGACACCTCCTACATAAGCAGAAATGGCAACACTCCCCATTAACCCCAAACTGCCTCCCCCATACACTAAATGAATTTTTCTTTCTGCTAAAGTTCTACCAAGATTATTGGCTGCC
Source organism: Paulownia fortunei (assembly GCA_019321725.1). Taxonomy (NCBI): domain Eukaryota; kingdom Viridiplantae; phylum Streptophyta; class Magnoliopsida; order Lamiales; family Paulowniaceae; genus Paulownia; species Paulownia fortunei. Next base: position 13,622,790 of record CM033114.1, read on the forward strand.
CCTATAACTCACCATTTTTTCCTAGATTGGATCCACAAAAAACACAAATGGAATTAAATTTGCGAGTTGAAGAAACTTCATTTTTTTTCTTTTTTTTTCTTTTTTAAAATAAGTTGTGCAAAAATAGAGTGAATACGGTGATATTTATTGAGGTGTGAACAGGAATACATTTATTGCATGTCTTTTTCTTTTGTCAAAAAGGTTGAAAATAAGGACACATAAGAAATTTAAAAATTACCTACTACCACGTGTATGTACATGTAGTTGTGATTGTGGCTCACATCTTCTCTGGTTTTACGTCCAGTAACGGCTTAAACGCCCTCTATGGGTCGAGGATATGCTTCCCATCCAGTTTTCTTATAAACTGGCAAACAGGGTCTTTTAATGTCAGATTCCCAAACTATAAACCTCATATTCATTTCGGAAACGATCCCATAAATCAAGAATTGCACGTTGTACCAATCCACATGAATGCGTCTCAAGAGTCAATATAATGTGATCTAAAGACTCCTTACTCAGTCCATCCATAATGAATTTAAGTTTATCTTCTCGATTTTTAGAGACCATTCCTAAAGAACGACACTTTGTGTTGCAAGTCATCTAGCACAAATATGACAAACTTTCATTTTTTTTCGCCCTTCGTTTTTTGAATATGTGCTTTTACCAAAACCAGACATGTATCTAGTAAGCAAATTTGAAAACTCATGTGAAAACTCACCTGCCCTTACCTTTGCTTCAATTAACCATCGTATGTCCTCCGGAATGCCCTTGTGCATAAGCATCTCAATTTTTCAATCCTGATTTTATAAATTTTCAAAATTGCATTTTTAGGAAGAAAAGGAAATCGCTTCTTGAGAGTTAGAAATATGTCACCCATTTTGAAAATAACAAGAAAAGAGAATGAGAAAAACAAAGAAAATTTGTACAAAGATTTCAGTTGTTTAGGAAACTGACAAGTCGACTTTTTATAGCCACGGAGTACCGTTATCCGCCATTTAACCGGGAAAAGAAAAAATAAAAAATAAAAGAAGAAGAAGAGAAGAAAAAAAATAATGTCAGATAAAAAAAAATATATACAACACTAATCATAACAAGGGTTAGAAAGAAAAAGAATTCCTCTTGTGAAAATTGATTTTCTAAAAATGGTTTAACTCTTTGTCCATTTACTTTGAATATGTTACCATTTCTAGGATTTTCAATGTCAATCGCCCCATAAGAATATACTTTTTTTACAACAAAAGGACCACTCCACCTTGATCTCAATTTTCCAGGAAACAAATGCAATCGAGAATTATAAAGCAAAACCTTTTGACCAACCTCAAATATTTTTCTTGAAATTTTATTATCATGAAAATCTTTGATTCTTGCTTTATAAATTTTAGAATTCTCATATGCATCATTTCTCAATTCTTCAAGTTCATTGATTTGCAATTTGCGCAATTTTAAAGCTTCATCAAGGTTGAAGTTAAACATTTTGATTGCCCAATAAGCTTTATGTTCAAGTTCAACAGGTAAATGACAAGGTTTTCCATAAACTATCCTATAAGGAGACATGCCTAATGATTTTTGAAAGCAGTTCTATATGCCCAAAGTGTATCGGTAAGTCTAAGAGACCAATCTTTACGGTTTGGGTTAACTATTTCTCCAAAATTGTTTTATCTCCCTATTTGCAAGTTCAACTTGTCCATTTGTCTGAGGATGATAAGGGGTTGCAACTTTATGTATGATTTCATATTTCTTCATTAAAGTTCCAAAAACTTTGTTACAAAAATATTCCCCATCACTGATAATAGATCTAGGAATTCCAAACCGACTTAAAATATTTTCTTTCAAAAATTTTATCACTATTTTGTGATCATTGTTTCGACAAGGAATTGCCTCGATCCATTTTGAAACATAATCTATGGCAACCAATATGTAAAGAAAACCAAATGATAATGGAAATGGCCCCATAAAATCAATACCCCAACAATCAAAGATTTCAATCACTAGGATAGGGTGTAGGGGCATCATATTTCTCTTTGAAAGGGACCCTAACTTTGACAATTTTTACAACTTTTGCAGAAAGTGTAAGTATCTTTGAAAAGAGTTGGCCAATAAAATCCACATTACAAGATTTTTGCAATAGTTTTCTTTATAGAAAAATGACCACCACATGCTTCTGAATGACAAAATTTGACAATATTACCTATCTCATTGTCAGGCACACATCTTCGAAAGATTTGATCCGGCCGGACAATATTTGAATAGGTATAGATCATCCCAATAAAATTTTTTAACCTCAATCAAAAACTTCTTTTTATCTTGAGAGTTCCAATGTGATGGCATCTTTCCTGTTACAAGAAAATTAATAATGTCAGCAAAACCAAGGTAAAATAGAAACGTTAAATAATTGTTCATCAGGGAAAGTGTCATTAATAGGTGTGGTTTGAAATGAGTCATCACAAGTCTCGACAAATGATCAGCCACTACATTCTCTACTCCCTTTTTATCTCGAATAGTAACATTAAATTCTTGGAGTAAGAGAATCTACCTAATCAGTCTTGGTTTAGCATCTTTTTTTGACAAAAGATATTTCAAAGCTGCATGATCACTGAAAACAACAATTGGTGAGCCAACAAAATAAGATCAAAATTTATCCAATGCAAAAACTACAGCAAGTAATTCTTTTTCAGTTGTTGTATAATTCAATTGAGCACTATTTAAAGTTTTACTTGCATAGTAAATAACATATGGTTTTTTATCTTTTCTTTGTCCCAAGACAGCTCCAACAGCATAATTACTAGCATCACACATTATTTCAAAAGGTAAAGTCCAATCTGGAGGCTGCATGATTGGAGCAGACGTAAGTATGCTTTTAAGCTTAACAAAAGCATTTTCATAGTTTTCAGTCCATTCAAAAATAGTGTCTTTTGTTAGAAGATTACACAAAGGTTTAATATTATTTAAAAATCTTTGATAAATCTTCTATAAAAACCAGCATGTCCTAAAAATGATCTAATCTCCTTCACAGTCTTGGTGTTGGCAAATTGGTAATTAACTCAATTTTAGATTTATCAACCTCAATACTTTCTGATGATATAATGTGTCCAAGAACAATACCAGTTGTTACCATGAAGTGACATTTCTCCCAATTGAGCACAAGATTCTTTTCTTCACACCTGATCAAAACCTTTTCTAAATTAGATAAGCAATCGTCAAATGAATTACCAAAAACAGAAAAATCATCCATGAAGACTTCAAGAAAACATTCAACCATGTCACTAAAAATACTAAGCATGCATCGTTGGAATGTAGCTGTGCATTACATAATCCAAAAGGCATCTTTCGATATGCAAAAGTACCAAAATGACATGTAAAAGTTGTTTTCTCTTGATCTTCAAGTGCAAATTGCAATTTGGTTATATCCAGAATATCCATCTAAAAAGCAATAAAATTCGTGTCCTGCAACTCTTTCTAAAATTGATCCATGAAAGGTAATGGAAAATGATCTTCTCTAGTGACTGAGTTGAGTTTTCTATAGTCAATGCACATTCGCCAACCAGTAACAGTCCTAGTTGGAATTAATTCATCATTCTCATTCTTGACTACAGTAACTCCAGATTTCTTAGGTACAACTTGAGTCGGACTTACCCATTTGCTATCAGAAATAGAATGAATGATTCCATTATCTAAGAGTTTAATGACTTCATTTCTTACTACTTCTTTCATATTAGGATTTAGCCTTCGTTGTATTTCTCTAGATGGTTTAGCATTTTGCTCTAGATAGATGTTATGTGTGCAAATGAAAAGGATACATATTACCTTTATATCAGCAATGGTCCATCCTAAAGCATTCTTATGCATTTTCAGAGTTTCGATCAACTTACCTTCTTGATATGCATCGAGTTTGGAAGAAATTATTACTGGAAAAATTTCATTCTCACCCAAGAAAGAGTATTTCAAATTAACTGGCAAAGGTTTCAATTCAACCATGGGAGCTTTAATACTTGATGGAATAGATTTTACTGTTGATGATGAAAGTTCTTCGAACCTTGGCTTCCAAAAATATTTTTCTTGTAACTGCAAAAATTCAGAGATAGTATTAGTGTGTTCCTTTTTATAATACTTTCACTTTCAAAACAAGTCTCCAAAGAATCTGAAGAGTTAGTAGTAGTAAAGTATTCATGAACAAGTTCCTCAATTGAATCCACTTCATGTACTTCGACATCTTCTGCAGGTTGCATACAAACATTAAACACATTTAGTTCCAAAGTCATATTTCCAAATGATAACTTCAAAATACCATTTCTACAATTGATCAAAGCATTTGAAGTTGCAAGAAAAGGACGACCCAAAATGATAGGAATTTGTGTATGTGTTTGTGCAACAGGCTCTGTGTCCAAAATAATGAAATCAACTGGAAAGTAAAACTTATCAATTTGTACCAACACATCTTCTACTATTCCCTTTGGAACTTTAATCGAACGGTCAGCTAATTAGAGTACAACAGAAGTTGTTTTAAGTTCTCCCAAACCTAACTGTTCATAAACTGAGAAAGGTAGAAGATTTACACTAGCACCAAGATCAAGCAAAGCACGCTCTATTCTAGTGTTTCCTATGATACATGAAATGGTTGGACAACCTGGATCTTTGTACTTAGGTGGAGTGAATTGTTGAATGATTGAACTACCACTTTCAGTTAAAAATGCCTTCTTTTGTACATGATGTTTTCTTTTGATTGTACACAAATCTTTCAAAAATTTGGCATAAGGTGGAACTTGCTTGATTGCATCCAATAATGGAATATTAATCTTGACTTGTTTAAAAATTTCAAAAATTTCAGCATTTGAGTTCAATTTCTGAGTTGCTTGCAATCTTTGAGGAAAGGGTGCTGGAGGTAAATATTTTTCTTTTTCTTCATTTTCATGCTTACCTTCTTCAAACTTACCTTTATCGTCAGAACTATTTCCATTTTTCATTTCTGGAGGTGGATTAGAAACTTTCTCCTTGGGATGAATAGTCTTGTCAACAACTTTTCCATTCCGAAGAGTTGTAACTGAATTAGCCTCCTTGACTGCATTTTCACCTGAAGAAGAAACATGACACTGAGTAGAAGGATTAGGTTGAGTTGAGCAGGAAATTTACCTTTTTCATGAGTACGCAAAGAAGTTGTCAGTGTTGAAAGTGTGCTTCTGATCTCATTGATAGCTTGTGAAGTCTGATTATTGATGTTTGTTTGTTCATGCATAAATGCTTGTAAAGTCTCCTCAATGGATTTTGTATGTGGAGGTGGATAAGAATGAAAGTTTTGTGGTTTTTGTGAATGCGGTGGTTGGGCACGGTTATCATCTCGCCAACTGAAATTGGGATGATTTCTCCATTGTGGATTGTAAGTTTCATATGGAGAATGGAAAGGCTTTTTGAATGTGTTCATAAAATTTGCTTGTACTGGAAGGTTTGGACATTCATTGGTGGAGTGCCCCAAAAGTTCACAATTGCTACAAACTTCTTCCTCTTGCACAGATTTGATTTCCTTTACTTTCTTAAGTTCCATGGCTTCAACTTTTCTTGTTAAACTAGCAAGTCTAGCATTTAGATCATCTTCTTGACTAAGGTAATATTTTCCTTTATTATTATTAGCAAGATTAGATCTAATAGAACCTCGGAAGAATTAACACTATGCCATGATTGAGAGTTTTCTACCAAATGATCTAGATATTCTAGGGCTTCATCAAGTTCCTTATCAAGAAACTCACCATTACACATTGTTTCAACAAATTGTTTTGTTCAGGAGTTAAACCTTCATAAAAGAAACTAATTAAGCGCCATTTTTCAAAACTATGATGTGGGCATGAATTCAACAAATCTTTAAATCTTTCCCAACATTGAAAGAAAACTTCATTCGAATTTTGAGAAAAATTTTGAATTTGTCTTTTCAAAGCATTAGTTTTATGAGTTGGAAAGAATTTTTTCAAGAATTCAGCTTGCATTTCTTGCCAAGTACCAATTGACCTAGGTTTTAAAGAATTAAGCCAATTTTTTGCTTTATCTTTTAAAGAGAAAGGAAATAATTTGAGCTTAACAATCTCATTTGTGCAAGTTTGATCATCAAAAGTGGCACATACTTCATCAAATTCTTTTAAATGCAAGTAAGGACTTTCAGAGTCTAAACCATGGAAATTAGGAAGTAAAGGGATCATACCTGACTTGAATCGAAAATTATTTGGCATTTAGAGGAAAAATGAAACAAGAAGGAGAAGAATTTCGAGGAGGTTGCAAGTAATAACGCATGGTACGCACCTGTTGATTCTCATTTTCATCCTGGACACTTTCATTTTCAGCCATGGTGGAAGTGTGTGGAGATGATTCAAACAAATTTCCAAACAAAGTTTCGGAATTATTTCTTACTAAACGTCGAGAATTATGACTACGATACCATATAACCATATATCCATAAAGAAAATAAACAAACTATATTTACAAAGGAAAAATATTAACAAACCTGAATACTTACCTTGCCTTCCCCGCAACGGCGCCAAAAACATGCTACAACTTTAAGGTTGCAAACCCAAGTGCAGGTTGTAGTAAGTAATAAATTTTTCGTGAGTCCGAGGTCGATCCACAGGGAAGTTGTTTGAAGAATTCAAGTTTATATTTATAAAAAAGATGGAGTTTATGTGAATCAAAAATATATGAACAATTAATGTATGATGTAGCTAAAGAAAAAACCGAAGTAATAAAAGTACTGAGGATTAGGGATCCACTCTTGAGTTTTGGATAGATAAATGGTTATTTATTCTTTTTACCTCTATTAATTGCCACAATTGGAATCCATACATAATGAAGGTTCCAATGGGAAGATATTATCAAGTAACTCATGCAATAAGGTAATCATGATATTGTCTTACTATTGCAAATTATCTCTTAACGCCAACACTTATTTATGGGATCAAGCATTTATATACTCCTTCGTCAACAACAAATCAAGGTTTCACATTAGCAGTCGGTGGGGTAAAACTGTACAATAAGCTAAATGAACCTAAGTATTTGTTGTGCTATTGGAGATACATAAATCAAGAATCACCACAAAAATAAGTAGGGTTTAGATCAAAAATAATAATAATAATACAACATACTTAAACAATTTCTACCCTTATAACCATTTTTCTTCCTCCATCAAGAGATTCACCCCTTTTCCTCAGCAAAATGAAATTTAGAAAGACATAATAAAAGTAACAAAGACTAAAAATATAAGAGAAACTAGAAAATGCATTTCTATTACTACTAGAAAACTTACAATACAAACTAGAACTTAGCCTAAAGAAACCCTCTACCCCCTCCTCTTACAAGCTGAATACATGGCCTATTTATAGTACTTGGAGTAAGATAGAGGCCAAACAAATAATGGAGGGGTTAATCAAGTGGTATGCTAGTTGCCAAGAGTTGGTAAGTTGTTACACAAATTTCTCAACCACTGAATTGAATTACATTTTTTGGTCAGATACAGCAAGAGTTTGAAGATACGTAAAGAATAAAAATTGTATATCTTTCAACGCTGATATATTTTCATATATCTTTTGTCAAATTTGGCGATCGGATGAAGGAGATATGGTCAAATTACCGGAGATATGGTCAAATTACCGAGTCATGTCCAAGAGCCACCCTGTAACATCAGCAGCAACTTGCAGCCTATGGTTTTACCATTTCAACACATTTTCACACCATCTTGTATTCAGCAAACTTGTTTATTTACCTCTTGGGTATAACATATCCAAATTTCAGACCAAAATAAATTTGGGCTCAAGATATATAACCGAATTGGTAAAATAAGTCAATACTGGGCTGAACTCTGATCTGAATTTTGGTGATCCATTTTGTGTAATTACTTGGACGAATTTTCTGCTATTATCAAGACTGAATTAGGCTGAGCCTCCAACATAAAAGTTGTACCTCTATCTCTTGGCTTTCAAATGAAACAAGCTTCAGGTCCATAGAGCTTTTGATCATGAAGTTATGCTCAAATTACAAAAACTGCACAAGTTTGGAAACATGCTTCCATTTATTCCCTAACATAAAACATTAATAAAACAAGAATATTAACAAGAATAAAGCAAGAAAAGTATAAAGGATTTGATATAAAAATATGTCAAAATATGCACTTATCATGTAGCAATATATTCAGCCTTGGTGGTAGAATCTGTGGTCATCTACCGCTTGAAACTCTTTCAACTGATGGCACCACTATTTATGGTGAATAAATATCCAGACATAGACTTTGAGTCGTCTATATTGGATTAAAAACTGGAATCAGTATAGCCTTCTAGTTTAAGTTCTCTAGAGTCGTATATAAGAAAGCTATCCTTAGTTTTTCTCAAGTACTTTGGAATTATCTTTATGGCCTTTCAGTATTCCTCATCTGGATTGGACTAATATCTGCTCATGACACTTAGAGCATATGTAATATCAGGCCTCATACATAATATTCCATACATTATGCTCCCAATGGTAGATGGATAAAGTATGCAAGTGATCTATTCCCTTTTCTCATAAGTCTTAGGAGACATAGCCCTTGAGAGAGAAATGCCATGAGTCATTGGTAAGAATCCTTATTTGGATTTCTCCATGATAAACTTTTTTAGCATTTTGTTTATGTATGTAGATTGGGATAGTCCAATCATCCTTTGATGCTTCTCCTAAATCCTTCATGGAGAACTAGTTAGACACCAAGTCTTGGTTGATTGCAGCATTCTTACGCTATTCCCAATGAGTAAGATGTTGTCAATAGAAAGTACAATAAATGTCATTGTTCCCCCACTAACCTTCTTGTAGACACAAGGTTCATTCGGTTTCTTTTAGAAATCGAATAATTTGATTGCCTTATCAAAATGGATGTTCCAACTTTGAAAAGCCTACTTGAGTCCATAAATAGATCTTTGAAGTTTGTAAACCTTTTGCTCACTCCCTTTAGATATGAAGCCTTCTGACTATCTCATATAGATCTCTTCCTTAATATTTTCGTTAAAGAAAGTGGTCTTCACATCTATCTACCATTAAGGAAAGTGGTCTTCAAAGATTTCATAAGCTTCTCAACTCTATGATTCCTAAGTTGTTTTATCCCTATGATCATGTATAATCTTTCATCTCTCGAGTGTCGAATCTCATATGTCAAACAATCATTTAGTGATCAATTAATCAAGATGAAATACTAAACAAGAGAACATAAATAAGATGAATAACTTGAACTAATTATTTGGAATTCAAAACATAGGATCAATAAGGTTACATCATCCTCTAAAAAGAAATGTTTAGTTCACCATGGATGAATTCAACTTCAAGAAATAAATAAGAAAGAACATGGAAATTGTTCACCAATTTGTAAAGTGGAAGGAATGATTGAAGCTCTCCTTGTTTCCAAGAATGAATCTTTGTCTCAAGAATGCCCTGTTTTGATTTATAGAAAATGGATTAGGTCTTGTCTGTATACACCCTCAATGGCCTCCTTTGGTTCCAAGAACCAATCCTCCCTCCTTGGTTGATATTGATCTTTCCCTTTTAAACTTCACCCAAATGATTCTGTCTCCAAGAGTCTTCCAAAAGAAATTCTGAAATTCTTCCACTTTTCTTGGCTTTTCTTCAAAAGAAACCTAAAATTCCTTCCACTTTTCTTGGTTTTCAAAAGAAACCTAAAAACATTCCCCTTTTCTTGGCTTTTTCTCCTTTTTTCCTTCCCCAATTTAGTGTATCCACTAGAGCATCACATGAGTAATGATGTATAGGTATATCAAATGTGTATATCTCATAAAAATGCTAAAATTTGTGATCTATTGCCACTTGTCACCAAACAAATAAATCAGCATCTTTTTTGTTGGAAGGGCAGTGCCTAGGCGCTCTGTTTTAGCGCCTAGGCACCGAGCATTTTGTCTTGCCAGCCTTTATTTCACCACTTTGACACTATTCAGACCATTGAAACTGCTTTTTGACCTCTTTCTACGCTAAATTAGATTTTGATGTCTTCTAATGAATTGTATCCCTATGTCTTGGATTTCCATAGGCACTTGAATTAACCAAATATGACATCTTTGGAGAGAGTTATTCATAAAATACCAAGATGTGTCCAGTGTTGATTCTTGAATTCGGTTTTTCTCAGTGAGATCGACTGAATTGGAGTTTGTGGTAAACAGAGAAGTTGTAGATCTATCTCTTGAATTTCTAATGGATAAATAATAAAGGTGATATGAAATTGGGTCCGAGAGTTATGATTGAAATACAAAAACTACCATTAATAGCACCACAACTCGAATTATTTAACATTTCAACCTAGTTTTTGATTTCTTTCCATTTTCTTCTCTTATTGTCAGTACGTACAAGATTTCAAACTAAATGTATAAAAAGTAACAAAAACACTTGAAAACAAACTAATTATTAATCAAAAGATATATGAATTATTGGTATAAAACCAACTTATCAAATACCCCCAAACTTTACCTTTTATTCGTCCTCGAGAAAACTCAAAATCAAACAATTACAGGCTCATACTTTCATAATGAATTACTAAACTTGATCGACCAATTCAAATACCTAATCAATTTTTATTGCACATGAATCCAAAGGTTAGTCACAAAGCTAGTCGAATGACATTACAAAACTTGTGCTTCATTCATCTAGTCATGAATTCAAAACGTGTGTGTGTGAAGTGTCAAGCTCAAGTTTCATGCATGCCTTTTATGTATGAATTTTACAACTAATGATTCTCATGATCTAAGCAAATGAGTTTTAGGTATTCTATAGGCTTGCTTTTCATACAAATTCTCCACTAATATACACTTGCAAACTTGGATCAAAAGGATTTCAATAATCTTGTAACGTAAGGCCTAGGTATTGGCTTACAAAGAAAGGTATGGATAAACAACGTAAGAGAGCATAAAGCATTGCGTATGGAATCTCACTCTCCTCCTTTCTTTTCTCTTTCCCAATTTTTTTTTCTTTAGGATTCATGTTTTTCTTTTATTTTCTTTTTCATAATTTTTTTCTTTTTTTTTCTTCTTTTTTTCATGAATCCCAAAGCTTCATTTCTTGTTTTTTGCTTTCTCTACCCCCAAACTTGTTTCTTTTTATCAACATGAGTTGTTATTTTTTGCATATTTTCCTTGCTCATACCCCTAAATACATTCATTCGTGCACTCAACATGTCTCCATTTGATCCCTTGATAAGATTGTGCACAAAATGTCATACTTTAAGCTCTCTCAGGGTCAATCATTAGTTTTTCAGGCTATAGTGAGCTTCAAGAAATGAAGTCGAATGGTGGTTATTCATATGCCTTGCACATACCATTCTTTAAAAAGCAGCTCAAAGGGGTAACTAATGAATAAAAGTGTGATCATGGTAGGCTTGAAAGGTATAAACGAGTCAAAGATGGCTTGAATCATTTCCAAATTTGTAGTTATCTAGAATTTTGCCTCAAAGAGTAATCAAGCAAGTTCTAAAACACCACAAAATGACCAATACAACTCATTGGAAGCAAAATCCAACACCAAGTAACATGTAATTCACAAGATTTCGACACGATGTGCTTAATGAAAATTCATCATTCATGGCAAGGATTAAACACACAAGAATCACCATATTACAAGACTAGCAATCTTTCTTTCCTCTAGACTCTATACAATATTAATTAGGTATCATCATAAGCAATCAGTAATTAAGTTATTCATTCAATCACAAAACATGATCTTAAATAAGTTTGTCAACAAAGTATGCTTGTTCTTGAACTTTCATCACACAACATAGGTAATTCAAATTGAAAAAATTGGTTCAATTGTTTCACATAAAATTCAAACACGCAAAATACAAATCCAACTCCCAACTTTAAAATTTACATCATCCTCAATGTTTAAAGAATCAAAGCACATAAGAGGTAGAAATAAGAAACTCCCATTTCCAATAGATGATGCACTTAGAGCTCATGGGATTTCCACATATATCATCAAGTCGACATCCACCTACACAAGAAAAGAAAGCATGAAAGCTTATGAGTTAAAGCAATGAAAACAACAAAATTGAGAACACAAATATAGACAAATAAATGCAATAGCTAGACATGATTGAAAACGAACATATTTCAAAAACTAACTAAGAAACTATTAAAAAGAAAAAGAAAAAGGGCTTGGGTTGCCTCCTAAGAAGCGCTTGGTTTAAAGTCGTCAGCCTGACTATCTTCTTTACACATCCCGGATCTAAGAATAAGTGTTTATCGTGCCACGTCTTTTTGTGCTCTTAGAGTGTAGGTCATTCTTCTGGATAGGCAAGGTGAGGATGATCTAGAGTAGCATCAAGGGCCTTTTGGACATCAACAAGTGTATCCTCTATTAATGCGAACGTTCTTCCAAACATGGTGAAGATTTACCTATCATTTTCTATATTAAAATTGAAAAAATCTATAGAGCACAAGAATTGATCACCATTCCCAAGCATATCTTGAGTGACCCTAGTAGGCTTTACTTTATCTAGTGCATGCTTTTTGAAATTAAACAATAAAATTGAATTAGTGCTTGCATCTAGATCACATAATGCTATTTCAAAGTTAGGAGTAGATTTTAGCTTCTCAGCCCCTGCTTGTTCATTTGATTATCTTTCTTCTTCCTTTGGGTGTTCCTCCATAGGACTTTCACTCAATGTGCTTGCCATTGGCTCATCAACTTGTGAACTTTTCATTTCTAGCCCCTTGATTTAGGTTCCACTTCGAAGTTGGACAGCTTTGCAATACTCTCTTGGATTGATTTTTGTATCACTTGGAAAATTTCCTTTATATTTTTGAGTATTAATTTCTGTAACAAGCTGTCCAATGTGAGTCTCCATTGATTTAATTGAAGCTCCTAGCCACCCCAATTGATTATCAATATTATCTATCTTTGCTTCATTCTTATTCAATCAGGCTCTTGTTTCGCCAATAAAAGTGCATAGCAACTCCTCCAATGATGCCTTTTTCTTACCTTTAGTTTCCATAAATGAAGTGCTAGTAGATGCCCTGGAATCCATTTGTTGAGAAGCTCCATTAGAAGTCCAAGCTGCAAATTGGTTAGAAAGAAAAGAAATTTGTGCAGCTAATTATGTTAATGGATCTACCTTAAGAATATCAGAAACTTTTTTAATGAAAAACCTCTCGGAAGGCTGTTGATAGCTATTAGTAGCCATCGCCTCAAGACTCCTAGGCTTATGCATACAAATGCATATAACCCAATATAAGGCAAGACCTCATCCCAAAATGGGAAGAAACTAAAAATAATCTAAACTAAAATCAAGATTAAGTCATTATAATATTAATGCAATTATGATAAAACAATCTTCAACAACAGTGCCAAAAACTTATTCGTGAAATATTTTACAAACCGCAAGTGCACGACGTCAAGTTTTAATACAGCGGTGAGTTGAGTATCATATCCACATGGATTGTAATAAAAAACTGCATTAAGTACCATAGTTTAAATAGTCTTAATTTTATCTAGAAGATTAAATGATGATTGAAAAATAAAGTAAAGTAAGATAAAAGTGCAAATATAATAGTGGAGTTTTTAGAAACAATATAACAAACACCTTATGAGCAAGATAATCTAGAGGAATGACTCACCTAATTATCACCTATGTTCTTCCTTCCAAAATATACCAATTCAAGTCAACAACATATGTAAGTTAAGAATTCTTAAACTCATCAATTCCCTCTCTCGACTGCCGAATTGACTATAAGTTCCAACATGAATTTTGATATCTCTATAAAAATTCAAGAATAAAACTCTACAAAAGTTCAACAAATTCTTCTTCAAAACTTCAAAGGTTTCATAAGCTTCTCAACTCTACGATTCCTAGATTGTGTTATCCCTATAATTATGTATAATCTTCCTTCTCTTGAGTGCTGAATCTCATACGTCAAAAAATCTCAATTAGTGATCAATTAATCAAGATGAAATACTAAACAAGATAACACAAACAAGATGAATAATTTGAACTAATATTATTTAGAATTCAAAATATAGGATCAATAAGGTTACATCATCCTCTAGAAAGAAATATTTAGTTCATCATGGATGAATACAACATCAAGAAATAAATAAGAAAGAACATGGAAATTGTTCAATAATTTGTGAAGTGGAAGGAATGGTTGAAGCTCTCCTTGTCTCTAAGAATGACTCTTTGTCTCCAAGAATGCCCTGTTTTGATTTGCAGAAATAGAATGGGTCTTGTCTCCATGCACCCACCAATGGCCTCCTTTGGTTCCAAGAACCAATCCTCCCTCCTTGGTTGATGTTGATCTTTTCCTTTTAAACTTCTCCCCAATGGTTCTTTCCCTAAGAGTCTTCCAAAAAAACCCCTGAAATTCTTCCACTTTTCTTGGCTTTTCTTCAAAAGAAACCTGAAATTCTTCCATTTTTCTTCATTTTTCAAAAGAAACCTGAAATCATTCCCTTTTTCTTGGCTTTTTCTCCTTTTTTCCTCCACTAATTTAGTGTATCCACTAGAGCATCACATGGGTAATGATGTATAGGTGTATCAAATGTGTATATCTCATAAAAATGCCAAAATTCATGATCTATTGCCACTTGTCACCACACAAATGAATCACCATCTTTTTTGTTAGAAGGGCAGTGCCTAGGTGTAGAATAACGGCGCCTAGGCGCCAGACATTCTGTCCTGGCAGTGTCCATTTCAGCACTTTGACACTGTTCAGCCCATTGAAACTGCTTTTTGACCTCTTTCTAAGCTGAATTGGATTTTGATGTCTTTTAATGAATTGTATATTATGTTTTGGATTTCCATAAGAACTTGAATCAACCAAATATGACATCTTTGGAGAGAGTTATTTCTGAAATACCAACATATGTCATACCAGATAATTTCAGTCCAGTATTAATTCTTAAACTCAATTTTTCTCATTGAGATTGATTGAATTGGAGTTTGTGATAAACATAGAAGTTGTAGATCTATCTCTTAGATTTCTAATGGATCAGAAATCAAGTTTATATGAAATTGGGGTCAAGAGTTATGATTGAAATACAAAAAATGCTATCAGTAGCACCACAACTCGAATTCTTCAACATTTCAACCAAGTTTTTGATTTCTTATCTTATTCTTCTCTTATTGTCATTACCTACAAGATTTCAAACTAAATGTATAAAAATTAACAAAAACACTTGAAAACAAACTAATTGATAATCAAAAGATATATGAATTATTGGTATAAAACCAACTTATCAGTTATCCATAATGACTCCAAGTGACTTGAGCATTTCAATCAGGGCTATCATCTTCAATTCATGATCATGGAATGAAGAGCCCTCTATCATACGGGTCCTGAAATGCTCTTTTGAGATATGATATCTCATCTGCCTAGTATGTTCACCATATAACTCTTCTAGGTAAACAAAGATATCATGTGCATGCGCATATACCTAGTGTTACCTCTGCAATTTGTTTGACATCAATGTCATCATATAGAATCGCACTTGCAGATCATCATCAACTTGTTGTTGATATTCTGCAAGCTCATCCTCTATCCCATCTAGTGGTGGACTTGCTGGCGGAAGAACATCGAGGACGTAGGATCTCTTCTTAGATTGTAAAACGAACTTGAGGTTCCTTAGCCAATCGACAAAATTGGGACTAGTTAATTTATTGGCTTCCAAGATAGATGCAAGTGGATTTTTAGCCATTTATAGATAATCTACAAATTTAAAAGAGACATAAAATTAACATTCTTTCAAAAACGTATTCCTTTATAACAAGGTCTTTAGTAATAAATGTTTCCCACAATTTTATTCGAATTCTATCACCCCTAATGGTAATTTGGGAAAACTTATTTCTTGTGGCCCAATCAATATATTATATGCTCCAATTTTATGAGCCCATAAAACATATTGAAAGGTAGTTAACTTTTAACGATTACATCTCTATGCAACACTCAAGATATTTTATCTCACTTCTTCCCATATACCCCAATTTTATAGCCATATGGTATTAAGTGTCAAGCAAGACCCATCAAACCTCCATATAGATAGAGCATCAAAACATTCCATGACTCATGGTCAATGTAGAGATGAGTCCATCCAATAAGCATCACTATGTTTAGTAGAGATCAAAACTTTTCATTACATAGTCATTCCACTACTCATGGCTAATGACAAGTAATGTAGCATCATTATGTCAACTACTTTTAATGGTAGGTATGGATTATTGAGTCCAATACAATTTTATCCATATTTGCTTGAAATCGAAATTTAAAAATTCCTTTACTTAATTTTAATTCAAGTGGGCTTATTTATTCCAACCAAGACCTCACCAATTTTAATTTTAGTTTATTCAATGTTTTTGCATTCAATTAACGACAAACATATCACTTGAAAATATTAAATAAACCCTACACATGCATATAATAGATACATAATTCGGATGATCATGGGTCAATACTATGCGATCTATTTGAGCCAAAAATGGATTAAAATGAAAATAGAAACTAATTTTCTATTACATGAATATATCCCATACATTCATGGGCCTTCTCTTGATTCTTGGTCTGGTTCTTCTTCTTGTCCACCAAAAATTTAAAAAAAACTCACCCTATTCTAATCTCATTTCAAAAATGTAAAGTACATTCAAGGAAAGAATAAGCGACTCGTAGACCCCATTTCAAAAATCCAAAGATAAATAAATTCAATCACATTGGTCTAAAAGGCTCCATGATCATCCCATACATACCAATAAAAATATCACATGAATTTATTAAAGCATGTAAATTTACCATCCATTTGAATTTTAAGTCCACGACTTGGGATAAAATCTCAATTTTTCAAGAAAAACCCTTTTCCAAAATTTTAAAATTAACACTTTAATTAAAAAATCAAAAAAATAAATTATGCAACTAACATGATGGGGTGTCCAATAGCCCTTTCGCACGACTGTCGTGTGTAGCAAGTGCACATGACCCGTGCTGCTTGCATTGCCGGTGCACGAGCAATACGCGCAGAGAGCACATAAAGGCTTGGTTAGTACGTGTAATATTTGCACACATGTCCAACTTGCACATTTTTGCATCATTTCATTAATTTAATGATTAAATAAAATTACAAAATTATTTTATCCCAACCAAAAAATATAAAAAATCAATCAAAATTTAACAATTAAACTCACAAGCATAAATCGAATCCAATTGAAATTGTGCAGATTGTGGCTCTGATACCACTATTAGGTTCACGTGATCCTGGGATATGTGTAGTATAAAAATAATTTTTTTAAAAATGACATGCCACAACAGTTACAACAGTACCCCAAATTCGATTTTATTTTTAAATATATCATAATTTGAAATATTATGATAGTTAAAAATTAAAATAGTTTCAATTTATACCTTTCAATGAACTCTGATTTTTGTTGAAATTGAAGCAATCAATTGCTAGCTCCTTTTTGAATTCCAGTTCACAGGGTTCCAAGTGTCTCTTCTTTAAAGTAGTCCATACTTTGAACAAGAATGCAAAATTAGAATTCTCCTAGCAATTCTGATTTATTTACTAACCTAGTTTATGAAGTGAATATAATGAATATTAATTCTTGTTATCAAATTGTGATAAAAGAATTAATATATAGATAAAAAAATAAAATTTTGGTAGAATAAATGATGGAAGAGAATATCATTTTTTCCACTGATTAATCTTGTTATAGTAAAAAATTTGAAGGCTATAATTATCCTCAAATTTTCAGCCCTTGTGTCTTAAATAGGGGGCTAAAAAATTCAAAGAGTCACACTCTTGTATTTTTGGTCTCCTTTTAATTGATTGAAAGATATTTGGTTGTTCTAAAATTCTCCAACTCTGTCCCTTCATATCTTTCAAAGATATTTAGGATCTTTCAAGAATTTTAAACTCTTGAGTTTCCATCATTTTTTAACAACCTTCATGGGCCTCTTGTAACTGGCCTCTTTGAATTAGATTTGGATTTAAAATTAAATCCCACAATTAATCTAATAAATTATTTTAGCCCAAATTTAATTAATTAATTCTATCCAACCCACCTAATCAAATTAGGCACAATCAAATAATCTAATTATTCAATTAATAAATTAATTTAATAATTAAATTAATTTATGGTCTATATAATTAATTTGATCTAATCAAATAATTATTTAACTCCAATTGGGCTATCTAATCTTATTAGGTTCAATTAAATAATTAAATTATTTAATTAAATAATTAATTCAACTTATTGATTTAACTTAAACCCTAATTAATTAATTTTCATTAATTAATTGGATCCAACTCCTTGAATAAATTTCTAAGTTAGAAATGTTCAATCTTAAATTGTGTGTGACCCTTTAGGTTCACAACTAAGCTAGTAGTTGGCTTGCACTAGCATCACTATGCTAATGTCCATGGAGCAAGACATTCTCCTCATGCGAGCATGCATTGTATGCGCAAGTCTATTGGGCTATTTGATATCCCATATCAAAAAGTCCTTGACTCAAACTAAGCCATAGTATGCATGACCATGCCCTATAATTTAGTTTGGTTTAGGAACTTTATCTAATTACTATATGTAATTAAAGGTAAAGAAATTTGCCTATTTTATTAATATAATTTGAAAAAAATTATTTTTATAATACAAGAGTATAAAAGACGCCCAATCTAATTAATGCGTTGACCATTACTTTAACAGTTGTGGCACTTGACCAAGGCCACGACATTGCTAGAAAGAAGTTTTGGTGCCACGATGCCCATTTTAGGGGCCACGACGTGAGTGCCTAAAAAAATTCCTACATGTTTTGGCACCATGGTGCATGTACAAGGGCCATGGTGCCACCTCGTGGGATTACATGGCTATTAGGGCCTTAAACATAATTTTTGGAGAGAGTATATATATATAGAAGACTTGTTATTCCCCTAAAAGCTTTGGGCATCTTTGAGAACACAAAGAGAAGTATAGGAACAAGATGAGGAGTTCAAGAACACGATGAAGACATCCCTCCTCTGGATATAAAGAGGATTCCTATCTCTTATCTATTGATTTCTTTCGTTATTTCTTGTCTATTTTATATGATGTATCAAAACTTGTCTAAGAGTTTTTCTACATCTGTCATGAACTAAATCTTTATTTTTTGGGATAGATGTAACCAATGTTAGATCTTTTATTTTGGTATTCAATTCATGCTATTTCAAGTTTCTCAATTTATTTGTGTTATTTGGATTCAATTGTATCTAGATTAATTGATCACTAATCTAAATTGTTTGGTGTATGAAATTTTATATATGACCAAAACCTAGGAAATCATAGGGGAGGCTTATGAAACCTTTGAAGTCTTGTGAAAAAATCTATTAGGCTTGACTTGATAGAGTATTACATTTGGGTTTTTATATAGATATCAAAATGTAAATTAAAATTTATAATCACTCAACACTCAGGAGAGGGAGTTGACTACTTTAAGAATTCTTGATTTATAAGTAGTTGGCTTGAAATTGAGGAATTGAATTGATAAATACAAGTGAAAACTAGGTGAATCAAACCTTTAAAATTATTGTCTATCAAGTGTTTGATAATTTGTTCAATAATTTTAGGAATTTTGGTTTATTTAATTGTAACTTTTGTTTAAATTATCTAAATAAAGTTAGGGCTATTTTAATTATAGTAATTAGTCCATGTTTGATATCAATACCAGTGGAGATGATACTTTATTCACCTTGCTATACTAGAATTTGATACTGTACACTTGCAGTTATGATTTTAGCAAACAAGTTTTTGGCGCCACTACTGGGGATTGATTTTTTTAAAAGCATTAATATTGTTATGAAGTAGTCTTGAATTTAATTTAGATTTATTTTCTATTTTATGCAAGTTTTGTTTTGTTGTTGTGCTTTAATGTTTCAAAAAGAACTAAAAGTTTTGAATTACTTCCTTTTGATCAAAAAATCGAGAGAACACTTCGAGCAATAATGGCAATAAGGAGAAATGAAGTTGAGCAATGGAGGCCAACAACAACAACAATGTGATTTAATCGGTACCACAACCACAACCATAAAGAGCCATCTAGGATTACTTTCAACTGATAATGAATCAAAACAATTCTAGAATTGTGCGTCAATTGATCAACGCAAATAACTTTCAGCTGAAGCCTGCACTCTTCAACATGGTGTGATAATGAATCAAAACTATTCTAGAATCATGCGCCAATTGATCAATGCAAATAACTTTAAGTTGAAGCTTACACTCTTCAATATGGTGTAATAGAATCAGTTTGGGGGAAGTGCATTTGAAGATCCTAATACTTAGTCATGTTCTTGGAGATTTGCGACATGATCAAGATGGACTGGGTGTCAGATGACTTTGTTTGTTTCCATTCTCTCTCTGAGATAGGGCAAGGTTGTGGCTCCAATATATTGTATCGTGACTGGAATGATATTACTTAGAAATTTCTTCCAAAGTTCTTTCCAACGAATAAGACACTTCAATTGAAAAGTGAGATAGCCTAATTTGGACAAATTAACTTTAAACCATTTTATGAGGTATGGGAGCGACTCAAGGATCTTTTAAGGAGCTGACCACAACACAATTATGAGGATTGGCAACAGGTGTAATACTTTTATAATGGGCTGAATAGAATGACAAGGATTATCATAGATGTTGTAGCTAGTGGTAACTTGATGTTTAAGACTGCGAGTGATGCTCATTTACTACTTGAGGAGATAGCAACTAATAGCTATCAATGTCTCTAAAAGATCGTCCATTAAGAAAGTAGCTAAGGTTTCCAAATTAGATCCACTAGTTGCTCTTGCTATATAAGTTTTTGTTGGGTTCACTATAATTACAGGATTTGCGTTGTGGAATTTAACATTAATTTAAAATAAATACATGCAATAATAATTATTGCATTACCCCGAGTTTGCAGTGATTCTAACAATCACGTGTTTTTGATATTTTTACAAAAATAATGTAAATATAGTTTTGGATTTTACCTTTCATGCATTTTGATTGCTGTAGGGTGTATAGCAATTAATTGCTATAGATCACTTAAAGAAATAGTTTGCAAGGGATCCAATTATCTCACCTCTAAAGAAAGTCCACACGTTTGGACAAGAACACATAATTAAAACCCCACTAGATATTTTAATTCCTTTACTAATCTAGTTTGGAGTACTTTTATGAGTATAAATTCTTAATCCAACTTGTGGAGTTAAGAATTCAATACATACATAATCAAAGAAGATACTTCGATAATGTTGGAAGAGTTTTTGGGAGAGAAAGGAGAGTGAAGTGAGAAAAATAATTTTCTTTTATTTTTCTATGTAGTGGCTGAAAATTGGGATGATTTAATTCCCTCAAATTTTTGGCCACTTCAAGTTATATGGTTGGTTGAAAATTATCCCTTAATTTTCATCATTTCCTCATTTTTCACATGTGTTGAAAATGGTTGTTTGGTAGAGCCAAACTCTCCAAATGTAACCAACTCAATTAACTCCCATTCTTGAATGTATGTGGTTGATTTTGTGGATTTCTACAAACCACAAAATCTCTCTCTTTCTCTCTCTCTCCCCTTTTGATTATCTTGGACTCTTCCAATACAATGAAGATGCATATCTTATATCTTTCCATATCTTCATAATATAATTAATAAATAAAAAATTCATATTATCTTATTTATATTTCCTCTTTCATTAATTCAAGTGAACCTCAAATAATGAGCCACTTTGATTTTGGGCTTGAACTTTAATTAATTAATCCAATTAATTAAATTTATCCAAATTTAATTAATTGATCTAATTAATTAATTATTTCACTCCAATTGGGCTTCTTAATATTATTAGGTCCAATTAAATAATCTCACTACTTAATTAAATAATCAGTTGAATCCTTTGAATTAATTTAAGCCTCTAAATTAATTAATATCCATTAAGTAATTGAATCCAACTACTTGGATTAATTCCTAGATTAGAAATGCTCAATTACAATCTGTGTATGACCCTTTAGGTTCACAAGTAAGTTAGTAGTAGGCTTGCAATGTTTGAAACTTATGAATAACAACTATTATGATTAATTAATCTAATTAATAAATCTGCTTGGGATTAGCTCCTTAATTCTGAGAACCTCATAAACTATGAGAAACACCTAACAAGTATATCATAGTTCCTAGTATTAGGTGAAATAGAGAGCGAACTTATTTTATTTATGAGTACCATAAACATAAGGTCCTTCTATCGCCTAATCTTTCGATTGAGTTTAGGGTATGAATTATAAGTCAAAACCCTAAATAACTCAATAACTATGATTCTATTTCAAGTTCTAGTAACTCATGATGAATCTATATTCATCTTGCTCTATGTAAGTTCATGAACTATTAAAATATAGGAGATTCACTTAATCTAGACAAGTGACAGATTCTATGTTGGCCACTCATTAGCCTCCATGCACGCCAGTGCAATATCCAACATATTCTTTTTGCAATTATCAAGTAATTAGAAGATATGTCAAATTGAGGCAAGACGTACATAAGGCTACTATGATGCCTCAAGTCCAAAAACTAATCGTGTACTATCATAATATGGAGATTCTAATTTCGATAGATGATATGTACAACTAAGAATCTCCAGTAGGCCTATTCAGTATACTTATTCTCTAATAAGCACCCGTATATATATATAATGGCATCACTATGTCGATGCCTATTGAATGAGACATCCTTCTCAGTTGAGCATGCATCGTATGTGGTAGGTCTTATTGAGCTATTTGATGTTTTGGCTCAAAAATCCATCAACCTAGAACTAGTATCATAAAGGCATGTTCCCTGATCACTATCATATGCACGACCAAGCTCTATAGTTAAATTTGGTCTTGGGACTTTATTTAATGTACAAAAAATAAATGCAAAGCATAAGGAAAAGAAGATGTTTTTTCGATTAATATGTTTCAAAAAAGATTATTTACAATATACAAGAATAAAAGACGCTCAATGTAATTAGTGTGCCGGACATTACTCTAATAATCTCCCACTTGCCCTAGCGCCAATTGCCCATATACCTCAAGCCCATTTTCTCAAGATATCCCTCGAACACTCTCTATGCTAAGGGTTTAGTCAGTGGGTCTAGTATATTTTCTGCTAAAGCGACTATATCCACTATGACATTGCCTTTACCAATGATCTCTCTGATTTGGTGGTATTATCTTATGATATGCTTAGATCGTTGATGGAATCTTGGCTCGTTTGTTCATAATTGCTCTATTATTATTGTAATATATCAATGTTGGATCAATAATTGATGGAACAACACCCAACCCTTGGATGAAGTTGTTTATCTAGACAACTTCCTTTGCTGTATTGCATACAACTATACATTTAGCCTCAGTGGTGGAGTACATGGTTGTTTCTTGCTTGGAACTTTTCTAACTGACTGTACATCCATTTAAGGTGAATATGAATCCAGATATTGACATTGAGTTATCTATATCCAACTAAAAACTAGAATAGTATAGCCTTCTAGTTTTATATCTCCAGCACCGTACACAAGAAAGATATCCTTAGTTATTGTTAAGTACTTAAGGATCATCTTCACAGCCTTCTAGTACTCCTTACCTAGATTAGACTAATATCCAGAGCATGTGCGATACTTGGCCTCGTACACAACATCCCATACTCAAGTCATCTTTTCTCTCTCCTTGGGAGTCTTAGGTAACATAGACTTTGAGATAGAGATGCCATGACTCATAGGCAGGTACCCATCTTTGATTCCTCCATGTTAAACCTTTTTAGCATCTTATCTATGTACGTGAATTGAGACAAATCGATCATCTTTCTAGATCTACTCTATAAGTCTTTATACCCAGTATGAAGGATGCGTGTAATGCCCAATTATCTTCTACATAACTAATAATAAGCATTTTGCATGAATATGCACCTAATTAGTATAAGTTATCGAATTATGACATATAAATAGCATGATTATACGAACATGAATAATTGTTACTATATGCTTCAGTTACACTTTAACATGCATTAGTACATGAAACATGAGTACAAACTTTTATTTCTTGATTTAACATATTCCTTAAGTGCATTTTTGCAGTTAAAAACTCGATATCTTAATTAAGAAAGATTAATGTGTTGAATGGCCATGAAATGAATTCTTTGTATTGCTCAATACTTGTTACATTCCTAAGTGATTATTTGCTCAAATATTTGCTTGAAATATATTACGTTTGGCTAAGAACTAAAAGTATGCAAAATGATGCAATTTGATTGGTAGGTTGACTAGGTTGCATAAAACTATTCTAAAATGCATTGCACTTAATCATAACACCAAAGCATCAATTTTTGTCATCTCCCTAGCCCATAAATATGGCTCTTTGCATGAGAAGATACCAAGCATGAGTCACCCAATCATATCCCTCCACTTACCTCTCTTCGAAATGTCAAAGAAATCATATTCATCCATATTTTCTTGTGGAAACTCCTAAAAAACGACCAGCCTTCTTCTCCAAAGTTTCTCCCAAATTTCAACACTCTCTTACTCACAAAAATTAAATTCAATCCATAGGAATCCATATAACATAAACTAGAACAAGTTTTCACCCTTTTAAATTTGAAAACCATTGATTTTGAAGTTTAATTTCAATTTAATCAAGGCCCTTAATACATCCTATCTTCTAAATAAATTGACCTTTTCACTTAGTATAAAGCGGACTTAAGGTAAGTTGAAACTTTTATTTGCTGTATCAAAAGAATCATAAAATGTTGTTCATGTTTTAATGTGATTGTTATTATTTGTCAAATAATGTAACGTTTGATGCATTTATAGTTTATGAATCATGATACTATTAAGAATATAATGAGGTTTTTGAAAAGAAAGTATGGTACTTGATTGATGGTCGGGTAGACAATGGATGTGGGAGGGACCGACAAACCCAACAAATGATGGTAAATACTTGATGTTGAAAAATTTGTATAGGAAAGCCACAATGCATGAGACAGAATACGACTAATACTTGAGGTTGAAAGACCAAGTGTGGAAACCTCGTATTATTTCTCTTATTGCTAATCATTATGAATAGGTTCTAAAAACCATAGTCTATCGCTATTAGTTAGGTACCACACTTCAAGGACCCTAAAAAATAATTTATGAAAGAAAGTTATTGAATTAAATTATGCATTTAATCATTTATGTGATTTACATGTACGCTATTTGTTATTGCATCAATTTCACCTTACTGAGCCTTTAGCTCATTAAATTCATGTGATGCAGGTGAAAATGTACATGTTTAGAGGTTGACTGAGTGCGGACAGACAGAGATTTGTTCATATGCCATGCTTCGAGCTGTTTTTATAGCTTATTTTGAAAACTTTATTTTTATTTTTAAATAAGCAGCTCTATTATGATTTTGTAAGTAATAATCAAACATTTTGATTGTCTATGGATGTTCCACTTTCAGGAAGCCTGCTTAAGTCTATAAATGAATTTTTGAAATTTGCAAACTTTTTGCTTGCTCTCTCTGGATATGAAGCCCTCTAATTGCCTCATATATATCTCTTCCTTATATTTTCATCAAGGAAGACAGTCTTCACATACATTTGTGATATCTCATAGTCATAATATGCTAATATAGCAAGTAGTATCTGGATAGATTTAAGCATCACTGTTGGTGAAAAAGTTTTCTCATGATTAATCTCTTGCTTCTAAGTATAACCTTTTGTAGCTAGTTGTGCTTTATAGATCCCCACCTGTCCATTTATTCCAAACTTCTATGCTTGTAGATCCATTTGTAGACAATGAGAACTATTCCCAATGATGGTTTCAGCAAGATCCATACTTTGTTAGAGTACATGGAGTTTATCTTAGATTGCATAGCATCTTGCCAACATCCTGATGCGATGTCAGACATCGCCTCTCCATAAGTCCTTAGATCACTATGCAAGGGGAGAACCTTTTCGTTGTTCTCTAATTGAAAGCCATACCTCTTAGGTGACTTTGAGATCCTTTTAGATCTCATAGGAGGTTATATCCAAAAGGCCTAGCCTTAGCTGTTTGGTCTATTACTGCGTTTGTTGGGTTGTCTTGTGGTTCTTGAATTCTTCAAGTTCTACGACTTTGTTATATCTATCTAATAAAAATTCCTCATCTAAGAAGGTTCTATTCCTTGAAACAAACACTTTTTGTTCTGAGGAGTTGTAGAAATAGTATCTAATGGATTATTTGGATACCCTACAAACTTGCATAAATTGGTTCTCATATCTAATGTATCTCCCACTTGCTGCTCTGCATAAACAGTACACCCCCATACCCTGAGGTATTTATTAAAGGGTGGTTTCCCACACCATATCTCATATAGTATTTTAGACACTAACTTTACACTGTATTCAATAAATATGCCACCGTTTTCAGGGCATAACCCCAGAGTGAAGAAGGAAGTCCAACAAAACTCATCATTGATTGAACCATGTCTAACAGAATTTGATTCCTATGCTCTGCAACTTCGTTGAGTTAAGGAGTATCAAGAGGAGTCCAATGAAAGATAATCCTATTTTTTTTAGATAATTGAGAAATGTTGTGCTCAAGTATTCACCTCTTCGATCTGATCGATGAGCTTTGATACTTAGCCTAGTCTATTTTTCCATTTCGCATCTAAATTCCTTGAACTTTTCAAAGGCTTCAGATTGGTACCTAATCAAGTATACCCATACCTAGAATAATCATCGGTAAAGGTTATGAAGTAATGATAGTTGCCTCAAGCACTAACACTTAGTGGATCGCATACATCTATACATGTTAATCCAACAGATCTTTGGCTCACTCCACTTGTCCAACAAATGGAGATTGGGTCATCTTTCCTCTGAGACAGGATTCACATGTTAGTAGGCCTTGGTTGCCTCTAAGGTCTAGCATTTGTGCCAAATTAAGGATTTTTTTCTCAAAAATATGATCCAATCTTGCGTCGCATAGAGTTAGGGAATTATGATTATCTAATTTTCTTTTATTTTGTTAAATGTGAAAAATGGAGTATAGGGAGTTAAAGTATATAAATCATTCATCAATATGCAAGTAAAGATCAAAGTAGAACATCTAGAAATGGAACACTTTCCATTCTTAAATACAAAACTATAGCCTTCTCCATCCAAATTAGGAATGGAGATGATGTTCTTAACAATATTCCGTGCATAAAGATAATTGTTTAATACCAAAATAAAACCATTATTCAAAGCTAAGTTTATAGTTCCTATGGCTAATGCAACAACCTTTGCTTCATTCCCCAGCAACAGGACTATCTCTTCTATACTTTGTTTTCTACATTTTGCCATCATCTACAAATCATTGAAAATGTGAGGCCCACAGCCGGTATCTATTACCTAAGATGAACTGTTAATAGATAAGTTAACTTTAACAAAATAAATACCTGAACTCCTAAGGCTCGCAAGGTATTCCTTGTAGTTCCTATTCCAATAACTAATTTTGCCACAGTAATGGCAATTGTCATTGGCCTTATTGGAAGCTTTTGAGACCCACCAGTTACCTTCATCTTATTGGTCTTCAAGGAACTCTTTCCCTTCCGCTTCTTTTTCTTTCGCTTTGCAGCATTCGAGTTGGAAGAGGATACAACAAGCATGATCAGCTTATCCTTTTTCATAGTAGACTCACCCATCTTCAACATATTAACCAGCTATGCAAGGCTAGTTTCCATCTTATATATGTTGAAGTTGATAATGATGGTATAAAAAATGGAGAGAGAGACTGCAGGATGAGATCCATAGAGTTCGTTGTCCATAACGACTCCAAGGGACTCAAGCCTTTCTATCAGGTCTATCATCTTCAATCCATGATCATGGACTGAAGAGCCCTTTATCGTATAGTTCCTGAAAAGTTCTTTCAAGATCTAATATCTTACCTGCCTAATGTGTTCACCATACAACTTTTGTAGGTGAACATAGATATCATGCGCATGTTTCTCATGTTATCCCTGCAACTCGTTTGACATAGATACCATCATATAGCATCGCACTTGCAGATCATCATCAACTTATTGTTGATATTCTACAAGTTTATCCTTGGTCCCATCTACCAGTGGGCCTATCAAAGGAGGAGATTGAGGATATAAGATATTTTCTCGAATTGCAAAATTATTTTGAAGTACCTCAGTCAATCAACATCATTAAGTCCAATTAATTTGTTGGTTTCAAGAATGGATGCTAGTGGATTTTTGGCCATTTTTGATAGATGATCTACAAAAATAAATGATGCAGAAAATGAGCAAACTTTTGAAAACATATTCATTTATAATAAGGTCTTAATTATAAATTTCTAACACTATTTCTTCAGATTCCATCACCCCTAATGAAAATTCAGGAAATCATATTTCCTAGTGGGCTTGAGGTATAATTGATATGTCGTATGCCCCAATTTTATGAGCCTATAAAACATATCATGAGGTAGTAAACTCTTTGACAGTTGTATCTCTATACAACCCTCAAGATATTTTTGCCTCACCTCTTACCATATGCCCTAATTTTATGAGCCCATATGGTACTTGGTATCAAGCAAGACCCATCAAATATCCATTAGGATAGAGTATCTGAGCGTTCCATGACTCATGGCCAATATATAAATGAGTCCATCCGATGGACATCCTACGGCTTAGTAGTGATCACAGCTTTAAAAGATCACGAAATTTGAAAATTTAGCAAAAATGCATGTCACCACATTGCTTAACACAATGTCAGCCTATCGGGTGCCAAGCACCCGATGTGAGTGGGTAGCCTTACACATGCCCACGCGTAGGCAGCAGCCTACATGCATGGGCACCGCTGTCGCCTGCACAGAATGATGAACATTTAGAATTGTACAATTAATTAGATTTATATAACTATTTTCACATTGAAATTATAATTAGAATTCCCAACTAAAGCATTTTTATATTTTAAGAATAAAATGGGAAATCAACATAAAAAATCGAGATTAAAACTTTTTATCATTTTTTGTGTAAGTTTTAGAAAAACTAAAGTAACTTTTGATTCTGAAATAGTTTTGAGTTACTTCTTGAGGCTATGGATTGGTAAATTATTTATCTACAAATTCATACAGATCTTGGATTGGTAAATGTGTAAGGATAGAAGAAGTTGGATTATAAGTGGCTGTACAAAATGGATCACCAAATATTCAGATCAAAGTTAAGCACAATCCTAACCTATTTTACCAATTAGGTCATATCTCTTAAACCAAAATTTTTTTTTAGGTTGAAATTTGGATATGTTATATAAAAGGGTAAATAAACAAGTTTGTTGCTGAGAAAATATGTCAAAATATTCAATAAACATGCTGAAATGGGTTGTTGATGTTGAAGAATAACTCATGAACATGATCTCATAATTTGACCATATTGCCCTCCTCTTGTAGTCAAATTTGAAAAATAACATATGACAATATATTAGCAAAGAAAGATCTACAACTTTGATTTTTCACCCATCATCAGAATCTGGCTGTATGCTTTCTGAAAATTCAATTCAATTGGGTAGGTGAAAATTTAGAGGATTTGGTGTAACAACTTACCAACTCTTGACAACTAGCATACCACTTGATTGTTTAACTCATCCAGTACATGTTTGGCCTCTAGTATACTCCAAGCACTTAAGCTTGTAAGAGTGAGGGGTAGAGAGAAAAATAAAGTTTTATTGTTGTCTTTCTTTAGGCTATATTTTCTAATAGTAATATAAGTTTTCTAGTAGTAATAGAAATGCATTATCCAGTTTATCTTCTATTTTTAGTCTTTTCTACTTTTATTATGTCTTTCTAAATTTCAATTTGCGGAGAAGAAAGGGTGAACCTCTTGATGGAGGAAGATGAATGATTATAAATGTGCATAATGTTCAGGTATGTTGTATTATTATTTTAATTTTTTATTAAAATCCTTCTTGTTTTGTGGTGATTCTTTATTTTTTTTATGTATCACTAATGACACAATAAATATTTGAGTTCATTTAGCTAGATGTTTAATTTTACTACACCAACCACTAACGTGAAACCTTGATTTGTTATAGATAAAAGTGTGCATAAGTATCTGATCACATAACAAGTGTTGATGCTAAGAGATAATTTACAAATAGTAAGATAATATCATGATTACCTTAATGCATGAGCTATTTGATAGTATATTCCCATTAGAACCTTCATTATCCAGTAGTGACAATTAAAAGAGGTAAAAAGAATAAATAATCATTCCTCTATAAAAAACGTAAGAGCGGATCCCTAATTCTTAGTACTTTTATTACTTTGATTTTTTTAGTTATAACATATATTATTATTTTTATATTCTAAGCAACACATCTTTTTAAACATATAATCTTGAAATTTTCAAACAACTTCCCTGTAGATCGACCATGAACTCACAAGAAGTTTATTACTTGATACAACCTGCACTTGGGTTTGCAACCTTAAAGTTATAGCAAGTTTTTAGCACCGTTGTCGGGAAATGCAAGATAAGTATTTAGGTTTGTAAATCTTATGTGTTTATTTATTTATGATTATATGGTGATATGGTATCGTAGTTATAATTCTCATTGTTTAGTTAGAAATAATTCTAAAACTTTTTTTGGAAATTTATTTGAGTCACCTCCACATATTTCCACCATAGCTGAAAATGCAAGTATCCAGGAAGAAAATGAAAATTAATAGGTGCGTACCATACGTTATAACTTGCAACCTCCTCAAAATTCTTCTTCTTTTTATGTTGTTTTTTCTCTCAATACAAATAACTTTTGATTCAAGCTGGGTATGATCCATTTACTTCCCAAATTTCTATGGTTTAGACTCTGAAAACCCTTAACTGCATATGAAAGAATTTGAAGAAGCATGTGCTGTTAGAGTAGGATGCCCAACGCCCCAATTAGATTGAGTGTATTATACTCTTTTACTTTTATAAAGACAATTTTATTGGGAATCATATTAATAAAAATGTATTTTCTTTATCTTATGTCTTGCATCTTTTATTTCTGCACATTAGATAAAGTCCTTAGACCAAGTTTAGCTACAGGGCATGGTTGCTTATATGATGACGATCATAGAACATGCCTCTAAGGTGCATTTGTGTTGCGATAGTACATGACTAGTCCTCAGACTTGAGGTACGATGGTAGTTTTGTGTGCATCCTGTAGCACTTTGATATACTTCTGATTACTTGACAATCACAAAGGGGGTATGTTGGGTGTTGCACTGGTGTGCATGGAGGTTTGTGAGTGGCCAACATAAAATTTGACACTTGTCTTTTTAAACAAGAAAATCTCCTGTATTTTCATAGTTTGTGATTCAAAGACCTTGGCCAAGATAGGATGAATTGTGATTCATTAAGAATCATTGAAACTTGAAATGGGATCATAATTATTGAATCAATTAGGATTTCGACTTATAATCCATGTCTTAGATTCAATTAGGAGATTAGCTATCGAAAGGACCGTACGTGTATGGTACTCGCAATTAAAATATATTTACTCGCTATTTCACCTAAGACTAGTTTGCCATGATTACTTGTTACGTGTTTTCATGGATAGTGAGGTTCTTGGAATTAAGGGTTGATTCCAAGCGGATTAATTAATTAAAATAATTGTTACTCATAAGTTGCAAATATTGCAAATCCACTACTAGCTTAGTAGTGAACCTAAGAGGGTCACACATCTTTATGGAAAGTAACATTTCTAATTTTAGATTTTATCCAATGGTTGGAAATTAATTAATTAATACTGATCAATTAATTAATTAAGGGTTCTATTTAATTTAATGGTAAAATTAAATTATTTAATTAAGTAATTGCGTTATTTAATTGGACCTAATTTGATTAGAAAACCCAAATAGAGTAAATTAAATTAATCAATTGGATTGATTAAATTGGAATTGAATCAATTGAATAATTTGGGAATTTTTGAGTGCAAATCCAAAATTAATGTGGATTACGTAAGAAGCCCACTAAAATATGAAGAGAATAAATTAAATAAATATAATTTATTTAATTAACATATTTATAGATAAATAAATATAGTGACCGATTTTATGGGATAAAATCAGCCACTAAGATTTAATTTATGTATAATTATAATTATAGTATATATATGATATATATCTATCTTGATATTATTTGAAGAGTTTAAATTAATATCAACAATGTATGTCGACAATTTCGATGATTAATGTAGTCTCAAATTAGTCCACTTACAATAGGAGAGAGAAAAGAGAAGGGTTCTTGAAAGATTTGAGATCGTTCCAAGATAAGGTTTTGAACTAGTTCAAAATTAAAAAACTTTCCAAGAGTTGGAAAGGGATTAAAATTTTCAATCCTATATATATGAGGGATGAAAATTACATAATAAATTCAAAAATTTGAGCAAAAATTATTTGGTTTAAAGTCTTCTATTTTTACTCTCTAAGAAAAGAAAAGAAAAGAAAGAGAAAATCAGTTTCTTGTTATTCTCTTCATATTATTGTTTCAAGAACTTAAAGAATAAATTTTTATTATTCTTGAAAATTTACTCCGGTTCTAGATTAGTAAACAATTAAAAGGATACTAGCGAATCCTTTTGATTGGTGTTGCTCTTCCGTATTGTGGACCTGATAGAGGCGAGACAATTGGATCCCTGTAAGTTCTGATAGTACAGGATAATCAATTGATTGCTTTATTCTTTATGACAACTGGAGTGTACGAAAGGTATAATCTAATTTTATATTTATTTATATATTCACTTGAATACGTGCGATCGTTAAAATCACTTTCGAATAAAATAGTTAAATTTATATTTGATAAAAATTTTAATTTTTTGCTGCGTATACCCTGCGATTATAGCGAACCCAACAGTGGTATTAAAGCCACGATTTCGCTTATTTAGTGAATTTTGGATTTATGAATGCATGTTTTTAAATTGTTTAAATTCATGTTAATTATGTAAAATTTGATTGGAATAATTTTTAGAAATTATGTTTTAGAAATTTTTAATTGGAATAATTTTAATTGCTTATTTAAATTGTTTAAATATGAAAATATTTTTTTTTGATAAAACGGGCATCGGGTGTCAGACACCCGACCACTGCACGCGCAGGCACCTGGCAGTGGGTGCCCCATCACCCAGTGTTGGGTGCCCGACATTGGGCGTTGGGCGCCTGGCGCCCCATTAGCGATAGCGGGTGCCCGTCACCTGGCACCTGAAAGTAAGTGCCCGTCACCTGGCATCCGACACCGAGCACGCGCCTAATGAGCAGCAGTGGTGCTACTCATCGTGTCGTTCTGGGTCTATTTGTTTTTATTTTTTTTATTTTCTGGAATATTAAAATTAATGTTAATTTTAATTATTTCTGAAAAATTATTTTCAAAGAAAAATTATTTTGCAAGCAATTAAAAATTATACCAAGTTAAAAGAAAAATTGCGTTTAACAATTTGGTAAATTTACATGTTTTGATAATTACATATGATGTTAATTATGAGCATGTATAGAATGATCATAAGCCATTGAACCAATGTGATTGGTTTTATTTAATATTTTTAGATTTTAAAATGGGGCGTGCGAGCCTCTTATTTCATTTATGTAAGTTATTTTATTTTCTGTAAAGAGAGTAGAATAGATGGTAAGGTTTTTTTTTCTTTGGAAGACGAAGGAGAATAAAAAAAGAGGTTCCAAAGAAGGACCATGTTTATATGAGATACAATTATGTAATAGAATAGGTTCTATTCCATTTTATTACCTTTAGACTGACCTTTAGGTCCATTTTTGGTTCAAATAGACCACATATGAGTAGTTCATGATCCTCCAATTATTTAAGTATGTATTAGATACATGCTTAGAATTTTATTTAATGCTTTTATGCTTGCGAAATGATATTATGATATCATGCATTAAATAATCAACCTAATTTAAATTATGTTGAGGTTTTGGATAAAATTAAACCCCACTTAATTTACTAAACTTAAGTAAAAGAATTTTTTGAAAATTCGATTTCAAACAAAAATGAACAAGTTAGGTAGGACCTATCGATCCATGCCTACCATCAAAGATAGAGACATGACGACTGATACCGCACTTGATCACTGACCATGAGTCGTGGGGTGGTCTTGTGTTGGAAAGCTATGATCTCTACCAAGCATTGAGATGCTCGTGGGATGGAATCACCATTATGTTGGCCATGAGTCGTGGGACATCTTGATGCTCTATCTACACGAATGTTTGATGGGTATTGTTTGACACTTAGTACCATATGGGCTCATAAAATTGGGGTATATGAGAAGAGGTGAGGCAAAATAAACTTGAAGGTTGTATAGTGATACAATCGTCAAAGAGTTGATTATCGATAGAAATATTTCATGGGCTCATAAAATTGGTGTGAAATATTTCCATTGGACCTCAAGCTCACTAGGAAATTTGATTTCCCAAAATTTCATTAGGGGTGATGGAATTCGAAGAAAATAGTGGGAGACATTTAGTATTAAAGACCTTATATTAAATGAATATGTTTTTCCCATAGTTTACTCATTTTCTGCTTGGTGCATGTTTTGTAGATTGTTCTACTAAAATGGCAAAGAATCCACTTGCAACAATCCTTGAAAAAAATAAATTAATTGGACCTAACTTTATCGATTGGCTAAGAAACCTAAAATTAACTCTTCAGTCGGAGAAGAGGGTATATGTCCTCGACACTGTGCCTCCTTCGGTACCACCGGAGGATATTACTTTAGAGGATTATGCAGATTTTTATGTCATGTTGATGATAATCTGCAGGCTCGATGCTACATGTTGGCATCGATGTCAAATGAGCTGTAGAGGCAGAACGAGGATCAAGATACTGCTTATGGGATACTCATTCACCTACAAAAGTTGTATGGTGAAAGAACTCGACAGACAAGATATCAGATCTCAAAAGAGCTTTTCAGATGTCGTATGACTGAGGGCTCTTCAGTCCATGATCATGGATTGAAGATGATAGCCCTTATTGAAAGGCTGGCGTCCTTTGGAGTCGTTATGGAGAACGAACTCTATACAGACCTTCTGCTGCAGTCTTTGCCTCCATCATTTGACAACTTTATTGTCAACTTTAACATGCACAACATGGAGACTAGTCTCGTTGAGCTTGTGAACATGTTAAAGACGGATGAGTCCACTATGTATAAGGACAATCCGATTCTACTTGTTGGATCTTCTTTCAGATCAAAGTCTAAAAAGCCCAATAAGGTAAAAAGGAAAGGAATGGGTTCCTCTAAACTCAAGAAACTGAAAGCTAAGGGTGGTGTAAAAAAGGTTTCTTCTTAAACCAATGACAAGTGCCATTACTGTAGCAAACCAGGGCACTGGAAGAGGAATTGCAAGGAGTATCTTGCAAGCCTGAAGAGTTCAGGTATATATTTTGTTGAAGTTAACTTTTGGTTAACAATACTTTTTAGGTATTAGATACCGGTTGTGGCTCACATATCTGCAATGATTTGCAGATGATGGCAAGAAGTAGGAAGCAGGATGGAGGAGAGACGGTCCTTAGGATGGGGAATGGAGCAAGAGTTGCTGCATTAGCTATAGGGACCATTAATCTAGCTTTAGAGAATGGTTATGTAATAATTTTAAACAATTATCTTTTTATTCCGGATATTATTGAGAATATTATCTCTATTCCAGTTTGGATAGAGAAGGTTTTAGATTTACCATTGAGAATGGATATTGTTCCATTTTCAAACATTCTGATTTTATCTATTCTGGTTTTTTGACGAATTGTGTATATACTATTACTCCCCATAACCCCATTTTCACAATTCAACAAAATAAAAAAAAAATAGATAATCATAGTTCAATGAGCCTGTGGTACGCAAGATTAGGACATATTTATGAGAAAATGATTAACAAATTATCATAATGGCTTGATCTAACGAAAGAGCAAGAACTGGCAACATGTGAATCCTGCCTCAAAGAAAAGATGACCAATCCCCATTTGTTGGATAAGTGGAGCGAGCCAAGTATCTATTGGATTTGATCCATAGATGTATATGGGCCACTAAATGTTAGTGCCCGTGGGAACTATAACTACTTCTTAACATTTACCGATGACTTCTCTAGGTATGGTTATGTGTACCTTTTAAGGTACAAGTCTGAAGTATTTGAAAAGTTCAAAGAATTCAGAACTGAAGTAGAGAAACAAACTGGATTAAGTATAAAAACTCTTCGATCTAATCGAGGAGGTGAATACTTAAGCACATAATTTTTAGATTATCTAAAAGAGAATGGGATTCTCTCACAGTGGACTCCTCCTGCTACTCCCCAATTCAACGGAGTTGCAGAATGCAGGAATCGAACCTTGTTGGACATGGTTCAATCTATGATGAGCTTCACTTCATTATCTCTTTCATTCTGGGGCTATGCCTTAGAAACGGCGGCATACGTGTTAAATAGGGTGCCATCTAAAGCCGTGCCCAAAATACCATATGAGATGTGGTGTGGAAAGACATCTTCCTATAAATACCTTAGGGTATGGGGGTGTGCTTCTTATGTGAAGTAGCTAGTGGGAGATAAGTTGGATATGAGATCTAGCTTATACAAGTTTGTGGGGTATCCAAAGGAGTCTATTGGATACTATTTCTATGATGCCGCAGAACAAAGGGTGTTTGTTTCGAGGAATGCTACCTTTCTTGAAGAAGAATTTCTTTCAAATGGAAGTGGCAATGTTGTAGAACTTGAAGAGGTTCAAGAACCACAGAATACCCCAACTGACACAGTAAATGGTACACTAGCTGATGCTGGACCCTCTAAGGCACAACCTCTTCGAAGATCCGAAAGGGTTTCAAGATTACCTAAGAGATACAACTTGTTGTTAGAGAACAAAGAAGAGGGACTCCCCTTGGATAATGATCCAAGAAGTTATGGAGAGGTGATGTTTGACATCGACTCGGAGAAGTGGCAAGAAGCTATGCAGTCCGAAATAGACTCTATGTATTCCAACAAGGTATGGACTTTGGTGGACCCACCACAGGGAATTGTTCGCATTGGCTACAAATGGGTCTACAAGCGGAAGCTTGGAGTAGACGAAGAGGTAGTGACCTATAAGGCACGATTGGTAGCAAAAGGTTATACTCAGAAGCAAGAAATTGATTATGAGGAAACTTTTTCACCAATAGCGATGCTTAAATCCATACGGATACTGTTGGCCAGATCTGTATATTATGACTATGAGATATGGCAAATGGATATGAAGACCATTTTTCTTAATGGAAACATTAAGCAAGAGATCTATATGAAGCAGCCAGAATGCTTCATATCCAACGGGAGCGAGCAAAAGGTTTGCAAGCTCCAGAGATCCATTTATGGACTCAAACAAGCTTCGACGAGTTGGAACATTCGATTTGATGAAATGATCAAAATGTTTGACTTTCATAAGAACCCAGATGAACCATGTGTCTACAAGAAGGTTAGTGGGAGTGTAGTTACATTTGTTGTGCTCTACGTTGATGACATCCTACTCATTGGGAATGATGTAGGGATGTTGCAGTCAATGAGGACTTGGTTATCTAATCAGTTTTTCATGAAGGACTTGGGAGATGCATATTTTATCCTAAGGATAAAGATCTATAGAGATAGATTCAGAAGGATGATCGGACTATCCCAGTCCATGTACATAGACAAAGTGCTAAAAAGGTTTAGCATGGAGGAATCCCAGAGAGGATTCCTGCCTATGAGTCATGGGGTTTCACTCTCTAAGGTTATGTCTCCAAGACACCTGAAGAAAAAGAAATGATGGCTTGCATACCTTATCCTATTGCAATAGGGAGCATAATGTATGCAATGTTATGTACAAGGCCTGATATAGCACATACTCTGAGTGTCACGAGCAGATATCAGTCCAATCCAGGGAAAGAACACTGGAAAGCCGTTAGATGATCCTCAAGTACTTGAGAGGGACTAAGGATATCTTTATGATATACGGCAATGGAGAACTAAAACTGGAGGGATATACAGACTCTAGTTTTTAGTCCGATATCGATGACTCGAAGTCCATGTCCGGATACATATTCACCCTGAATGGTAGTGCGGTCAGTTGGAAGAGTTCCAAGCAAGAGACGACTGCAGACTCTACCATCAAAGCTAAATATATTGCTGCATCAGATGCAGCAAAAAAAGTTGTTTGGATTAGAAACTTCATCCAAGGGTTGGGTATAATTCCATCCGTTGTTGATCTAGTTATGATTTACTGTAATAATAATGGAGCCATTGCACAAGAAAAAGAGTCAAGATCTCATCAAAGATCTAAGCACATAATAAGGCGATATCACTTGATCAAAGAGATCATTGGTAGAGGCGACGTCATTGTGGATCTAGTTGCCTCAACAGAAAATATAGCAGACTTACTTACTAAGCCCTTAGCACATAAGATATTTGACGGACATCTTGAGAAGATGGGTCTTAGATATTTGGGCAATTGGAGCTAGGGCAAGTGGGAGATTGTTAGAGTAGGATGCCCAACGCCCCAATTAGATTGGGTGTATTATAATATTTTGCTTTTGTAAAGACAATCTTATTGGGAATCATATTAATAAAAAGGCATTTTTTTATCTTATATCTTGCATCTTTTATTTCTTGCTATGATTACTTGCTAGGTATTTTCATGAATAGTGAGGTTTTTGGAATTAAAGAGTTGATTCCAAGCGGATTAATTAATTAAATTAATTACTTAGAATAATTGTTATTCATAAGTTGCAAATGTTGCAAACCCACTACTAGCTTAGTAGTGAACCTAAGAGGGTCACACATCTTTATGGAAAGTAACATTTCTAATTTTAGATTTTATCTAATGGTTGGAAATTAATTAATTAATACTGATCAATTAATTAATTAAGGGTTCTATTTAATTTAATGGTTAAATTAAATTATTCAATTAAGTAATTGGATTATTTAATTGGACCTAATTTGATTAGGAAGTCCAAATGGAGTAGATTAAATTAATCAATTGGATTAATTAAATTGGGATTGAATCAATTGAATAATTTGAGGATTTTTGAGTCTAAACCCAAAATTAATGTGGATCACGTAAAAAGCACACTAAAATATGAAGAGAATAAATTAAATAAATCATATTTATCTAATTAGAATATTTATAGATAAATAAATATAGTACCCGGTTTTATGGGATAAAATCGGCCACTAAGATTTAATTTATGTATAAATATAATTATAGTATATATATGATATATATCTATCTTGATATTATTTGAAGAGTTCAAATTAATATCAACAATGAATGTAGACAATTTTGATGATTAATGTAGTCTCAAATTAGTCCACATACAATAGGAGAGAGAACAGATAAGAGTTCTTGAAAGATTTAGAATCTTTCCAAGATAAGGTTTTGAACTAGTTCAAAATTGAAAAACTTTCCAAAAGTTGGAAAGGGATTAAAATTTTCAGTTCTATATATATGAGGGATGAAAATTACATAATAAATTCAAAAATTTGAGCAAAAATTATTTTGTTTAAAGTCTTCTATTTTTCTCCCAGAAAAGAAAAGAAAGAAAAAGAAAATCAGTTTCTTCAATTCTCTTTATATTATTATTTCAAGAACTTAAAGAATCAATTTTTATTGTTCTTGAAAATTTACTCCGGTTCTAGATTAGTAAATAATTAAAAGGATACTAGCGAATCCTTTTGATTGGTGTTGATCTTCCGTATTGTGGACCTGATAGAGGGGAGACACTTGAATCCCTTCGAGTTCTGATAGTCCAGGATAAGCAATTGATTGCTTCATTCCCTACAACAAATGGAGTGCACGAAAGGTATAATCTGATTTTATATTTATTTATATATTCACTTGAATAAGTACGATCATTAAAATTGCTTTCGAATCAAAGGGGTTAAATTTATGTTTGATAAAAATTTTAATTTTTCGCTGCGTATAACCCTGCGATTATAGCGATCCGAACATGTACCACATTTGATGATCAAACTTGTACAAATGAGATTGTTAAGCTCAAATTATTTCTTTTTCTTTAAAAGATAAAGCAAAAACTTGACTTAATTCTTTAAAACCTAGGTCAATTAGAACTTGGCAAGAAATACAAGTCTGAATTTTTGAAAAAGTTCTTTCCATCTCATAAAATTAATGCTTTGAAAAGACAAATCCAAAACTTCTCTCAAAATTCTAATGAAGCTTTCTTTCAATATTGGGAAAGATTTAAAGAATTTGTTGAATTTATGCCCACATCATGGTTTTAAAAAATAGTTCTTAATTAATTTCTTTTATGAAAGTTTAACTCTTGAAACAAAATAATTTATTGAAACAATGTATAATGACGAGTTTCTTGATTAAAAAACCTGATGAAGCCTTAGAATATCTAGATTATTTAACAAAAAACTCTCAATCACGGCATAATGTCAATTCTTTCGAAGGTTTTATTAGATCTAAACTTACTAATGGTAATAAAGAAAAATATTACCCTAGTCAAGAAGATGATCTAAATGCTAGGATTGCTAGTTTAACAAGAAAAGTAGAGGCCATGGAACTTAAAAAAGTGAAGGAAATCAAATATGTGTGAGAGGAAGAAGTTTGTAGCAATTGTGAATTTATGGGGCACTCCACCAATGAATGTCCACATATTCTAGTACAAGAAAATTTCATGAACACATTCAAACAGTCTTTCCATTATCTATATTCTGAAACTTACAATCCACAATGGAGAAATCATCCCAATTTTAGTTGGCGAGATGATAACCGTGCCCAACCGCTACATTCACAAAATCCACCAAAACTTTCCTTATTATCCAGCTCTACATACAAAATCCCTTGACGAGACTTTGCAAGCATTTATGCATGAATAAACAAATATTAATAATCAAACTTCACAAGCTATCAATGAGATCAAAAACACACTTTCAAGGAGAAAGTTTTTAATCCATCATCAAGAATGAAGAATGAAAATTGTGTTGACAATGAAGGTAAGTTGAATGAAGGTTAGTGTGAAAATGATGAAAAAAAAAATATTCACCTCCATCACCCTTTCCTCAAAGATTACAACAAAGTAAAAAATTGAACTCAAATTCTAAAATCTTTGAGCCTTTTCAACTAGTTAAGATTAATATTCCATTGTTAAATGCAATCAAACAAGTTTCTTCTTATGCCAAATTTTTGAAAGACTTATGTACAATCAAAAGAAAACATCATGTACAAAAGAAGGCATTTTTAACTGAAAGTGTTAGTTCAACAATTCAACAATTCACTCCACTCAAGTACAAAAATCCAGGTTGTCCAACCATTTCTTGTATCAGAGAAAGCACTATAATAGAGCGTGCTTTGTTTAATCTTCTACCTTTCTCAGTGTATGAATAGTTAGGTTTAAGAGAATTTAAAACAACTTATGTTGCACTCAAACTAGCTGATAGTTCGATTAAAGTTCTAAAGAGAGTGATAGAGGAAGTGTTTGTACAAATTGATAAGTTTTAATTTCTAATGGATTTTATTATTTTGGACATAGAGCCTATTACACATACACATACACATATTCCTATCATTTTAGATCATCATTTTCTTGCAACTTCAAATTATTTGATAAATTATAGGAATGATATTTTGAAGTTATCTTTTGGAAGTATGACTTTGGAACTAAATTTGTTTAATATTTGTGAGCAACCTACAGAAGATGTTGAAGTACATGAAGTGGATTCAATTGAGGAACTTGTTCATGAATATTTTACTATTGCTAATTCTTCAGAGCCTTTGGAGACTTGTTTTGAAAGTGAAAGTATTTGTAAAAAAACAGTTGAAAACAAACTAAATATTAATCAAAAGGTATATGAATTATTGGTATAAAACCAACTTATCAAATACCCCCAAAAGATTATAAAACCAACTCATCTCAAAAGATTAGAAAAATATACCAAGTTTACATGTTAACATGCATATTGGTTTCACATAACTTCATGGTCTTGTGTGTTTGAGTATGAAAGTAGTAGTTTATCACCTTTCATTTATTATTCGGATAGGTTTATAAAGCTAGCCAAACTTTTGAAGTGCTTACCAAACTCCAAAGGCTTGTTTTTCACACTAATCTCCACTAATGTAGGTAGATCATAGAATCAAAGATCAAAAGGACTTCTAAA
Organism: Paulownia fortunei; assembly: GCA_019321725.1. Taxonomy (NCBI): domain Eukaryota; kingdom Viridiplantae; phylum Streptophyta; class Magnoliopsida; order Lamiales; family Paulowniaceae; genus Paulownia; species Paulownia fortunei. The sequence goes on from CM033114.1 coordinate 13,664,874, forward strand.
GCTTGTAATGTGAGGCTTGGGTATTGGAGGAAAAATATGGTAAATATGGAAAATTATAGCTAAAATTTACCCATTTTACACAATCATACTAGAACCTTTATGAATGAACACCAACTTCTTCATCAATCCCTTCCTTTTTCTTTATTGAACATCCCATTCTTCTTCTTTTTGATCTTGGATTACCCCCAAACTTATTTATTTTTTTGTATGCAACGGGAGTCTATTTGTTTTATGGATTTCAATTCATACACCTCAATTCATAATATCTTCATTTTCATCATTTTTTCAATCTTTTCTTCTCTTTATTTTTGTTTCTTCTTCTTCTTCATCTTTTTTTTAATTCAACAATTTACTTAAGAATGATTATGTAAATGAGATGAAAAAATGGTAGAATATTGAATTTTTTTATAAAGCGCGATAATGTGTATAGGTTGTCCAAAGAATTATTTCAATAGGCTCAAAAGGGGACATTAGAAAATAATTTAAGTATAGGTTGGCTTCAAAGTCTCAAACGGTCCAAAAATGGCCTAAATCATCTCCCTAAGTTATGTCACATAGGATTTCACCTCGACAAATGATCAAACAAGTTCTAGTGGTTGGTAGGATCATTTAGAAAATAATTAGACCTTATAAACTATCTCTAAATAATTAAATATAACTCAATAAACTACTTAGTGCATCAAGATTCACAAGACCTCATAAATAAATAAAATCAAATTTTGATGTTTAGACACGTAAACAAACGTACATATTCTAATATTTACTTTTTTTTTCAAACATGCACATAGTTTATCACTAAACTTTTCAAGCAACTTGTAATAATCCTAGACTCTTGAACTCCCCCAAACTTAATATAAGCATTGTCCTCAATGATTGAAAGAATTGTAAAACAAGGGGACTTTTCTGAAAATGGGTGGTGTTTAGCCTTTAACCTGCAAAAATAAGTAAAATATCAAGGAAAAATCATCATAATATGAAACAAAATAAGAATAACAACACTCACAAAAATAAGAAAAAAGAGATTGGGTTGCCTCCCAAGAAGCGTTTTATTTAAAGTCTTTAACCAGACCAAAACTAAATACTTTATGTTGTTTCTCCGAGTGGAAGATTAAACATCTTCCAAATTTCATTGCCATAATAATGTTTCAACCTCTGTCCATTGACACGAAATAATATGCAATCCTTACGTTTGAGCTCAACTGCCCCAAATGGAAATGTCTTGTTGACAATAAAGGGACCGAACTATCTAGATTTCAATTTTTCTGAAAAAAGTTTTAATCTAGAATTAAAAAGCAACACTAGTTGTTCGAGTTGAAATTCCCTTTTCATGATCATTTTCTCATGCCATTGTTTTTTTTTTCTTTATAGATTTTAGCATTTTCATAGGCATCAAGCCTAAATTCCTCCATTTCATTGAGTTGCAACAATCATTTTTCTCATATTGCCTTTGTATCAAAATTTAATTGTTGTACAGCCCAATATGCTCTATGTTCTAGCTCAACGGAGAGGTGACAAGCTTTTCCAAAAACTAATCGATAAGGAGACATACCTATAGGAGTTTTATATGCCGTGCGGTATGCCCACAATGCATCATCAAGCTTATGTGCCCAATCTTTTTGATTAATGCTTATTGTCTTCTTAAGGATTTGCTTCACTTCCCGATTTGAGATTTTGGCTTGTCCATTTAATTGAGGATGATATCCAAGAGCTACCTTATGTCTTACACCATACTTAGCCAAAAGGTTATTAAATATTTTATTACAAAAATGAGAACCTTCATCACTTACAGTTGCTCTAGGTGTGCCAAAACGATTGTGCAAGAATTTAAGCACTACCTTGGCATCATTAGTAGGTGTGGCAATTGCTTCTATCCACTTGGAGACATAATCTACAGCGAGCAAAATGTATGATCGGCCATTTAATGGAGAAATAGTCCCATGAAGTCAATCCCCCAAACATCAAAGAGTTCAACTTCCATCATGTTAGTCAAAGGAAGCTCATGGCATCTAGTAGTTGTTCCAGTTCTTTTATACCGGTCACATGTCTACACAAAAGCATAACAATCCTTAAACAAATTTGACCAATAAAAACTAGATTGTAATACCTTAAAAGCTGTCCTTGTAGGTCCAAAATGACCACCACATAGAGATGAATGATAGTGCTTAAGAATTTCATTTGTTTCCTTCGTTGGAATGTATCTCCAAATCACAGAATCTGAACACCTTTTGAAGAGCAAGGGATCATCCCATAGATATGATTTCACATCATGTAAGATTTTTTTCTTTTGATGATATGTGAGGTCTGGAGGCAATAATCCACCTATAAGATAATTCACAAAATCTACATACCAAGGTAAATTATCTTTGATTGCCAAAATAAACTCATCTGGGAAAAAATCTTTAATTGGTCCTTCAAAGTTCTCATTTTTCTTCCAACCTCGATAAGTGATCTGCCACCACATTTTCACTTTCCTTTTTATCTTTGATTTCAAGATCAAATTCTTGAAGAAGGAGTATCCACCGGATTAGCCTTGGTTTTGCATCATTTTTAGCGAAGAGGTACCTAATAGCAGCTTGATTGGTAAACACTATCACCTTGGTACCTACGAGATAAGCACGAAATTTATCAAATACAAAAATAATGGCTAACAATTCTTTTTTAGTGGTATTGTAATTTAGTTAAGCATCGTCAAGTGTTTGACTTGCATAATAATGGCCCAGAAATTTTTTTCTTTTCTTTGCCTAACACTGCTCTAACCGCATAATCACTAGCATCACACATAAGTTCAAATGGTTGGGTCTAATTTGGTACTACTATAATATGAGCTAAAATGAGAGCCTTCTTGATGTGATCAAAGACTTGTAAGCAATCAACATTAAAGTCAAATGGCTTATCTTTTTTCAAAAGGTTGCACAAAGGTTTTACAATTTTTGAAAAACCTTTATTGAATCTTCTATAAAACCCAGCATGTCCCAAAAAACTATGAATAGCTTTCACATTGATTGGTGGTGAAAGTTTTTCAATAGCAATAATTTTTGCTCGGTCTACCTCAAGTGCTTCAGAGGACACTCGATGACCTAAAACAATACCTTCTTTTACCATAAAATGACATTTTTCCCAATTTAAAACAAGGTTAGTCTCCTCACATCTCTGCAAAATAAGAGAAAGATTATGTAGATATATATCAAATGAGGAGCCAAATACTGAAAAATCATCCATAAAAATTTCCATTATGTTCTCCACCATATCATGAAAAATTGCAATCATGCATCTTTGAAATGTGGCTGGGGCATTACATAATCCAAATAGCATTCTTCGAAAAGAAAAAGTACCATAAGGGCATGTGAATGTTGTTTTCTCTTAGTTTTCAGGTGCTATGATAATTTGATTATATCCCGAATAACCATCAAGAAAATAATAGTATTGATACCCTGCAAGTCGGTTTAACATTTGATCAATAAATGGGAGGAAAATGGTCTTTACGAATAGCTCTGTTGAGTTTTCTATAGTCAATACATACTCGCCACCTGTGACCATCCTTGTTAGTATTAATTCAGTGTTATCATTTTGAATTATGGTCATGCAACCCTTTTTTGGAACTACTTGAACCAGACTTACCTAAGAACTATCAAAAATTGCATAAATAATTCCGACATTCAACCATTTCAAGACTTCATTTCTTACAACCTCTTTTATTACAGGATTTAGTCTACGTTGATGTTCAACAAATGGTTTGTAAGATTCTTCCATTAAGATTTTATGCAAGATAATTAAAGGACTAATACTTTTTAAATTAGAAATTGACCAACCAATAACAGATTGTGCTCTCTTAAAACACGAAGTAATTTCTCAATCTCTAAAGGAGATAGGAATGCTGAAATAATTACTGGATACGTGTTGTTAGCACCTTGAAATTCATACCGCAAATGCTCGAAAAGTGCTTTCAACTCCGGTGATATCATTTGTTCCTTGATTGTGGTATCTCCTATTGCTTCCTTGCATTTATCCTTTTTCAACTCCATCTCTCCTACGTAATGCATTAAATCATCATTATCAATATCATGGTCGTTACCTTACATTATGGAATGAACAATACATTGCTTTAAAGGTTCGATAGGAATTTGTTTGAGGAAATGATCATGCAAGCAAGTTTCTAACATTTCAATCCTATTACAAGTATGCGGTTTCTCTTAAAACTTCAATGCACGATAAATGTTAAACATCACTTCATCCTTAGTAACTCTTAGAGTTATTTCACCGCGTTGCACATCAATCAAATCACGCCATGTAGCAAGGAATAGTCGATCAAGAATTAAAGGAATTTCTTGGTTTTTCTCCATATCTAATACCACAAAATCTGCAGGAAATATTAATTTATCCACTTTTACCAATACATCTTCAACAACTCCTCTTAGATAGGTAAGAGACCTATCCACCAATTGCAAGGTGATAGTTTCTATTTCCTAAAAATAGAAAGTGGCATCAAATTAATACTTGCTCCAAGATCACATAATGCTTTATCAAAGAAAGATCCTCCTATGATACAAGGAATAGTAAAACTCCTTGGATCTTTCAATTTTTGAGAAAGCTTTTTCTATAGAATGACATTGCACTCCTCTATAAGATTCATAGTTTCAAATTCCACCAATCGTCCTTTTCTTGATATCACATCTTTCATGAACTTGGCGTAGTTGGGCATTTGCTTAAGAGCATCTGCAAAAGGAATGTTGATATGAATTTTCTTGAAAATTTCCAAAAATTTTGCAAATTGTGAATCAATCTTTTTCTTTTGAAATCTTTGTGGAAAAGGAATAGGAACATTAAATTTAGGAGAAATTTCAAAGTTAGGAGTAAATTTTAGCTTCTCAGCTCCTGTTTGTTCATTTGATTATATTTGTTCTTCCTTTGGTTGTTCCTCCATAGGATTTTCACTTGAAGTGCTTTCCATTGGCTTATTAACTTTTAAACTTTTCATTTCTAGCCCCTTGATTTTGGTTCCACTTAAAAATTGGATAGCTTTGCAATGCTCCCTAAGATTGATTTCTGTGTCACTTCGAAAGTTTCCATTATGTTTTTGAGAATTACTTTTAGTAGCAAGCTGTCCAATTTGAGTTTTCATTGATTTTATTTGAGATTCTAAACTTGCATCTAGCTGCCCCAATTGAGTCTCAATGTTGTTTATTTTCGCTTCATCCTTATTTAATCGGGCTCTTGTCTCGCTAATGAAAGTGCTTAGCAAATCCTCCAATAATGCCTTTTTCTCACCCACTTGAGGGTTTGGATTTGGTGGATTGTTGTAACTCGGTGGGGGTTGAAGCACATTTCGATTATTGGCATAGGAAAAATTCTCATGATTTCTACGCCCCAGATGGTAGTGAGTAGGTAATTGATTTTTCTTGAAATTGAAATTATGATTATTGAAAAAGTTTACCTGCTCATTTCCTTTGGTTTCCACAAATGAAGTGCTACTAGATGCCATGGAATCTATTCCTTTAGAAGCTCAATTAGATGTCCAAGCTGGAAATTGGTTAGAAAGAGTAGAAACATGTGCAGCTAATTGTATAAATGAATCTACCTCAAAAACTCTGACAACCTTTTTATTAGAAGATCTCTCAGAAGACCATTTATAGCTATTAGTATCCATCTCCTTAAGTAAAATATGGGCTTCGTCTATGGTCTTAGACATTAAAGTCCCACCTGCGGCAGCATCTATTATGGTTCGAGTTTGCCCATTCAAACCATTGTAGAAGTATTGTACCTGCTACCAATCCTCGTAACCATGTTGAGGACATCTTCTTAGAAAATTCTTAAACCTCTCCCAAGCTTCATGTAATAGCTCAAAATCTTGTTAGTGGAATTGAGCTATCTCACTCTTGAGTTGAAGTGTTTGCTTGGTGGAAAGTACTTAGCAAGAAATTTTTGTGTCAAGTCATTCTAACTCGGTATGCTACTTGGTGAAAAAGATTGTAACCATAGCCTAGCTTTATCCCAGAGTGAGAATGGAAATAAGCGAAGTCTAATGGCATCGTCGACCACTCCATTCATTTTGATGGTGTCACAAATCTCCAAAAATATGGCTAAATGTGCATTAGGATCCTCCAGTGCACTTCCTCCAAATTGATTTTGTTGCACCATGCTAATGAGAGCTAGTTTAAGCTCAAAATTGTTGGCATTGATCGGTTGTCGAACTATCCTAGAGTAGTTTTGGTTCATGGTTGGTTGAAAATAGTCCTGGATAACTCGTTGTGGTAGTAGTTGTTGCAATCGAATATTGGCATTCACACTAGCATTGTTGATGTTATCCGTCATGGCTTGATTGTCAAATATTTTTGTTGCTCTAGTAGATCGAAGAGTTCGCTCAATTTCTGGATCAAAATAACCCAAGTCAAGACTCCTAGCCTTATACATACAAATATGTATAATCCAATGTAAGGAAAGACAACATCAACATATGGAAACAAAGTAAAAACAATCTAAACTAAAATCAAAACTAAGTCATAACAATATCAAGACAATTATGATAAAATAATCCCCAACGACGGTGCCAAAAATGTATTTGTGAAATATTTTACAAACCGTAAGTGCATGGTGTTAAGTTTTAATACAACGGTTGAGTATCGTATCCACAAGAATTATAATAAAAAATTGCATTAAGTATCATAGTTTAAATAGTCCTAATTTTATCTAAAAAATCGAATGATGATTGGTAAACAAGGTAAAGTAAGATAACAAAATGTAAAGGTAATAGTGGAGTTCTTAGAAGCAATACAGCAAACACCTTATGAACAAGAAATTCTAGAGAAATGACTCACCTAATTATCACCTATGTTCTTCCTTCCAAACATATCAATTAAAGTCAACAACACATGTAAGTTAAGAATTCTTAAGCTCATCAATTCCCTCTCTCGAGTGCCGAATTGACTATGAGTTCTAACATGAATTTCAATATCTTTATAAAAAACTCAAGAATAAAACTCTACAAAAGTTCAATGAATTCTTCTTAAAAACTTTAAAGGTTTCATAAGCTTCTCAACTCTATGATTCCTAGGTTGTATTACCCTTATGATCATGTATAATCTTTCCTCTCTCGAGTATTGAATTTCATACATGAACAATCTCAATTAATGGCCAAATAATCAAGATGCAATACTAAATAAGATAACACAAATAAGATGAATAACTTAAACTAATATTGATTGGAATTCAAAACATAGGATCAAATATGGTTGCATCATCCTCTAGAAAGAAAAGTTTAGTTCATAATGGATGAATACAACTTCAAGTAATAAATAAGAAAGAACATAGAAATTATTCACCAATTTATGAAGTGAGAGGAATGGTTAAAGCTCTCATTGTCTCCAAGAGTAGCTTCCTCTTCCTCAATAATGGCTTTGTTCTCTCCAAGCCTCCCCTTCTTTTTGGTTTTAGAAAAATGAATGGCTTTTGTCTCTAAGAACCCCCTCCCCCCTTGGTTCAAACAATCTTCTCCTTTTAACTTATTTCAATTATTTTTTCTCCAAAAAATTCCTGAAATTCCTCCTCTTTTCATGGCTTTTCCTCTATTTTCTCTCCACCAAATCTATTTTCTTAGCAAGTTATCCCCCAAGAGGTTCACAAAGTCTCTTTTAGAAGTTGGCTTTAATAGTTTTTGTCCAAAATTCGAGTCAAAAGATCACACTTTCAGAATTTTCAAGTCATTAGGCGCCTAGGTTCAGAAGAACAGAGCCTAGGCGCCATATATTCTATTTAAGCACTTTAGAGGGTGCCTAAGAACCCTATTTTAGCACCTAGGCACCTTGTATTCTATTTTGGTAGCCTCAGATGGTGCCTAGGCGCCGTTGCTGCTATTTTTCCCTCTTTCACTATAGTGCTTTTACACTATTTATCCTTTTACAACTGGGTTTTGACCTCTTTTTAAGATGAATTGACTTTTTATATCTTCTAATGAATTGACTCTTAAACTCAATTGTTCTCATAGAAATATACATAATTGGATTTTATGGTAAATATAAAAGTTATATATCTATATCTTGGATTTCTATTGATTTAAGAATCAAATCAAAATTATATTTGAGCAAAGAGTTATGATTGAAATACAAAAACTATCATCAGTCACACCACAATTCAGATTCTTCAACATTTCAATCAAGTTTTTGGTTTCTTTGCATTCTCTTATTCTTTTGTCATTACCTACAAGATTTCAAACTAAATGCATAAAAAATAACAAAAACACTTAAAAAAAAACTAAATATTAATCAAAAGGTATATGAATTGTTGGTATAAAACCAACTTATCAATAGGAAAGAAGCCATAGCATTGGAACTCCCCAGACAAAAAGAAATTTTTGAACTGAGTTAAAAAAACTTTTATTGGGATGATTTATACCTATTCAAATTTTGTCCTGATCAAATCCTTTGGAGATGTGTGCATGACAATGAGATAGGTAATATTATTGAATTTTGTCATTCAGAAGCATGCGGTGGTCACTTTTCAGCAAAGAAAATCGCTGTAAAGATCTTCTAATATGGATTTTATTGACCAACTCTTTTAAAAAACACTTATACTTTCTACAAAAATTGTAAAAATTATAGAAAATTAGGATCCATTTCGATGCGAAACATGATGCCCACCCCATCTTAGTGATTAAAATCTTTGATTGTTGGGTTATTGATTTCATAGGACCATTTTCATTATTATTTGGTTTTATTTACATATTGGTTGCCATACATTATGCCTCAAAATAGATTAAGGTAATTCCCTGCCAAAACAATGATCACAAAATAGTGATAAATTTTTTGAAAGAAAATATTTTAAGTCGATTTGAAATTCCTCGATCTATTATCAGTGATGGGGGAAAATATTTTTGTAACAATTCTTTTAGAAATTTAATGAGGAAATATGGAATCATATATAAAGTTACAACCTATTATCACCCTCAGACAAATAGGGTGATAAAATAAATTTTGAAAAAGACTTACCAATACACTTTGGGCATCTAGAATTACTTTCAAAACATCATTAGGCATGCCTTTTTGTAGGATAGTTTGTGTAAAACCTTGTCATTTACATGTTGAACTTGAACATAAAACTTATTAGGCAATCATAATGTTTAACCTCAACTTTGATAAAGTTTCAAAATTACGCAAATTACAAATCATGAACTTCAAGAATTGAGAAATGATGTATATGAGAATTCTAAAATTCATAAAGCAAGATTCAAAGATTTTCATGATAATAAAATTTCAAGAGAAATATTTGAGGTTTGTTAAAAGGTTTTGTTTTATAATTCTTGATTGCATTTGTTTCTTGGAAAATTGAGATCAATGTGGAGTAGTTCTTTTGTTGTAAAAGAGGTATATCATTATGGGGTGATTGACATTGATAATCCTAGAAATGGTAATGTATTTATAGTAAAAGGACAAAGACTCAAACTGTTTCTAGAGAATCAATTTTCACAAGATGATTTTTTTTTCTAACCCTTGTTATGATTAGTGTGTGTATATACTTATTTTCTCTAATTTTATTTATTTTTTAGGCTTTCTTTCTTTTATTTTTTTCTTTTCCCGATTAAGTGGCGGACAATGGTTCTCCGTGGCTATTAAAGTTAGACTTATCAGTTTACCAAACAACTAAAATCTCTGTACAAAGTTTTTCTCTTTTTTTCATTATTTTTTTTCTTTTTCTTTTCAAAATGGATGCCATTCTTCTAACTCTCAAGAAGCAATTTTGTTTTCTTCCTAAAAATACAATTTTAAAAATTTATAAAACCAAGATTGAAATATTAAGGATGCTTATATACAAGGGCATCCCAGGGGACATACAGTAGATAATTGAAGAAATGGTAAGAGTAGCAGGTGAGTTTTCATATGAATCTTCAAACTTACTAGAAATATGCTTGGTTTTGGTAAAAGCACATATAAAAATTAAAGGTAAAGAAAATACAAGTTTGTCACAAATATATTCGATGGACTTGCAACATAAAGTATCGTTCCTTTGGAATGATTTCAAAAAATTGAGAAGATAAAATTCAATTCATTACAGATGAACTAAGTAAGGAGTCTTTAAATGACATTATGTTGACTCTTGAGACGTATTCATGTGGATTAATACATCGTGCAATTCTTGATTTATGGAATCACTTTCGGGATGAATATGAGCATTATAATCTTGAGAATCTGACATTAAAAGACCATGTTTACCAGTTTATATGAAAATTGGATGGGAAGCATATCCCCGACCTATAGAGAAAATATAATTCAATTTATTATGGATAGACTAAGTAAGAGTCTTTAGATGAATTATATTGACTCTTGAGATGCATTCATGTGGATTAGTACATCGTGCAATTCTTATTTTATGGAATCACTTATGGGATGAATATGAGCGTTATAGTTTTAGGAATCTTACATTAAAAGACCCTATTTGCCAAAGAAAATTGGATAGGAAGCATATCCTCATCCTATAGAGGGCTTTAAGCTATTACAAGACATAAAACCAAAGAAAAATGTGAGCCACAATCACAACAACATGTACATTCATGTGTAAGTAGATAGTTTTTGAATTTTGTGTTCTTATTTTCAACCTTTCTAACAAAAGAAAAAGACATGCAATAAATCCATTCCTATTCACATCTCAATAAATAGCATCGTATTACTCTATTTTTGTACAACTTATTTCAATAACAATAATAATAATAATGGAAGTCTCTTCTACTCACAAATTCAACTGTATTTGTGCCTTTTGTGGATCTAATCTAGGAAAAAATGGTGAGTTTATAGGGCAACTGATAACTTTGGTAGAACATTGGTAGAAAGAAAAATTCATTTAGTGTATGAGGGAGGCAGTCTGGAGAGTGTTGCTACTTTTGCTCTTATATGAGGAGTCAAAGTTTTAGGAGTTATCCCAAAATCTTTAACAGTATAGATTATCACAGGTATGACCATCGGAAATGAGCTAAAAGTGTCACATATTCAGGACAAAATGCATAACATGTTAAACAATGCGGATGCATTCATCACTCTACTTGGTAGTTTTGGTACATTGGAGGAGTTATTGCAAGTTATTTCTTGGGCATAACTTAACATTCATCAGAAACTTGTAGTTATTCTTAATATTAATGGTTTCTATGATGGTTTGCTATCTTTCGTAGATCATGTTGTGGAAAAATATTTTATTTCATCATCTGTGAGAAGAATCCTCATTTATACTCCAATACTTGACCAATTGATTGATCAACTTCTAGCATATGTGCCAGAACTTGATCCAGCCTTGACCTGTATGGATTGGTCCAATAGGGACAGTGGTAAAAAATGCAAAATTATTTTGACTCTCAACTTGTGAAATTTATCCTTAATGGTTTCAACTAATAGTGTGTGCTTTGTGTTGTTTCAACTTCATTTTTTTTCAATTAGTCATATTTATGGTAATATCTTCTAAACTCTACTTTTTTTTATCTATTTCCGACATTGGGGACAATGTATCAATGAGGTTGGGGGAAGGGATAGTTGATATCAGGTCTTGTGTGTTCAATGTGTGATATTTTATACTGTTAAAAGTTTTAGGATAACTCCTAAAACTTCGACTCATCCTATATGAGCAAAAGTACCAACACTCCTTGTTAACCCTAGACTACCTCCCCCATACACTAAATGGATTTTTCTTTCTGCTAAAGTTCTGCAAAGGTTATTGGTTGCCCTATAAACTCACCATTTTTTCCTAAATTAGTCCACAAAAGATACAAATACAGTTGAACTTGCGAGTGGAAGACCCTTCTATTTTCTTTTTTTTTTTTTGAAAGTAAGTTGTGCAAAAATAGAGTAAGTATGGTACTATTTATTGAGGTGTGAACAGAAAATGCGTTTATTGCACTTTTTTTTGTCAGAAAGGTTGAAAATAAGACACAAAGTTTGAAAAAAAATTAACTACTCACATGAATTTACTCGTAGTTGTGACTGTGGTTCACATTTTCATAATGGCTTAAACACGCTCTATGGATCGAGGATATGCCTCCCATCTAATTTTCTTATTAACTGGCAAATAGGGTCTTTTAATGTCAAATTTGTAGGACTATAATGCTCATATTCATCCTGAAAGTGATTCCATAAGTCAAGAATTTCACATTATATTAATCCACATGAATGTAACTCTAGAGTTAATATAATGTATGTAAAGACTCCTTACTTAGTCTATTCATAAAAAAATAAAATTTATCTTCTCAATTTTTAGAAACCATTCCTAAGAAACGATACTTTGTATTACAAGTTCATCGAGCACATTTGTGACAAACTTGTATTTTTTGCACCACTTCATTTTTTTGAATAGTATTTTTACTAAAACCAGGCATGTATCTAGTAAGCAAGTTTGAAAACTCATATGGAAACTCACCTGCTACTCTTATATTTACTTCAATTATCCATCACTTCTTGAGAGTTAGAAGAATGTCATCCATTTTGAAAAGAACATGAAAAGAGAATGAGAAAAATAGAGAAATTTTGTACAGAGATTTTAGTTGTTTGGAAAACTAATAAGTCCAACTTCAATAGCCACAGAGTACCGTTATCCACCACTTAATCGAGAAGGATCTTAATTTTTGATAATTTTTATAATTTTTGCAGAAAGTGAAAATGTCTTTGAAAAGAGTGTGTCAACAAAAGTCACACTACAAGATCGTTGTAGTGGTTTTCTTTGTGGAAAGTGAATACCATGTGCTCTTGCATGACAAGATTTAAAAAAAATACTACCTACCATATTGTTAGCATGCATTTTCAATTAGGACAAAATAAAATGAAAAAAGTAGAAAAAAATGGATGAAAAAAAAGAGAATGTAAATCCACGATTATGGGCCCTCATAGTCTTCTTTTCCATCTGTTAGGTTGCCTCCCAACAAGCACTTAGTTTAATGTTCTCAACCAGACATTGCCTCTTTTATCACTCATCAACAAATGCTACCAAAGTCACCATCTATCTAATCACCATCATATAATTTCAAAGCACCCAATAAGTTTATCCGTTTGTACTTGACTGAGGTTTTTAGCAATGCTGACTAGTGGTATTTTTTTCTCATCCATATAGACATATTTAAGATGGTTTGGGATTGGTTTAAACCCCATTGTAGGTGTATCATTTTCCACTTCCTCCAACATTTGCACATCCAACTTATTTTCTTTCAAACCCTACATAAGAAGATATTTTTCTAAAGTAACCTCTACTCCATCCTTGCTAATGAACTTAAGCATTTATTGTGACTTGGGATCAATAATGTCAACTACAGAAACAACATTCACATTAGTAGGATATCTCATGGCTTCAAAAATATTATATTTTATAACCTTGCCATCAAACTCTATTGTAAAAGTGCTATCATGAACATCAATCTTAGCTTAGGCTGTTTTCATGAATGGTCTTCCCAAAAGAATGCATGTAGGATTAGGGTACGTGTCATCTTCTATCTCAAGAACATAAAAATTAGTGGAGAAAACTAATTCATTCACTTGCACAAGAACATCTTCCACAACCCCTATTGGATATACTTTAAATCTATCAACCAAATGTATGATAACACCAGTTTTTTTTAAAAGTTTTAGATTTAAAGAATCATAAATAGAATATGGGATAACATTAATTGATGCTCCCAAATCTCACATGTATCTTTCAAATATGGTCTTACTAATAGTACAAGGGATGCTATAAATGCCCGAATTCTTACACTTTAGAGGGAGTTTTCTTTTAAAAATGGCTGAAACATTCTTCCCCACACATACTTTTTCATCCCCCCTCAACTTCCATTTATTAGTGCATAGCTCTTTGTTAAAACTTAGCATATTGAGGCATCTGCTTGATTGCATCAAGAAGAGGGATGTTTATCTCCACTTTTCAAAAAGTCTCAAGGATCTCCTTTTCTTGTTCATTTTTCTTAGAATTTGCTAACCTGCTAGGAAAAGGTGGAGGTGTTACATAAGTATGAGAGAGAGGTTTAAGAGTGGTTACCGACTTTGGATTCTCCTTCGGATGAATAGTCTTGTCAACAACTTTTCCATTTCAAAGAGTTATGATCGAATTAGCCTCATTGATTGAATTTTCACTTGAAAAAAGAAACATGATAGTGAGTGGAAGGATTAGGTTGAGGTTGAGCAGAAAATTTACCTTTTTTATGGGTACGTAAAAGAACTGTCATTGTTAATTATGCTTTTGACCTCATTGATGTCTTGTGAAGTTTGGTTATTGATGTTTGTTTGTGTATGCATAAATTTGTGCAAAGTTTTCTCAAAGGATTTTGTATATGGTGTTAAATAAGAAGGAAATTCTGGTGGCTTTTTGGAATGTAGTAGTTGGGCGTGGTTCTCATCTCGCCAACTAAAATTGGGATGATTTCTCCATTGTAGATTGCAAGTTTCAGAATATGGAGAATAATTTTTTTTTTAAATGTATTCATGAAATTTGATTATGTTGGAATATTTAGGCATTCATTGGTGGAGTGTCCCACATGTTCACAAATACTACAAACTTCTTCATCTTGTATATATCTGTTTTCTTTTACTTTTTAAGTTCTATGGCCTCAACTTTTCTTGTTAAACTAGTAATCCTAGTATTTAGATTATTTTCTTGACTAAGATAATATTTTTATTTATTATTATTACCAAGATTAGATCCAATAGAACCTTCAGAAGAATTAACACTATACCATGATTGAGAGTTTTCTACCAAATGGTCTAGATATTCTAGGGCTTCATTAGATTCTTTATCAAGAAACTCACTATTACACAGTGTTTCAACAAATTGCAAGTAATAACACATGCTACGCACCATGGTGGAAGTGTGTGGAGGTGACTGAACCAAATTTCCAAATAAAGTTTTAGAATTATTTCTTACTAAATGACAAGAAGTATGACTACCATACCATATGAACATATAATTATAAATAAACTCACAATATTTACAAAGGAGTAATATTTACAAACTTGAATACTTACCTTTCCTTCCTCAGCAACGATGCTAAAAACTTGTTATAACGTTAAGATCGTAAACCCAAGTATAGGTTGTATCAAGTAATAAATTTCTTGGGAGTACGAGATAGACCCACAGGGATGTTTTTTGAAGTTTTCGGGTTTATATTTTTTAAAAGATGGCTGAATATTGTTTAGATTATAAAGAAAAATTCACGCTATAACTAAGAAATCAAAGGAATAAAAGTACCAAGGATTAGGGACCTAGTCTTGAGTTTTGGATAGATAAATGATTATTTATTTATTTTCTCTCTTTTAAATACCACTATTGAAATCCATACATAATGAAGGTTCCAATGGAAAGATGTTATCAAATAGCTCATGCATTAAGGTAATCATGATATTGTCTTACTATTTGCAAAATATCTTTTAACACCAATACTTGTATATGGGATCAAATATTTATACACATCTTTGTCTACAATAAATCAAGGTTTTATGTTAGCAGTCAGTGGAGTAGAACCGTGTAATAAGCTAAATGAACCTAAGTATTTGTTGTGCCATTCATGATACAAAAATCAAGAATTACGACTGAACAAGAAGGGTTTTAACGCCAATACTTATTTTATGGGATTAAGTATTTATACACACCTTTGTCTACAACAAATCAAGATTTTATGTTAGCAATCAATGGATTCGAACCACACAATAAGCTAAATAAACCCAAATATTTGTTGTGCCATTGGTGATACATAAATCAAGAATTACAACAAAACAAGAAGGGTTTCAATAAAAAATTAAAATAATAATATAACGCACCTGAACATTATAAACCTTTATAACTATTTCTCTTCCTCTATCAATAGGTTAACCCTTTCTCCTCAGTTAAATAAAATTTAAAAAGACATAATGAAAATAAAAAAGACTAGAAGTAGAAGAGAAACTAGATAATACATTTCTATTACTACTATAAAACAAAGCCTAAAGAAAGACAACAATAAAACATTCTTTTCCCCTCTAAGGGTTTTTTATGTTCTTGATTGCCATCCAAGAGCCCATTTTTATATTAGAAGAGTGCCCAAATTGGTATCTCCAAATTCACTCCAAATTAACTTCAATTGTGCTCTAAATTCACATGTCATTTTTTGATCCAAATTTTATCACATATTTTTCTCCATGAAATTAGATGATTTTGGAAAAGTGATCAACATGAAAGCTATATATTCCTTTATTAGCTTCATTTTCCAACTTGAATTACCTAATCCCAACAATCAGGGATAATGTTATGCTCTATTTAAGAAGATGTGTCAACATAGATAGATCCTGTCCAATGTATACACTTGGATGAATTTTATGCTTTAATCAAGGCTGAATTGGGTTGAGCTTCTAACAAAAAAGTTATAGTTATATCCCTTGGCTTTTAAATGAAACAAGATTTAGGTCTATAGGGCTTTTTAACTTGGATTTATGCCCAAAATACAAAAACTGCACAAGTTTGGAAATATGCTTTGAATTTAATGCAAGCCCAATAATTACTTGCAAAGTTCGAGTGATTTCTTGCATATATTTTGATCTACATATGATGGACTTACACAAAAATGATGCATTTATTCTAATTGTGATGCTTATTTGATCTAATCAAATATTTTCTCCCAACTTACTCACGAAATGTGTTGTTTTCTTTAGTTTTTATTTTAGCTTTTTTTGATCTCTTTTTGTTCATCGATTCCTTAACACAAAATATTAATAAAATTATAATATTAACAAGAATAAAGCAAGAAAAGTATAAAGGATTTGATACAAACATATGTGAAAATATGCACTTATCAAAATGCTCCATTCTAGTTTGTTTGTGACCCTTTAGGTTCATAACTAAGCTAACAGTGGGTTTGCAATATTTGCAACTTATGAATAACAATTATTCTGATTAATTAATCTAATAAATTAATTCACTTGAAATTAACTCCTTAATTTCAAGAACCTCACAAACTATGGAAAGCACATAGCAAGTGTATCATGGTTCCTAATCTTAGGAGAAATTGCGAGAGAACCTATTTCAATTACAAGTACCATACACGTAAGGTCCTTCTGCCATCTAATCTCTTGATTGAGTCTAGTGTATGGATTATAAGTTGAAACTCTAAATAACTCGATATTTATGTCCCATTTCAAGTTCCAATAACTTATAATATATCTATATTCATACTGCCTTGGCCAAGGGTTTAGAGTTGTGAACTATGAAAATATATGAGATTCACTTGTTCTATACAAGAGATGGATTCTTTATTGGCCACTCATTAACCTCCATGCATGCCAGTATAATTCTAACATATCTTCTTTGTGATTGTCAAGTAATCAGGAGATATATCAAAATGAGGCAAGGCGTACATAATGCTATTATGGTGCCTCAACTTTGAGTACTAATTATGTACTATTGTAATATGTAGATTCTTATTTCGACAGACGACGTCTCCAACTATGAATCTCCAGCGGGCCTATTCAGTGTGCTTGTTCTCTAACAAGAACTCGCATACATGTACTAGCATCACTACGCCAATTCCTATAGAATGAGACATCATTCTCAATTGAGCATGCATCATATGTACATGTCTTATTAGGCTATTTGATATCTCATCTCAAAAAGTCCTCGACCCAAAACTAGTTTAAGACTAGTGCCATAGAGGTATGTTCCATGATCGCCATAATATGCACGACCATGCCCTTTAGCTAAATTTGGTCTATAGACTTTATCTAATGTGTAGAAAATAAATGCAAAGCCTAAGATAAAGAGGATGTTTAAAAAAAAGATCATTTACAATATATAAGAATAAAAGACGCCCAGTCAAATTGGTGCGTCGTGCACTACTCTAATAGTTTTTGCATTATCTAATCAATTTGTAGAATGGACTACTACTAACTGGGCACCTCTAGGAGTAGATACTACTACACCTCCTAACATGCCTTTCAATGCACAAGAGTCCAAAGAGCAAGTCAATTTTGTGAACAACCAAACTTCAACTATAGGGGCAATCCATTACCAAATCACTACCATCTGGGGGCTTCATAACTTAAAATTTGTCATACAAAAATAGTTGAAATATGCCTCAACCCCTTTCGGGCTATAATAATCCTTCTAGTTCTAATATGCAAGGGATGTGGAAAAGACATCCTTGGAGGATGAGCTTAGCACTTTCACTGGTGAGACTATAGCTTGATTTAATCGGGAACATTGAGACTTAGATTAGATAGTTGATGTCTAGTATGGAAGCATAAATGAAGTCCTTGGAAACCCAAATAGGATAGTTAGCCACATGAATGAGTTCATAATAGAAAAAGGAAATTTTCCAAGTGACGCTGAGGTCAATCTTAGGGAGAATTGCAAGGCGACATAACTATGGATTGGTCCTAAATATAAAAGTCTGGAATTGAAGAAGTCCACCATAGATAGACTTCAAACTCATGCACGATTCAAAAGTCCAGAGATGGAGCAATAAAAAGAAGAGAGAATTCAGAATGATGAACAAACAGGGGCTAGGAAGCCTAAACATAATTATAACCTTAAAATTCCTTCTAATTTAATTATCCACTCCTCTTTCCTTAAAGATTATAAAACAAAAAGTTAGATACTTAATTTGCTAAGTTTTTGGAAATCTTAAAAGGAAATTCACATTCACATCCATTTTGAAGATGCATTGGCGCAAATGCTAAATTATGCAAAGTTTATGAAGGATGTGATTTTAAGGAAGAGAATATTAGTAGACTTTTAGACTGTCAAGCTTACAAAGGAATACAATACTATCATTCAGAAAAAGCTACCTCAAAAGTTAAAGAATTCAAGGAGTTTCACTATCCCTTTCACTATAAGAGGTTCTTTATTTGATAAAGCCTGGTGAAGGTGGACAAGTTCATATTTTCAACAAATTTTATGATGCTTGATATGGAAGATGATCAAAAGATTTCATATTTTTGATAGATTTTGTGGTGCTCGATATGGAAGAAGACCAAGAGATTCTTCTAATGCCTAGACAACCATTCCTTACTACTAGTAGAGCGTTCATAGATGTGGAGTATGGAGAGCTGACTTTGATGGTTAATGATAAGGCAGTGATGTTCAATATCTACCGCACCATGAGGCTTCAAAAGGAGCCTAACACATGCCATCGGATTACAGTTGTGGAGTAGTGCATTCATACCCACCTTGTTAAACAACACCCGTGGACCCCTTGTGGAGATGCTTTATTCATTCCATGATACAAGTTATAGATTATTTGATTGATGATGACTGATGGGGGATAATTTCATCTTTGTATAATTTGATACCTAGCATCACTAGAATGCAACACGTGTACTACAAGGATGACCAATTAGTATGATGACATATGGATGTCTCCTAATCTTACTGAGCTAAAGAGCACAACCCTTGGGGGAGTCCGTTGCCAGGTAGAGATAGGACGCTAAGGTCTAACATTCCAGATAAATAGACCTCTCAATTATTTATTTTGATAATAATCCTTTAGAAAAAGACTAACTTAAATATCAGAGTCTTTATCCCTAGGGAAGACCTTGGGGCACTATTTTGCAGGTGCACACTAACGTCTAGCAAACCTCGAATGTCTCCCTTCCTATTGTAAGTACTCAGATCAGTCCATAGATCTCTATATATAATTAGTTAGCATCGTCTAGGAATTGATGACTAGATCAGAGAAATAATGAATCCATGAAGGAAGAATACCGAGACTACCAGAACTATATATGGCTAACCTCGAGCCACAGTACATGTCGAGGGTAGTCATAGCAACTCCCACATATTATGGTGTGATTATCATTATTCATGAATGAGGGCTTAGGGACAATGATCAGGGCATCCCGACCATGGGCATCTAACATTTAGAACAGATGGAAGATGACCTTCATGAGTTAAAGTTATTGATGAGAGGTCTCATTGACAAAGAAGAATTGCTAGGTAATGTGCCCAACAAGGAAAACAAACTCAGTCATGCCTAGGGCTCCAAAGCTTTTAGTGAAGAAGCTGAGGATAGATTCGAGAGAGACCTTGGTAAGACCATTACTGAGCAAATCAAAGAAGAAAGTCAGAATAATTTGAGATAAAAACTAGAAGAGATGGATGAAAAGATAGGTATAATGTGGAAGAAAGTTAAGAAACGGAGGACTAAATTTTTCTCTCCAATAGAATCTCTATTCGTAGAAAGTATCATGAGGAAAGAGATCCCATTTAATTTTAAGATGCCTCATATGGAGAATTATGATGGAACTTCGGACCCTCGTGATCATCTTAAGAACTTCCAAACTCATATAATGCATGCATTAAATATCAAGCATTCTCTACCACTTTGATAAAAACAGCAAGGGTTTCATTTTCATCATGGCCAACAACATCCATCAGCTCTTTCAAGTAATTGGCTCAGGAGTTCCTTAACCACTTTGTTAGCAACAAGTGATATAAAAAAGCCTCAACACATCTTATGGATGTTCACCTAAAGGAAGATGAGCCTCTAAGATATTTTATCCAATATTCCATAGAGAAGCCCCTACAGTTGAAGATTTTGACCAATCGGTGGCCTTGACAATGCTCATGAATAGAGTTCAAAAATATTCTCAATTTGCCTTCTCTTTGGCAAACAATCTACTACTAACTTTGGTCGACCTCTTCAATAGAGTATAATAATACATTAATGTTGAAGAAATATCTAAAGTTGGGATAAAGGCTAAACATGAGCACTTGAAGAAAAGAGAAAAACATATAAGAATGGTGGTAATGGGCAAGAAAAAAAGAAGAAAGTTTATGATAGATTGTTCATGACCATCAACTCATCTATCAAATAAACCATAAGAAGTTCAAGAGGTACACTTCTTTAAATACATCTAAATATGAGATTCTGATGTACATGTAAGGCTATGACTCTGTCAAATGGCTTACAAAAATGAGGACTCCTGCCAACAAGAGAAACTATAATAAATATTATCAGTTTCATCATGACCATAGTCATGAAACTAAAGATTGTGAAACTCTAAAGAAGGAAGTTGAGGTATGATCTAAACAGGATATCTCGATATATTTGTAGCTAATGAAAAAGAAGTCCTCAGCATCAACAAAGATATTTAAGAGAGCATAGTCCAAACGTACTGATTCCTTAGGGTATAAGTCCAAGAGAGAGAGGAGAGATAATCCATGAGTGGTGGGAGTTATTACCATCATTGCAGGATGACTGTCCGAAGGAAAAATAACTCGGCTAGAAAAGCATAAGTCAGGCAACCTCAGATAGAAGTTCTACAAGGAAAAAGACCTTGGATAAAAGAATCTATTTCCTTAGTGGATGATGATATGGATGGAATCCTTACTTCCCATAGTCATCAACTTAACCATAGCCAATTATGAGGTAATGAAAATTTTGGTGGATAGTGGAAGCTTGACAGATATCTTATTTTATAATACGTTTGAAAAAATAAAGATCGGTAGGGAGTGCTCGAAGCTTATAAAAACTCCACTCGTTGGCTTCATAGGTGAGACTATGGAGCTAAAGGGAATTATCACTCTCAGGGTCACTGTCAGGGACCAACCTTAGCAGACTAGAATCATGGTAGACTTCCTAGTCATTAAAGTACTTTTTACTTACAATGTTATACTTGGATGACTTGGATTTAATAGAATGGGAGATATTGTCTCAACATACCTGATGCTTATGTATTTTTCTATTAAGCATGACATTGGATGAGGCCGAGAAGACCAAGGAATGGAAATATGATTTTATGTTGCTTGTCTCAAGGAAAAGACTAAGGCTTCACACCCTTGGCAAATAAAAGTTTGGAACATAGGGATCAAGATGAGAAATTAGGGAAACCAGTATAATATATCATTCATATTTAGCTATATGAAGAGAATGATGAAAAAGTTGTGAAGATAGGTTCTGTATTAAATAAATACATAAGAACTCAACTTGTTCAATTTTAAAGAGAGAATGTTGATGTATTTGTGTGGAGCCCATCAGACATACCAAGTAATGATCCTGAGGTTATAGTCCATAGACTTATTGTGGACTCTAACTTTAGACTTGTCAGACAAAAGAGGAGTTTTGCACTAGAGAGAACCCAAGCCATGAATGAAGAACTGGACCAACTCCTTGATGTTGATTATTTGAAAGAGATTGATTATCCTGACTAGTTATCAAATGTTGTCCTCGTCCTAAAAACTAATGACAATTGGAGAATGTGCGTAGATTTTAGGAACTTGCATGTCCAAAATATAACTTTCCTTTTCCTAAGGATTAATTAACTAGTGGATGTCACAGTTGGATATGAACTTCTTAGATTTATGGGTGCATTCCAGGGATACCATCAAATAAGAATGCATCCTGATGATGAAGTCAAGATGTTATTTTTCATTGAGAGAGGATTTTAGTGTTACAAGGTCATGCCCTTTGCTCTTATAAATGTAAGGACGACCTATCAGATGTTAAGTTAACAAGATCTTTATAGGTCAAATTGGGAAAAATATGAAAGTGTACATGGATGACAAGTTAGTGAAAAGCCCACGAGCGGATGATCATATAGCTAACCTTAGTGAAGTATTTGAGGTTTTAAGGTATTACAACATGAAACTTAACCCCAACAAGTATGCCTTCAGAGTAACTTCTAGAACGTTCCTTCTAACACCCCTTAACCTAATTGCAGGACCTAAACAAGCTAATACAATTAAATCAAGAAATGTTAATTTTTCATCAATACTAGAGTTATGGTTTTAATAAAAGTTTACTTTTTTGGCTATAATAGAAAAGAACTTGAATTCATTTGTTGTTTTATTTCATTTTAAACACACCATATACATAAATCAAAACTAAATACATCTGTGTATAAAACTATAACAGAGCGGCTTATTTAAAAATCAAAACAAAAATTTCAAAATAGGCTACAAAATAGCTCGAAGCATGGCATACGAACAAATCTCTGTCCGGCCGCTCTGGATACTTAGTCAACCTCTAAACCTATACATTTTCACCTGCATCACAAGAATCTAATGAGATAAAGGCTCAGTAAAATGAAACTAATGCAATAACAAATATAATACATCCAATCTCATAAATTATTAAATGCATTATTCAATTTAATAACTTTCTTTCTTAAATCATTCTTTAGGGCCCTTGAAGTGTGGTACCTAACTAATAGCGATAAACTCTTTTTTTTGGAATTTGTTCATAATGATTGGCCAATAAGAGAAATAATATGGGGTTTTCGTACTTGGTCTTTCAATCTTAGGTATTAGCCGTATTCTGTTTCATTCGTTGTGCCTTTCCTAAATGGATTTTTCAACCTTAAGTATTTGCCACCATTTGTTGGGTACGTCGGTCCCTCCCGCGTCCCTTGTCTACTCGACCATCAATCAAGTACCGTACTTCCTTTTCAAAAACCTCATTATATTCTTAATATAGTATCATGCTTCATGAATCATGTATGCATCACACATTCATCATTTGGAAAATAGTGACAATTACATCATTGGCAACATCAATCAAAAGGATTCGCTAGTATTCTTTTAATTGTTTATTAATCTAGAATCGAAGTAAATTTTCAAGAACAATAAAGATTAATTTTTTAAGTTC